>CM061133.1:191994266-192164266 GCA_030789695.1 Scilla litardierei
AATAAGGCTATTCAACAACCAAAACAATTTGTAAATAAGAAACACTTTCTGTAATATCAGGATCTCGATAATCTAAATAATTACCATGAACGTAGCAGAATTCGCTTTGTTTTGGCCAACACAATCTATGGAATCCTTTATACATTTGATGCGGTTGTCCCTGTCACCGGGCTTTGTCTTAGTCATACAAATGAGGGAGCCACGTGGGACTCCATCTCACCCCTATGGCACAAAGGCCACCCAAAAAACCCACATATACACCCTCCCACTCCCCATTCAAAAACCCCCCAAAACCCCCATAAGATAACGCATTCGCACCCACTCTTTCCATTTAATCCGGTTTGGGACCCGCGTCCTGATTTTGTGGGGTTTTTGTGGGGGGTTTTTGTACACTTTGTGCACGGGTAATTTCTAGGCATTCCATAATCTCTGGGCATCAAATGAACCAGAAGCTTGCCTAAAATCAGCTTCCATAACCCATTGACTGCTCGACAAATCCTTCTGACAAAGAAGTACCTAAATCAAAATTTTGGTTAGTATTCTTAGTATGTTCAACTTCAAGGCATTGCTCCCAATCTCTATTATCCCTTTAAAAGTACTCATAGGCTGGTCAGAACCATTATTATTAACAAAAGCATCAACCATAGGATCACCCAGTTTAGAGACAACAGACACAATGTATAGATTAGCCAGATAAGCAAAATTCCATGCATAAATTTGAAGATTCAAGGGGATGCAATGAATAGACTGTTATGGAACCAACATAATTGCATCCAAAAATTAGAACCATTAGAAGACATCAAATCCAATTGAAGAAGTTCCTCAAATCCTTTGACCACCATATGAAGAGCCATCTCTTCCAGGAAGTACGGTTATATATTCATGATTTTAGTTCGAACTATACATTTTCCTTCCTTCGTCCTATTCAAAACCATTGTCTCAAAGCAATATGACAACATCCAGTGTTGATCACCTTTAGTATGATCAATGCACCAATTTTACATTTCGGGAAATATACGCTAGATATTCATTATCCCTATAAGTTATATTTCACCAATTCACCTAGTGCTCCAATGCCAAAATTATCACAAATGAAGCCCAAGGAGTTCAGGAGTAGACGAAGGTATTATTAATCACTATATCACGGGATATTCACCAAAATGGTTAAAAGTGTGATAATTGGCTCGATGGGGCATGTGGGCTGCCCTTTAATTGTCCCTTGGGTTGGTGGGTTGGTGCACCAACCCCCTCCCCTTCATCCATATAAAAGGAGGGAGGGTTTCGGTTATTTAGCATCGAAAAATTGGGAATCCAATTGAGCTTCTACTGAAGCATTAGGAAAACTTGTATGAGGTCATATTGGAAGTTCCATAGGATTATTGAGAGCCATTTGTCAGGATTTCTTAGGAGTAGTTAAGTGCCTTTTGTATCTCCTAATTGAAATCAAGACAAGTGTTCTATTGTGTAGGGATTGTCTAACCCTTGCAATACTAACAACACACACTAGAGGGGGGGTGAATAGTGTAATGGCAATAAAATTGTCCAATTAAAATTTAACTTGCAAATGCGGAATTATAAATGCAAGAGGAATTAAATGGCACAATCAATCCAAACGCAAACACAAAGTGTTACCCTAGTTCCCCAAACTTGGGTACATCCAGCCACACCAATATTCACTATAATCCCACACAGAGAAGTGAATGCAAATCTCACAAGGACATACCCCACAAAGAGCATTTATGCCCTACACAAGGACCCAACCAATCCTACACAAGGATCAAGACTCCCACACAGAAAATCACTAACTCCCACTCAGAGAATTAGGGTTATCCATACACTAGGACACTAGAACTCCCACAAAGAGAGTTAATTCCCACAAAGAGAATTCCCTAGTCCCACAAAGAGACAACCTCTCACAAAGAGAGTATCCTAATCCCACAAAGAGAAATAGGAAAACAAATTACACTCTGTAAAGTAAATACTCTTACCTATGCCTTGAGATGCTTACTCATGAATGAATGCAAGGCATGGAAGAGGATCTCCAAGTGTTGAAAAATGCTTGAGAGCACTTGGATGATTTCCCTGGAGCTGGACTTCAATGCATGAAGGAAGATGAATGCTCAATAGAGGGAAATGAGGGAGCTTAAGAGTGGCTTATAGATCTCTTGAGATTTTCTATGGAGTCAAGAGTTATCAAGTGTTGTCCAGCGTTCTCAAGTGATGGCAGCACACTCATATATATAGGAATCCTATATCAAGACCAAAAACCCAAAGAAACAGCCAAATGCACAAATCTGCAATGGCTAGAAACTGGGTGAAAACGATAGGATCAGTCGACTGATGATCAAAAGACAGTCGACTGATCAACGGCTAGAAAATATCCAACGGCTATAATCTGAGCCAGGACAGTCGACTGATGAAGTCAATACAGTCGACTGATGAAGTCAATATAGTCGACTGACAAACAGGACATGCGCCTGTTAATCCTTCAGCAGACGACTGCTGCAGGGGATGGATCGAAACAGAGAGCTGCACTCTTTCTCCAATTCTTCGCACAGGCGACTGATGTTAATACCACAATCAACTGTCAAATAGTCAGGCGACTGTACATTCTACATCAGTCGACTACTGTATAATATGGAGAGAAGACAGAGAGATGCATAGATTGCACTTACGCTAGACAGGCGACTGTTGGCCAAATCCCAGGCGAGTGTAAGTATACAGATGACTGTAAACAGATCGACATACGACTGTGCGTACAGCTCAAGTTTGAGTCAATTGAAATATTGACTTGAGCTGTGCATATCAGGCAACTGTAGAAGGATCTACAAGCGACTGGAAATCACCCAGTCGGCTGTGTTTCCCTCATCAGGCGACTGGCGGAAAGCCAGAGACTCCAAGTGAGTCTTTGGACAGACTGAACCTATTAGGTTGGATTCTATGATAATCATAAGGTTCACTAAGATGGTTAAATGCATGTGCATGAATGAGCAAACCATCTAGCAAGGCATTACATTAACCCTAGACTCAAAAGAGAGAGAAAGCAATAAAGTAAATTACATGGATTACAATGCTTTCTTTAGAGTCTAAGTCTTCAATCTTGATGCCTTGATTGCTCTCCACCATCTCCAAGCTTTGGCACTCCTTAAGTCCAAACTTTGGTCCTTCTTCACATGATGTCCATCCTTACACCAAGTGATTAGTCTCCAAGAAAGATATCCTTGAAATAAACTGAGAGACTAAAACATGAGATTCATTAGCAACAACATAATGTTGTGATCATCATCAAAATAAGATTGGTATGAAACACCAATACTCAACAATCTCCCCCTTTTTGATGATGACACACATTATGTAAATCATAAAGAATTAAAGCACAATGCTAATGATCTCCCCCTACTTATATGCACCAATTATATAATGAGCTACACAAAGGTAAATACTCATAATACCAATAAAAACATGGTGACATAGAATAGGCATGAATTACATAAACCAATTGCAAAGAATAAAGGCTTGCAAACATGAATGGTTTATCTAATCCCATATATCTCTCCCTATAGAGATATCTCTCCCCATATGCATATGTATATATCTCTCCCCTATAGATATGATCACATAATGCATATATCTCTCCCCCTTGACATCGTCTAAAAGGTGGACATCAAAAATATCCCTCTTTGTCATCTTAACCAAGATGTGACAATATGCAAGAAACGAAAGATATGTATGATACCAAATTTAAAAATTTAGTGGGTATCAATTCACTATCACATGCTCCCCCTAGATCATAGAAATGGTTAACTTTTGACTTCTAGGATCTAATACCAATTAATTAATGGAGCCATGGGCCTAAAAAGTGTATCAAAGCAATAAATATGGAAAAAGCAAGCTTCAAAGATACACAAGGATATTGCCAAAAAACAATGAGACATGAAACATGTTGGCAAAAAAAACAAGTGGTTTGGTTTGAGACCCAAAATAACCAAATGTAAATAATGATCTCAAATAACCTCCGAAATGCGAGTTAAAATATGTCTTAAAATAATTTAAACATATAATATATTAAATCCCCCATTGACATACACATGGATAAAAAATGCATGCATGTTAATAAACCCCAAAGTCCCCATTTTCATGAAAAGAAATAAATTTGAAAATATTTTCAAAATCATGAAACACACACAATCAATGGGTATGCTTAAAATAAACATAGAAGCACAATACCATGCAATATGCATATGTGTGAGGAACCTAAACATTAGGTAACCAAACCCAAGAGGAGTTTGATTTCCTAACGTAATCACACGAGGTGATCACATCCCTAACTAGAGAGTTGATGTAACTATCTCTCTTACACACTAACCTTAGTGTGAATTCATAATCTCAAGGAATTCCTATGCAATGGTTTTTCCTTTGCAAGAGGGAAGGATGTGGCATGCTTAGGTGTAGAAACAAATTTCTTGGCATGCAAAGAATGCGGATTTTGCTTTTTAGTAAAAAATGAAGATTCTTCATTCTTCCTCATCACCTTGTGATCTACATGCTTCTTGTTGGTGTTATTGTTGTACAAGAAAGCATGGTGATTCTTCTTAGGTGCTTTAGCAATATTTCTTGTATTTGCACCATAAGAGGAATTAGAGGTGGGTTGGGGAACCACATTTTGAATATAACCCAAACCTCCTCTATGATTTGCCGGATGTTGTTTTTCCAACAAATCGTGGAGTGAATCCCTAGAACACAAAGCTTATGAGCTTCCGGGATTCCTCTTCACATTTCAACGTAAGTTGTTGAATGCGAGCATCTAAGCTAAGGTTTTGAGCAATGAGTTTTTCATTAGAAATGCTCAATTCCTTAACTTGAGAGAGAAGTGTGTCTCTCACACAAGTGTCATAAACATGCTTTTTCATCATGAATTACACTTGCAATAACTAGTTCATGCAATCTACTCTTAGCAATCTTATATTTTGCTTTTAATCTATTGTAAGAGTTGATGCACTTACTAGCCTTTTCGGAGATCAAGTCAAAATTGATCTTGAGCTCCTCGTATGAGATCTTTTCTACCTCGATCTCAACAACAACATCATCATCCTTGTAAGAGCTTGATGAGGACTTCTTCTCCGTAGCCATGAGGCACGAATCCTCATAGGAATTGCATGCGTCAAGCCAAGCATCCAACTCTTCTTCGTTTAATCCGGAGGGGATTGGTGTAGGACCATCCATGGCTACAAAGCATGCTTGAGCATCCTCCTTTGTATTCTCTTCTTCGTTACTCGAAGTGTCCTCACTCGAATCATCAAAGGTCCCGACAAGTCCCTTCTTGTGATTTTTGGACTTGGACCTTCCTTTCCAATACTTCTTCCCTTTACCCTTGTAAGCTTCTTTGTTGGGTTTGGAAGGGCATTCGGTGGACAAGTGACCTTTTCCACTGCAAGTGTAACAAGTAGGAACCTTGTTAGAATTGGAGGCAAACTTTGATAAAGACTTACCTTGCTTGCATTTGAGGAAAGCTTTGAATTGCTCGGCAAGATCCTCAATTTCTTCTCCACTTGCATTTTCTTGCTCATCTTCTTCGCTAGGAGCTTCTCGATGGAATTTCCTCCTCCACTTGATTGGCTCCTCCTTGGCATGGAATGCAACCCCTTTTTGCTTCTCAAGCTTCTCGGGCTTTGTTGGTTGAATCTCCTTCTTGTGTTGAAGCTTTACTTCATACGCCATGAGATTTCCAATGCACTCCTCAACGGTATATTTGGACGTGTCATACGACTCCAAAATTCAGTTGGCCTTTGGCTCCCAACGAGGTAAGAGAGAGTCTAGGGTCTTCTCTACACAATCCTCTTAGGAAATCGTCTTCCCGAGTCCCTCCAACGCGTTCACGATATCGGTGAACCGTGTGAACATTTCCGAAATGCTTTCGCCTTCCTGCATCTTAAACATTTCATATTTAGATCTAAACACAGTTTGTTTAGATTTCTTTACCTTCGTTGTCCCTTCATAACAAATCTCCAAAGTGTGCCAAATATCATTTGCCGTTTTGGACATGGAGATACGATTGAACTCACTAGCTGAGAGAGCGCAATGTAATGCATTCATAGCTCTAGCATTGAACTTGATTGAGTCCTTCTCCGCCTTTGTCCTTGAAGCCGCAGGAGTAGTGGGCTTCTCAAATGGCACCTCCGTGATGTCTCCTAGGTCTTGACCCTCCATGTAGATCATCATTCTGATCTTCCAACTAGGGTAGTTGGTTCCGTTGAAGAGCGGGAGTCGAACGGTTGAGTGGCATTCTTCATGAGACGCGGATGAGGCGTTAAATGCCATCGTTGCAGTATGCTTTAACCTCGCTCTGATACCAATTGTAGGGATCATCTAACCCGTGCAATACTAACAATACACACTAGAGGGGGGTGAATAGTGTAATGGCAATAAAATTGTCCAATTAAAATTTAACTTGCAAATGCGGAATTATAAATGCAAGAGGAATTAAATGGCACAATCAATCCAAACGCAAACACAAAGTTTTACCCTGGTTCCCCAAACTTGGGTACATCCAGCCACACCAATATTCACTATAATCCCACACAGAGAAGTGAATACAAATCTCACAAGGAGATACCCCACAAAGAGCATTTATGCCCTACACAAGGACCCAACCAATCCTACACAAGGATCAAGACTCTCACACAGAGAATCACTAACTCTCACTCAGAGAATTAGGGTTAGCCCTACACTAGGACACTAGAACTCCCACAAAGAGAGTTAATTCCCACAAAGAGAATTCCCTTGTCCCACAAAGAGACAACCTCTCACAAAGAGAGAAACTCCCACAAAGAGAGTATCCTAATCCCACAAAGAGAAATAGGAAAACAAATTACACTCTGTAAAGTAAATACTCTTACCTATGCCTTGAGATGCTTACTCATGAATGAATGCAAGGCATGGAAGAGGATCTCCAAGTGTTGGAATATGCTTGAGAGCACTTGGATGATTTCCCTAGAGCTAGACTTCAATGCATGAAGGAAGATGAATGCTCAATAGAGGGAAATGAGGGAGCTTGAGAGTGGCTTATAGATCTCTTGAGATTTTCTATGGAATCAAGAGTTATCAAGTGTTGTCCAGCGTTCTCAAGTGATGGCAGCATACTCATATATATAGGAATCCTATATCAAGCCCAAAACCCAAAGAAACAACTAAATGAACAAATCTGCAACGGCTAGAAACTGGGTGAAAACGACAGGATCAGTCGACTGATGATCAAAAGACAGTCGACTAATCAACGGCTATAATCTGAGCCAGGACAGTCGACTGATGAAGTCAATACAGTCGACTGACAAACAGGACAGGCGCCTGTTAATCCTTCAGCAGACGACTGCTGCAGGGGATGGATCGAAACAGAGAGCTGCACTCTTTCTCCAATTCTTCGCACAGGTGACTGATGTTAATACCACAGTCAACTGTCAAATAGTCAGGCGACTGTATATTCTACATCAGTCGACTACTGTATAATATGGAGAGAAGACAGAGAGATGCAGAGATTGCACTTACGATAGACAGGCGACTGTTGGCCAAATCCCAGGCGAGTGTAAGTATACAGACGACTGTAAACAGATCGACAGAAGACTGTGCGTAAAGCTCAGGTTTGAGTCAATTGAAATGTTGACTTAAGCTGTGCATATCAGGCGACTGTAGAAGGATCTACAGGCGACTGTAGAAGGATCTACAAGCGACTGGAAATCACCCAGTCGGCTGTGTTTCACTCATCAGGCGACTGACGGAAAGTCAGAGACTCCAAGTGAGTCCTTGGACAGAGTGAACCTATTGGGTTGGATTCTATGATAATCATAAGGTTCACTAAGATGGTTAAATGCATGTGCATGAATGAGCAAACCATCTAGCAAGGCATTACATTAACCCTAGACTCAAAAGAGAGAGAAAGCAATAAAGTAAATTACATGGATTACAATGCTTTCTTAAGAGTCTAAGTCTTCAATCTTGATGCCTTGATTGCTCTCCACCATCTCCAAGCTTTGGCACTCCTTGAGTCCAAACTTTGGCCCTTCTTCACATGATGTCCATCATTACACCAAGTGATTAATCTCCAAGAAAAATATCCTTGAAATAAACTGAGAGACTAAAACATGAGATTCATTAGCAACAACATAATGTTGTGATCATCATCAAAATAAGATTGGTATGAAACACCAATACTCAACATATTGGTCGTTCAGGTCACCTAAATCTTTTGTTTGCTTTCTCTCTATTTGCTCTTCTAGATGCTTTGGAGATCTGATTGCTTCCGTTCGGTGCACCACAAAAAGCATATAGGGTTTGCAAAATCCAAATACACAGCAAAAGAATGAGGATGCACGCTACCATGGTTTTCTTTTTTAAAAAATATTTCCTAATCATCATTTCTTTTATTTATGATTTTTATGGCATTTACGATCTCTCTTCTTCTTTCACCTTTCCTTTTAATGGCCAATAATTAATTGATGATAAAATCAAAGAAAGAAAAAAAATCTGACAATTCAGAAAACAAAAAAATGTAATTAAAAAAAAATCTTGTTTTCTACTAAAAACAACTTACTGATCCCATCATCTTCTGCTCATCTCGGTTGTATGCTTTCTTGTTTCTCACCAATCACCGCGGTGGCATACTTGAAATTAAACCTAAACCAAATCGACGATGCCTCCAAATCAAATCTCCCTACCGGTCAAAACTTCACTACAGTTTTCTTAATTTTACTTTGTTAACTCAGTTTTCATTGTACTCTTGTTTCCTAGCCGTTTTGGCAGGGGTTTCCAACTAAGCCAATTCGATCTCCGGTTCATCTCAATTTGCCCAAGGTTGGCAATCTCGGTCAAATGGAAACTCTGTCACCTCAGCACGGAGTCATCCATGGTGCAATGTCGTGACAAAAATTGGTCGATTTTGGTAAATATTATTAAAGCCGGTCAAATTTTGTAATTATTTTTAATTTTTGGCCTTTTTTCCGAAAATTTGACCTTTCTCTAAACAAGTTTTAAGTTCATTGTAGTTTTGATTGATATAACGTTTAAGATAGTTTTTAAGAATAATTTTAATTAAAAACAAAGTTAATGAAATTTTTTTAAAGTTAAAAAGTCCAAAGGTAATCTTTTTTAAATCTAGATAATTTAGGATAGTTTTAATAAATTAGGGTTTTAGCATATTTGTCCCTTAAATCTTGCGTATTTTGATATCTGTCCCTCAAATCTTCATATTTGCCCTCAAGTCCCTCAAAAGTTAGTATTTAACCTTAATAGTCTCTCTCACTAACTATCTGTTAAAATCTTAATGGAAATGAGAATATTCCGTTAGTATTTAACCTTAATTTACCCTCAAGTCCCTCAAAAGTTAGTATTTAACCTTAATAGTCCCTTAAATTTTGAACGTTAACCTTAATAGTCCCTTAATTTAACGGAATATTCCCATTTCCATTAAGATTTTAACAGATAGTTATTGAGATGGACTATTAAGGTTAAATACTAACTTTTGAGGGACTTGATGGCAAATATGAAGATTTGAGGGATGTATATCAAAATACGCAAGATTTAAGAGACGAATATGCTAAAAACCCAATAATTTAAGCCTAGGAGTTGCTTCCATTTACTCTCGTGCAAATCACTTATTTACAAATTTGTCATTTAAAATTACTCATCTTTTACCCGCGTTGCCCCACCATCCCTGCCTCCTCCGCCCCCGCGACGAGGTTTTAGGGTTTGGAATGGCGATGGAGGGGGGGTGTTGTCAGATCAAGGGGTGGCGGAGTGGGAGGGGAAGGGGTTGTTGATGGATGGGACGGAGGAGGGGGCAAGGGCGGCGGAGTGGGCTGGGCAAGAAAAAAGATGGTCAGTGGCGGCGGTCAGCGACGCAGGAGGCTGGGGAAGAAGAAGAAGATCGGCAAAGGGGGGGCGACGACAGAGGGAGTGGGACTGGGTAGGCGGAGGCAGGGACGACGGAGGGGGGCGGCGGAGATGGTCGGTGGAGGGGGCGAGGGGCGGCGGAGGGGGCGTGGCTAGGTAGTCGGAGGAGTTGGCGATGGAGGGGGGGGGCTGGATAGTCAGAGGATTTGGCAGCGGAGGGGCTGGGAAAGATAAAGAGGGTCGACGACGGGGGCTGGGCTGTGAATCCGCTGGTGGTTGTCGTTTTACTTATCGTGCACAATGAGCCAGTTTGTAAAAAAAATTTGTAGTGCACGAAGAGAAGATTTGAATGGTAAACTTGTAAATAAGTAGAAATCTGATTGTGGGGGGCAGTAAAAGGGTAGGTGCGTAAAGAAGTTTACAATCAGTCAATAGTACCTTGCTGCACGGCACTCGATAAAGAAAGTAGCAACGAGACGATGTCATTTCTTTTAAAGCAACAATAAACGAAGAGCGAATCCTTTTTGATAGCTTGGAAGGATAAAGAAATCAAGAAGGCGATTTATTCTTTTGGGGCTTAATTGCAAAAGGTTAGATTTTGATTAGCAAAAACAGAATGACGATTTTGATGCGGTGGCTCGATGATAAGATTGTCGATCCACTCCTTCAAATCATCAAAAGGTATTCAAATTTCGATCCTTCTGCTGCTAATTTGATTGCCCTTCGTAATTTTTTAGATTTTGAAGTTAGCTGCTTGATGCCCGTTAGTTATTCAATGATTTCAAGCCGTGACTGTACGAAAAGAGCAATCTTGTCTTTTACTATTTAGCATTTTTTAAAATTATTTTATTCAGTAAAGTTCAATCATTCCCCCCTTCTGATTAACAATTTCTATAGAAAGGAATCATCTTGGCTTTGATATATAGTAAAATTTTACTTGGCTCGCTAAACTGCATTTTGTCACGTTTCTAATTTTTACAGTTTCTATTGAAACTGAATGATTAACATCACCTCAGGGTGCTGCTTTAATTTAAAGTTGGATTTGTGGGGTTTTTGCGTGTGTTTGGGGGGGGGGGGGGGGGGGGGGGGGGGGGGGGGGGGGCGGCGGCTCGGGAGAACAAGACTTGAGCGTTTGTTGTATAAATTACATAGTTTATCTATTTACTTGGTTTCCAAATGATTGTTGCACTTCAAGGGGTCATATACTTCTTGTATGTCTGATGCCCAATATAGATTCATTAGATTCAAGGGGTCATATACTTCTTGTATGTCTGATGCCCAATATAGATTCATTAGATTCAAGGGGTCATACACAGTGTACGGCGCGAAAAAAACCACACGAACAGGATTCGATGCACGCACACAATCGAAAAGGAGTGAGAACTGTGGGTGCATGTGTCGTAGCGGTGTGGGGGTAAAGGACCCCAAAACAAAGCCCAAAACCCCAAAAGAGGGCTGCTGACTGGGCCGGGTTTGTCCCAATCGGCTTGTGACTGGACAAACCCAGTCAGCAGCCCTTGTTTGTATAATAGAAATAACCCATGCACACAGTGCACGGCGCAAAAAAAATCCCATGAATAGAATTCGGTGAACGCGCACAACCGAAAATGAGTGAGAACTGTTGGTGCATGTGTCGGTAGCATCGTGTGGTAAAAGGACCCCAAAACAAAGCCCAAAACCCCAAAAGAGGGCTGCTGATTGGGCTGGATTTGTCCCAACAGCTTGTGACTGGGACAACCCCAGTCATCAGCCCTTGTTTGTATAATAGATTTTTATAATTGAGGGAAAGTTTACTGACTTTTGATGTGCAATTCTAGGGGAGCAGAAGCAAAGCAATTGGCATTTTCAACTGCTCTTGGATTAACTTTGGGAGTATTCCCCATCTGTGGTAAGAATATTCTACCCATTTTTCGTATTTATAATTAGGAGATATTTAATTCCATGTTGTAAATTTAAGCTTTTGTTCTTAGTTTGGCTTGGTTTACAGGAGATGCACTCACTGTCCTGTTGGTTTTGCTTGAATTTTTGTTGTTGCCGCTGCTTTCGTATTAATGAGATTCATATTGTTGAACTAAATTCAAAATGAAGCAAAGGAGGCTGAGAAGCAATTTAGATTTGAGCTTTTTCGTCAATGAATACTCTAAGACATGCATATAATGGTCCTAATTGAATTGTTTTTGACAACCGATAAGTTGAATGTCTGAGCTTATTTGAAAGAACCCCTTTTATCTTGCATGGCGTACGTCATCTTCTGCAAATTAAAGAGTACTAAATTTGTTAAGAGATTCTTTAGCAAATAACATACATGTTTGATCTTCCTAAACAAGTAGAATCAGTAATGGTAATCAACTGAAATTATGTTGTGCATGAGAAACCCAATTCTGCAATCCCCAAAATTAATAGAAGGTGGTAAGTTGTTCGGCAAAAAGCTAAATTTGAATAAAACACTATTAGTTTCTTTTAGGTACAAAGATGGAATCTTTTCTAATAAAGTTGGCGGTCTTCTTGTTAGTTTCCAGATGAAGAAAATTAGTTCCAAACCCATTCGTGCTGCAGGGATAATTTAGGGAAGTTATGTTTTGGGGCTTTCAGCTAGTTTCTTCTTTGATAAACTATGGAGAGCTCGACGCCAGATGAACAACCAATTGAACATATTTTATTATGATATCACAAATTTAATCATTCCAGAGATTTTGTAGGAAAAGGTCTTCATTAATTGGGTACGATATTTCCTACTAGACGTAGAATGCATAATGGGTGAAAGCAACATGGCTCGAGCACTCGTACTTCCAAGAATCCAACGCATACTTATTGGCACTTGTCGCTTTATAGCTGTCTTTCGAGAAGTATTGAAGAATCACTAAAAGGTGATGGGTGTGGTTAGGAAATGCTGATGTGTTTGAAGCCTAAAGTGTGGTTAGGGGATACTGATGAACAACCAGTTAAACCCATCCCTAAAGGTGACGGGGTTGAAGACTATCCCAGGTGTGATCTTATGTGGAAAACTCTACAATCATTAACAAGATGGAATGCTTCTAACAAAGCTTTGTAAGCATCAAAAAGTTGAATAGTTGAAGTGGAAATTAAAAGATAACAATGTCACTGTGCACAGTCACTTAAGAAAGGCCCTAGAATGTATGATTTTGGCTGATCAGTCATTTGGTGACACTTTATGATGCTTGAATGACCCTATTTAAGCTAATATCACCTTTCCATTTACCAAACAGTGTTTCAAATTAAGTTTGTCAAAGTAGACATTGATTTGTTGAAGTGTTCATGTGCTAAATGCATACATATGCACATATGTTCATGCACATCTAATTATTTGTGTTCCCAGTTTTGTGTGCACAAGTGCGTGTGTTTGTCTGTGATATTTTCCCAGTCATTTGGATGATGTCACCGTGATTCAAATTTAACACTTTCCATTGTGACATAGTCTCTTCATGTGCATAATGAAAAGATTGTTAGTCTTCACTTGATACATTTGGTATAAGAAAACAATTCAGATTATTGCAGCTTTTGATTTGGTATTTCACTATTCAGTTCAAACTTAATGGTGGAATTTGACTCAAAGAGTGCTTCTGGTCTAAACGTTAAATGGGTTTTGTTTTTGGCAGGGATCACTTTCTTTCTGTGTGGGATGGCTATTGCATTGTTGGGGAGGCGGTGCAATGCTCCCAGCATAATGCTTGCTAATTTTATTGCCACACCAATTGAGTTAAGGTGAGTAAAATGATTTTTTTAAAAAAATTATGGTTTCTCGGATAACATGGTGTTCTTATGCCCTCCTACAAGAATTTCTTTTTATTACAACATATTGGTTGTGCCCCGGCCTTTGGTTATTTACTGGCATGCGCGCGCGCACTAAATCAAAATATTCCCTCGAACAATTTTAACCCATTAAATATCTCCTCCTCACAAAAAAATTTACCGCCTCTTCAACATCTCCCAAAAAATTTACACCCGCATCCAAAATATTCCTACCACCAACAAAAATTTTACCACATTCAAACTAACTTTAGTTCCCCTAGAGAATTTAATTTCCCCCAAAAAAATTAGTTTCCTTAAATTTTAGTTCTCTCAAGATTTAGTTTCCCTTCAAAATTTAAAATTTAAATTTCTCCAGATTTAGTTTTTCTAAAATATTAAATTAAAATTTAGTTTCCCAAGAAAATTTAGTTTCCTAAAAATTTTAATTCCTCCCAAAATATAGTTCTCTGCCGATTTAATTTTGCCAAAATTTAAAATTTTATTTTGTCAAAATTTAGTTTCTAACAGATTTAGTTTCTCTCAAAATTTTAGGGATTTTCCCCCAAATTTTTCTTCCGAAAATTTTAGAGCTTTCTCCCCAATTTTTTTTCACAAACTCTCATCCTACATCGATTCATCAAGATTTAATTCCAGCCGATTTTCTATGAACCTTTTTATCTTAGTCAACAACTTCATTCAAAAACATCCATCAATTGTTCCATCTAGATTTAGTTTTTTCTAAAATTTTAAATTAAAATCTAGGCCCTTAGAGAATTTGGTTGCCTCAAAAATTTCGGTTCCCTTCAAAATTTTGTTTCATCTAAAATTTAGTTCTCCCTAAAGTTTTCACAAAATTGTGTTTACTCCAGAGTTTTAATTTCTTCCAAAATTTTAAGGGCTTTTCCCCAAAAGATTACCTCCAAAATTTTAGGATTTTCATCTAAAGTTTTCCTTACTCTCATCTTATCCATTGATTTCTCAAGATTCAATCTCAACCTTCCTTCTATCCACACTTTTTTCCTAGTCAGCAATCCGTTCAAAAACATCCTTCAATTGTATAATAGTTACTTTCACACTTTTACGATTTCCCTCCAAAATTTTCGTAGATTCTCATCTTATACATTGATTCATCAAGATTCATTCTCATCCATCATTTTGTCCATCATTTTGTCCTAATCAGCAATCCTATTCAAAAACACCCCTTCATTGTATTATACACACAGGCACATACTTATATTAGTCATAACACGCGACTGTAGTGCACGGGGCATTCAAAATATTCTTTTGAAAAATTTCAACCCATTTAAAATATCTCCCTAAAAAATTCGCAACCTTTTCAAAATTCCCCCAAAAAAATTTGCAGCCACTTTCAAAATACTCTTCCTAACAAAATTTTTTGATCACACATTTAAACTAAAATTTAATTCCTAAGAGAATTTAGTTTACCATAGATATTTTAGTTTCCATAAAGTTTAGTTCCCTCCAGATTTAGTTCCCCCAAAAATTTAAAGTAAAATTAGTTTCCCTAGGGAATTTAATACCCAAAAAAATTTAGTATCCCAAAATTTAGTTCCATCCTGATTTAGTTCTCACCAAAACTTAAAATTTTAGTTCTCTAAAGTTTTAGGGTTTCCTCCCCAAAATTTTCATAGAGTTTCATCCTACCAATTGATCCTCAAGATTATATCCTAGCTATATTTTGACGCACTCTTTTGTCCTAGTCAGCAACCCTATTTAAAAACATCCATCAATTGTATTATGTGTGTGTAAATATTCATGTGAGAAAAGTTCTCGGTGCAAAACGCGTAAGAAAAGAGTTTTGTGGGATTTTTTTCAATGATCCAAACTGTTGAAAGTGTTCTACACATGTTAATACACCTAAATATCAAAAATAAAAAATCGTCCGTTGATCATATCAGTACAAAATGTTTTATTGTTCTGATCCCGTTAAATTTGTAATAGCTTGATCGATAGTCAAATCCCACCAGGGTTCATCCATTATTTTTTGTATAGATTAAACATTGGGAAAAAAATTGAATTTTTTTCAAAAATAAGAAAAAAATTCGCACCATGATCTGAATTTCTCACAGGATCACATACACACACATGAGGTTATGGTAAGTGAGCATTCAGTGTTGGAAATTTCCTACCCCACCCATCAAAAACATCACAGTCCACTTAAATTTTTTAAATTTGTTTTGTTTAGAATTGTTGTACACATTCTCAATTCCCAAAACCCTAAATATGGGTCAACCTGATACGATTAGGGCTTTTTGTGGGGATCAAAGGTGGGATTTTTATGGCTTTTGGACTTCCTAATCTAGGTTTTAATGCCGAAGAACTGATCTGAAATTACTATTTAATTGCTAGAATAATAGATCTAAGGACTAAAACAACTAATTAGCAAATAGGAATTAAACTAGGGATTCTAAGAAATAAAATACATTGCACAATTCTTCGATAAAATCGCCATCCTAGGGCCGGCCGGCCCTTTATTGGGGGAGGGGTTAATAATTGTCTAATTACCCTCTTACCCTTCCCACTAATGAGGAATCACAAGTCTGGGACTAGGTCCGTGGTGGACCCAAGTCGACGCCTCCGATGGTAGACCCGAACCGGACTCTCTTCCAAGCCCGTTCGGCCCGTCCCCCCTAAGTGCCGACCCGCATCATTACTCCCCCCAAAAGTGCCACCTTGTCCTCAAGGTGGAAGTCTGGAAACTGGTTGCGAATCACTGAAGCAGCCTTCCATGTAGCATCGTGGTCAGGAAGGCCCCGCCATCGAATCCGCACCTCCTGAATCCCGTTCGCGGTCTGCCGGATCCCTGTCAACTCCTGAGGCTCCAGAAGCACCT
Source organism: Scilla litardierei (assembly GCA_030789695.1). Lineage (NCBI taxonomy): Eukaryota > Viridiplantae > Streptophyta > Magnoliopsida > Asparagales > Asparagaceae > Scilla > Scilla litardierei. Next base: position 192,010,753 of record CM061133.1, read on the forward strand.
CCATGTCATCTGTCAGAGTGGGTGGACGGGTGGGTGACATTGTGTGATTCCCGATGGCCCACCGCAACTGCTATATGTGGAACACCGGGTGGATGGTCGAAGTGGCGGGCAACTGCAGTCTATAGGCCAACTTCCCGATCTGAGCGGTCACCTCGAAAGGTCCATAGTAACGGGCTGCTAGCTTTTCATTGCTCCGACGGGCCAGGGTCCTCTGCCTGTAAGGTCAAAGCTTCAGGTACACACGGTCCCCTACCTCAAAGTGCTCATCTCGTCGGTGTGCATCAGCCTTGGTCTTCATGATCTGCTGGGCTCTCAACAGGTGTTTCTTCAACTCCTCCAGGTATTTGTCCCTCTCAGTCAAATGCTCCTCTACCTGGGACACCGGCGTGGCCCCTCTGCTGTAATGTATCAACTGTGGCGGGTCTCTGTCATATAGGATCCGAAATGGGGTGCTCTGTGTTGCCGAATGGTACGAGGTGTTGTACCAATATTCTGCCCACGCCAACCATCTGGCCCACTGCTTTGGTGCCTCTGAAGCGAAGCACCTCAGATATGTTTCCACACTCCTATTTACCACATCTGTCTGTCCATCTGTCTGTTGGTGATAGGCAGTGTTCCTCCGCAACTTGGTCCCCTGCACCTTGAATAACTCCTGCCAGCCTGCCAGAAGCTGCTAATGAACACTTTATCTTGATCCGACACTATGGAACCGGGAAACCCGTGCAGGCGAACCACCTCCCTCATGAAAGCTGCTGCCACCGTAACTGCAGTGTAAGGGTATTTGAGGGGTATGAAATGGGCGTACTTGCTAAGCCGATCGACCACCACTAGTATAGAACTGTAACCCTCTGATCGCGGCAACCCCTCAATAAAATCCATACTGATATCCTCCCAGACTCTCCTGGCAAGGCTAATGGCTGTAAAAGTCCCGCTGGTGCCATTGCCATATATTTGTGACGCTGGCACACGTCATACTGCTATTCGCTGGGCAATGTCCTTCTTCATCCCGGGCCAGTATAGCTCTCTTGCCATCCTCCTGTAAGTCTGCTGTATCCCGGAGTGTCCGCCGATGGTGCTGCCGTGGAACTCCTGAAAGATCATGAGGATGTGGGCGGAACCCTTAGGAATCACCAGTCTGCCGTGGTATATCAGCCTCCGTCCATCCATGCTATATCCCTGGAAGTCTACGGACCCCTGCTACAGTGCCTCACGGATCCTCGCCAGATCTTCATCAGCCTCAATCTCTCTACTCAAGGGCTCCCAATCCAAGAGGACCGGTGCTGAGATGGCGGCTACCTCTGCAAGCTCCTCGCGGCATGACAAGGCGTCAGTCGCCTTGTTCTCCAGGCCCGGGCGGTACTGTATCTCGAATGTGAAATGGACCAGCTTGGAGAGCCACCTCTGATGCTCCTCGGTGACCATGCGCTGCTCCAATAAATATCTCAAACTCCGCTGGTCGGTCCGCACTATGAACTTTCTACCCAACAAGTAGGGACGCCACTTCTGAATGGATAGTACAATCGCCATCAGCTCCCTCTTATAAACTGACTTCAGCCTCGTCCGTGCTGACAGAGTCTGGCTGAAGAAAGCAATCGGCCTCTGGTCCTGCATCAGCACTGTCCCTAAGCCATACCCTGATGCGTCGGTGTCTATCACAAATGGTCTGCTGAAATCTGGGAGTGCTAAAACTGGCACCGACGTCATCGCCTGCTTCAAGGCCTCGAATGCCCTGGTAGCCTCATCGCCCCAGTGAAAGTTGTCCTTCTTTAGCTGCTCGGTAAGAGGCCAAGCAATCGTGCTGTATCCCTGGACAAATTTCCTGTAATACCCTGTCAAGCCCAAGAAGCCTCGCAGTTCCCGTAAGGTGGAAGGTATCGGCCAGTCTAACATGGCCGCAATCTTGGTCCTATCTGCTGCAACTCCCTCTGCTGACACCACGTATCCTAAGTACTCCACCTGTGGCTGTCCAAACAGACACTTCTTCTTGTTCGCACACAGCTGCTGCTCCTGTAACTCATGCATCACCGCTCGCAGATGCCCCATATACTCCTCCATGTTGCGGCTGTACACCAGGATGTCGTCAAAGAAGACCAACACAAATCTCCTCAGAAAAGGTAGGAAGACCTTGTTCATCAAGGCCTGAAATGTCGCCGGTGCATTCGTCAGGCCGAAGGGCATGACTAGGAACTCATAATGCCCCTCGTGAGTCCTGAAAGCAGTCTTTGGCACGTCGGCCGCCCTCATCCGTATCTGATGGTACCCAGACTTCAGATCAATCTTGGAAAAACATGCTGCCCCGTGGAGTTCATCTAGCAGCTCATCAATCACATGAATGAGAAATTTATCTGCCACCGTCTCCCTATTCAGGGCCCTGTAATCCACGCAGAATCTCCAGCTGCCATCCTTCTTTTTCACCAACAAAACCGGGCTAGAGAAAGGGCTAGTGCTCGGCTGAATCACCCCCGCATGCAGCATCTCCTCCACCAGCCTCTCTATCTCGTCCTTCTGTACCTGTGGGTACCTGTAGGGTCGCACACTGATGGGAGACACGTCCTCCCTCAAAACGATGGCGTGCTCATGATCTCTGTGTGGTAGCAGCCCCTGCGGTGTCTGGAAAACCTCATCATACTGAGCCAACAGCTGCTCTACCTCCGGTGCTACCGCCTGTGTGGGGCCCTCGCTCTGTACTGACACTGTCACAGCCTGTAACTCCACCAAGAAACCTTCCCCTGCTGTGTGGATCGCCCTGGACATGGCCTTATAAGATACCAAGGAACGGCAGAGGCTGGGGTCCCCCTGCAATACCACTGTCCTCCCTCCATGCTGGTACTCCATCCTCAGCATTTTCCAATTCGTCCTGGTCTCCCCGAGGGTTTGCAGCCACTTCATCCCCAGGATGACATCTGTGCTCCCTAGCTCCAAGGGAAGGAAATCGGTGACAATCTGCTCTCCCTGAATCGCCACAACCACCCCGCGGCAGACACCAGTGCTATGTGTCACCTGTCCCGTGCCTAGCATCACTCCATACCGCCTCGTGCCACTCATCTGCAAGCCATGTGCCTCCGCCAGCCTGCTGGAAATGAAGTTGTGGGTGGCCCCACTGTCGATCAACACTATCACCTCCTGGCTACCCACCTGTCCCACCAATTTCATGGTGTGGTTCGCCGTGAACCCCACCACGGAATTGAGGGACACCTCTGCAAGGTCCAAGTGCTGGTGCTCCATCTCCTCCTCATCCTCTCCTGCCTCTAGGATGACAACCTCGTCCTCTCCCTCCTCATCGCCAGCTATCAGTATCTGGAGAGTCCGAGCAGCGCATCTGTGTCCTGGGGTGAACTTTTCATCACATCTGAAGCACAGCCCCTTCACCCGCTTCTCCTGTATTTCTGCATCTGTCATCCGCCGCACTTGCCCCCCACCTCGGGGCTCCTGCCTCCTGTCAGTGCCGCTCCCAGCTGCGGCTGTAGCCCCCTGGCCTGGCGTGGTCTCTGAAGTAGGTGCCGTCCTCTGCCCTACAGCAGCCGCCTGGCTCCTGAACGTGGTGACTCCCCACGTCCCACAGGCCCTCCGCTCCGTATCCTGATGGTCCTCCACCTTCCGTGCCAACGTCATCATCCTGCGCAAACCAACGGGCTCGAACTGCCTCAGCCCCGACCTCACCGTGGGCTTCAGCCCCTTCATGAAACAGCCCTCCAACGACTCCTCAGATACTCCCCGAACTCGGTGGCAGAGCGACTCATATTTCTTGATATAATCCCCCACGCTCCCCTCCTGCTTCAGCGAGTATAGTCTCTCGAACACGCCACCAGCCTGTCCTCTTCCAAATCGCTCCGTCAAAAGCGTCGTAAACTCCGCCCAGGTCTGAAAAGGCTGCTGCTGATCTGTCCAACGAAACCAGCCTAAGGCCTCCCCCTCCAAGCACACACCTATCGCCCGAAGCCACTCCTCTCCCGGGACCGCGGACGCCTCCAAGTACCTCTCTACCCAGTACAACCAGTCATCGGGATCTCCTCCCTCAAAAATGGGCACCTCCAGCTTCCTCAGTCGCCTCTCGCCACCGTAACCACCTCTCTCCTGCTGCTGGAATCCACCCCTGTGCGGGTACCCCTGTCGCATGTCAGGAAAATAAGCCTCAGCTCGATCACGGTAGCCTCCCTCTGCTCCATGCCCCTGCCAGTCACCCTGTGGGTGTCCAAAATCCGCCTGGTGGCCTCCTGGAGGGTCCTGGTACGCTCTCTAATCTCCCGTCACTCCCCCAAGGGGTGGGTGCTGAGTCGACGGGCCTCCGGTGATCTGTGTGGTGACCTCCACCCTGCTGAAATCCTCCGCCGGGTCCCCCAAAAGGCTGAAAACCCCCAAATTGTGCTCCTCAGACCTCGGGCGGGGCCCCCAGGGGCCTGGAAATGCTCGGAAAAATCCGTCGGGCGTCCTGGGGGGTAGGTGGGCCCCCCAGGGGTCCGTCGGGCCTCAGGTCCCCCCTCTGGGGTCGGCCGAGGCCCCCCAAGGCACCGCCGGGGTCGGCCGGCCCTGAAAATGGGCCGGCGGCCCCCAGGCGGTGCCGCCGGGGCCTGCCGCAGGCGCAGGGAGGGGCGGCAGGCCCGGCCGCCCCTCCTGGGGGCCTGGCGGCCCCGCCCTGCCTCTGTGCGGGTTCGCCGAGCCCCCCAAAGCCTCCTGGGGGCCCGGCGGCCATCCGACGGGCTGCCGGAGGGGCGGAAAACCCCCTCCGGCGCCTGGTTCGCTGTAGCACGGCGGCACTTGGTCCTTGCGAGTCCCCCATGCCTTGTCCTCTTGCTCAAAGCCTCCGTCTTCTTCTAGATCCGGATCATCTTCAAAAAAAATCGTCTTTTTGCCCTTGTCCTTCGCCAAAGGTGGCTCCTTTTTGCTTGGATCCGCCTTTGGTACAAGATGAGCGGTCAACGCCGCTATATGCCTCCGTCAATTCCGATAGTTTTGCCTCCGTTTTCCCTTGATTCTCCTTCATCTCCTTCCGGATCTCCGCGGCCATCTCCGCATCTTCTTTCCTCAAATCGATGAAACCCTTGCTGATTTGGGATTCAATCCGTTCAACCTTTTCTTCCAAAACCTCGACACCTCGACTCGCTCTATGGATCGCGTGCTTGCCATAGATCGACCGCTCTGATACCAATTTGGTACGATTAGGGCTTTTTGTGGGGATCAAAGGTGGGATTTTTATGGCTTTTGGACTTCCTAATCTAGGTTTTAATGCCGAAGAACTGATCTGAAATTAATATTTAATTGCTAGAGTAATAGATCTAAGGACTAAAACAACTAATTAACAAATATGAATTAAACTAGGGATTCTAAGAAATAAAATACTTTGCACAATTCTTCGATAAAATCGCCATCCTAGGGCCGGCCGGCCCTTTATTGGGGGAGGGGTTAATAATTGTCTAATTACCCTCTTACCCTCCCCACTAATGAGGAATCACAAGTCTGGGACTGGGTCCGTGGTGGACCCAAGTCGCCGCCTCCGATGGTAGACCCGAACCGGACCCTCTTCCAAGCCCGTGCGGCCCGTCCCCCCTAAGTGCCGACCCGCATCACAACCCTAGGAGGATTTGACCTTCGATCAGCTCGTTACAAAAAGTTTTATTGTTCTGAAAATGTTTAATTCGTAACAATCGAATCGAGGATCATTCACTTGATTTTTGCTATGTTCATTATCCATGACATGTATATCAAGATGAATGATGTTGATCATTGGAACAAAGATTGAAAATTGAAGTTTTATAGGGACGGTGTAGGAAATTTCGGTGTGGGAAATTTCCTACACCGAATGCTCGTATCCCGTTTTCTATACATACATACATATATCGATTTAGTCTGGTTCTAAGATTCCACACATTAAGCGTTTTAAGGGCAAACAAAATCAACCCATGTGAGCTCATCGGAATCTTTGATATTCACATGTTAATCATATATATCGTTTTAGTCTGTTCGAAGATTGCACACATTATGTATGTATCGGTTTAGTCTGTTCAAATATTCCACACATTAAGCGTTTTAAGGGCAAACAAAATCAACCCATGTGAGCTCTTCGAAATCTTTGATATTCCCATGTTAATCATTTATATCGGTTTAGTCTGTTCAAAGATTCCACGAAATCTTTGATGTTCCCATGTTAATCATATATATAGATTTAGTCTGTTCAAAGATTCCACATATGCGTTTTAAGGGCAAACAAAATCAACCCGTGTGAGCTCTTCGGAATCTTTGATATTCCCATGTTAATCAGAACTCAGAGAGGTTCCAACTAGAGTACAACCCACACTGGGCTATCTATTAAATATACTTGGGGTGTGTTTGGTTAGTGGGAAAAGGAAAGAAAGAAAAATGAAATGAAAAGGAAAAAGAAAAAGAAAGAAAAGGAAAATGAAATGAGATTCAATCTCATGTTTGGTTACCAAGGAAAATTGGGAAGAAAGTTGAATGGAAAATATAGAAATTGGGAAGAAAGTCGAATTTTTTTGTGAAAAATGCACGAATTATTCATGATTTTTTGATACAAACTTAAGAATAATTCGTGGATTCATTAAAAATAACAACTAATTATGTTTGCTAAAAAAATATAAATACATGAAAATGTGAGAAATTAGTTTACATCTCTTTTCCCTCATTTTCCTTGGGTCAAAAAGAGGAAAATCTCAAAAAAAAGTTTTAATAAAAATTTTCCTTTGTTTTCTTTCATTTTCATTTTCCTTTGTTTTTTCTTTCCAACCAAACAATGAAAATACTTTTCCTTCTAACTTTCTTTCCTTTTCTTTCATTTTCCTTCAAACCAAACACACCCTTGATGTTTCCAAAAAGGCAGTCAAGTTTGTCAAGACTAAAGCCTGGGTTGAGCTCTAGCTGTTCTACATAATGGTCCAAGCGAAATTTGGAGAATTTCTTGCTGGCTTTAGCTGCTCATCGTGTCATACAAATACCAAAGAGTTGGGTCTTGATTACTAATCAACATTGCCTTTGATACTTTGACTGTCATGCGGATACTTGTCTTCTCAGTTTGATGATACCTTTCTTGCGACTGGGTGAAATCATCTCCGGCGGCCCTCCCTTTCCATTAACAACCGATGCGCTGAAGGAGGTGCTGACTGGCCACGCCTCTCGACAAGTGCTGTTCAGCATAATCCACGCGGTCAGTAAATACAACGCTCATTGCGATCTTATCAAAATAATACGATGTGCAAGGCTAATGATCTAGTTGGATACAGATGTTGGGATGGATCGCGGCGGCCCCTTTCATCCTGGGTGCGATGTACATGGTTTTTCTTCCAACTTTCAAGTATCTGGTTCCCAAGTTCGGAGCCCTTCCTCCAAGCCCTATGGATTTATCTGCTCGTGCAGAGATCGAGGTCAGGTTGATGGATGCATAGCCTTATGGTGAACGAAGCAATCATCATCGAAGCATTGTATATATGTATCTTATCAAGTGCTTATGTGTTGGTGGTTTTGCTGCATTTTTCCTGCCTTCCACCTTCAAATCATCTGCTACAGCGCTAGCCTACTTGCGAAACTAGACTTCAAGCAATGGTTTAGTAATTGTTTTCTAAATCGAGATCAAGGTTACCAATCACACCTCATGTTGGTTACAATGATCTTTTATTTAGTCTAAAAGGCTATTACAGACACAAATCGTTCGTTCTATTGTTCCAAATCATTAATGAAAAAGCATGTCTGTCTCCACCATGTAACGCCTATGTTTCTTTACATATGAAAAATTCTGAGGAGGTAAAGAAATGTCATAAGATTTGACTCTTTCTGGTCCTTATTGCATCTGATGTTGTGTGATTCGAAACCATTATTGCTCTATCACATCTAATTCATTGATTACTAATTGGCGACTACTGTGCGTATGGCCTTTTCTTACATACATTAAGGGGTATCGGGTAGGAGCTTAGTAAATTTCCTTGGCTGTGACTATATGCGCCTCAAAATGAGGTGTATGGAGGTGATAGATGTTTAAAATAACAAAGATTGGAAAGAGAGAGAGGATGAGAGATGACTAATTTTTCTTATAAATGGGCTTTTGGAGGCCCAACTAGTTGTTGGGTACCCATCTATTATGTAACCATATTACTATAAATACAGGGCTACGGGTTCCGTGGTTCTGTAGCCACCAAGTTTACAACACGTTATCAGCACGCTCGAGGCTGAGCCGAACCCCTGTCGACGGACGAACGCGACGAGAACGGGCTTCCTTCACCGAATGTCGCTAGATCCGGCGGATAGGATCTAAATATACTTTTTATCCCCTAGATCTAAAATTTGTATGCGCATATGTTTAGATCCAAATATTTGAATCGATATCTTGATTAGTATAGATCTGATTTTTCTATCAAGATCTGCATGCTAAATTAATTGTTTAATGAAAAATCGTCGTTTTATTGTTAAAAATCAACTTTTTATGATAAAAACTCCGTTTGAAGACTAAAAATAGATTTTTTCCAATAAAAATCGAATTTTTATTATCTTCTTTCCTAAAAACCATTAAACACTAGGGGGATTCTTCATCTCCACGCGGCCGGAAGCCGCCACGCGACCCCCGACCTCACGCCATCGCCGCCACTGCTTGCAGCGGCGTGTGCCAACCGCTGCCGCCTGCAACGGCGGCGACCCCCGCCGCCAGCAGCGGCGGGCGATCCTGCCGCCGCCTGCAGCGCCCCCCTGTCCGTGCACGTCCGGAAACCCTAGCCGACAGAAGCGGCAACTCACGCGACGAAAAACCCTAACTAGGGTTTAACCACAAAATTTTAATTTCCAAATTATTTTTCAGATTTAATTACGATTTTTTTCGTTAAAATCTGTATAAATTACACGGTCTTAATTCATCGCATTTTATTCGGATTATCTGATTATCATATGTTTAATAATTAGGAAGATCCTGCGACCGCTCTGCCGTTAGTCAACTAACCTAACGGTGTATGAAGTTGCCCAGTGGTCCAATAATTATTAAACGAAAAAATTTCATTTCCACTATAAAATGCATGTGATGATTAATTGCTTGTAATGACTAAACTTCCTGTGATGATTAATTGTCTGCAATGTAATAAAATGCCTGCTGCATTTTTCTGCCTGCGACGTATGTATATATTTGATGTGGTTTTGGATCGGCTAGCTATCACCATTATTTCCCTCACATTCTTTTCTTTTTCTTTGAGAGAAAAATGTAGTGAGGATATTTTCGTAAAATTTTGAAGACCGCCGGACGTCTCACGAAGATGATGACCCATTCCAGAAGAATAGGGGCCCCACGTGGGTTCCCGAGTTGTATTTTCATTTTTATGGGACTGTATGGACTTTATTTAAAATGGTGGTTAGCCGATCCACGCAGCAAATATCTGTGTCTGAAATACTTAATTATTTATTTTTCTTTAAAAATATCTAATTATTGCTTATTTTTAAACATGCTAGAGAGACAATGGCTAAGATTGCGAGCGTCGACTTTGACGTATTGGATGCTACATGCAAGAATTGTCTGAGCTGGCAGTTGGATATAAAATTCCATCTGCACGCACAGGGACTGAGCCATGCCATCGCTGTAGGCGATAAGGTTTCTGATATAGATAAAGCGAAAGCAATTATCTATATCAGATGCCATATTGATCGGACCCTGAAAGCCGAGTACCTCACGGTGGAAGACTCTTATGAGTTATGGACCGCCCTCGAGGATAGGTATAAACATCAAAGAGATGTTATACTTCCCCGAGTGTGATATGACTGGGAGAACCTCCGTCTCCAAGACTTTAAGTCTATCGCCGAGTACAACTCGGCACTTTTTAGTATCACCTCACGCCTGAAGTTGTGTGGTGAGAAAGTGACGGAAGAGCGCATGTTAGAGAAGATGTATACATCCTTCCACGAGAAGGATGTTATACTAAGGCAACAACATCGTGAACGAAAGTTTACGAAATACTCAGAGCTTCTCTCATGCCTTCTGATGGCAGAGCAGAACAGAGACCTACTTCTGGCCACACATAACTCACGCCCTACCGGCACTGCTTCTGCGCCTGAAGCGCATCACAGCTCCTCCCAGAAGAAGAGGAGCAACTTCAAAGGTAAACCCAAGAAGGGAAAGGCAATGAAGAAGGAGGCTAGAGGACCCCCTCCAAGAACCAACAATGAGGGAAAGAAGAAAAATGTCTGGAAGAGAAAAGAAGACGGCCAGACATCTGCCCCCATAAAAGACTGGGAAGATAAGTACCACAGGTGTGGCATGACTGGACACTGGTCCAGGAATTGTCGGACTCCACGCCACCTACAGGACTTGTACAAAGCTAGCTAAAAGCAAGCTGAGACAAACCTGGTGGAACAAGAAGACATGGCACCAATCAGGTTCATCGCTGAGGACTTCTAAAACGATGACCTGCTCGATTGAAGCATTATCTACTTTCTATGCATTGCAATTTGAAAAACAATTTACTATCTGGTTGTTTGATTTCTAGCATGTTTGATGAATAATTATTAGTAGTAAATCTTTTGTTGTACCTTATACTGCTATGTTTTTCTCTTAAAATTAGATGGATAATAAATTCCTAGTGGACAGTGCCTCTACGCACACGATCCTCCAAGACATCTGCTTTTTCCAAAGCATAGATAAATACGATGGAACCGTGAATACAATCTCCGGTCCATCAGGAATTATAGAAGGATCAGGGGAAGCACATTTTATGCTCCCCAACAAAACACAACTACTAATAAAAGATGCGCTTTTCTCTCCTAATTCTCATAGAAATCTATTAAGTTTTAAAGATATCCGTTTAAACGGATACCACCTAGAGACGGTGAACAAACAAAACAGGGAATTCTTGTAAGTAACGACTCATAAAAATGGTACTAAAACCACCGTCGAGCATTTTGAGGGACTCCCGTCGGGTCTCTACCATACAAGGATAAGAGCAATGGAAACAAACACACTCGAGCACCAGAAGTGCGACAATCAACCAGAATTCCAACTCTGGCATAATAGACTAAGACACCCTGGAAGGAATATGATGCGTCACATCATATCCTAATCCAGTGGAATTAACTCGAAAAGCTTGAAGCTACTTCGAAAGGGTGCATCTCCTTGTCCCCCTTGTCACAAAGGGAAATTGATTACGAGACCATCCCCCCTGAAGGTGGACTCAGAGTCTCCGAGCTTCCTAGAGAGAATACATGGAGACATTTGCGGCCTATTTACCCCGCAAGTGAACCATTTCAGTACTACATGGTACTGATTGACACATCTTCCAAATGGTCATATGTGTCCCTCCCGTCCACCTACAACGTAGCCTTTGCAAAGTTACTGGCACAAATCATAAAGTTGTGGGCACATTTCCCAGATAACCAGATCAAGAAATTGCGTCTGGACAACGCTGGGGAATTCACATCAAAAGTCTTCCTAGACTACTGCCAAGCAACCGGCATAGAAGTTGAACATCCTGTAGCTCATGTTCACACCCAGAATGGGTTAGCCGAATCTCTTATAAAGAGACTACAATGGATTGCTAGTCAATTGTTGATGAAATACCAGTTGCCGGTAAATGCATGGGGACATGCCATCTTGCACGCTGCATCGCTAATAAGATTATGACCATCAGGGAGTCAATCTTATTCTCCGATGCAACTTACATATGGGAACCCAGCGGATATCTCTCACCTGAGGATATTCGGATGCGCTGTCTATGTCCCCATAGCACCACCGCAGAGGACTAAGATGGGTCCTCAACTTCGACTGGGTATCTACATAGGATTCGATTCACCATTGATCATTAAATACCTGGAACCCCTAATGGGGGACGCCTTTAAGGCACGTCTAGCAGATTGTGAGTTTGACGAAAACACTTTTCCCAAATTAGGCATTAACACAGAGAAGCCAGAAGCTTCAAAGACCATTTCATGGGATACCAAAACTTTATCCCATTTTGATTCGTGTACAAACCAATGTGAAGACGAGATCCTGAAGATCCTTCAAATACAAAATACAGTTCACATTTTACCGGACAAATTCACTGACAACCAGAAGATTGTCAGATCACACGTCCCTGCTGTAAATACGCCAGCTAGGATTGACATACCCAAAGATGGATGCAATCCACATGAAGCAGAAGCGGCCGTACCTCAACAAAAGAGAGGACGACCCACAGGCTCCAAAGATAAAAACCCTCGAAAGAGGAAAAATCCTGGAGCAATGATAACGATACCACCACAGGATGCTGAGCTCAGCCCAGATACCTCTCCCCTCCTAAAAACCCTGAAGAGGAAAATGTAGGAGAAATATCATTAAACTATGTGCGTACTGGGGAGGTACAGGATAGAAAAAGCACAATCATCGATGATAACTTCGCGCTCATTATTGCCATTCACATCACTGAATATGACGATGAGACCGATCCACGCTCTCTAGCAGAATGTAAACACAGAGAGGATTGGCCAAAGTGGAACGAGACAATAGGAGTAGAGCTGGACTCACTCTCAAAGCGCAAAGTTTTTGGACCTGTAGTCCTAACACCAAAGGGTGTTAAACCTGTGGGATATAAAAGAGCATTCGTGAGAAAAAGAAACGAAAATAATGAGATCGTGCGCTAAAAAGCGCGCCTTGTTGCACAAGGTTTTTCCCAACGACCAGGAATAGACTATGACGATACATATTCCCCGGTCTTGGAAGCGATCACTTTCCGTTTCATTATTGGCCTATCTACTAAGGAAGGCCTGGATATGCAGCTCATGGACGTTGTGACTACATACCTATATGGAAATATAGATAATGATATCTATATGAGAATCCCAGACGGATATAAACTACCGACAAAAATGACATAAAGACCTCGGGACGTCTACTCTGTCAAACTCCATAGATCAATGTATGGTCTAAAACAGTCGGGTAGAATGTGGTATAATAGACTCAGTGAATTCCTAGTGCAACAAAGATTCAAAAAAAATGAAGTCTGCCCTTGCATCTTTATAAGAGCAAGGGAAACAGGATTCATAATCATTACCGTCTACGTAGACGACCTAAACATCATCGGATCTCCTGAAGAAAGATGAGATATCCAAGGTCTCACACAGACTTTTGAGATGAAAGATCTTGGCAAAACGAAGTTCTGCCTATGCTTACAAATTGAACACTTGAGCGAAGGAATCCTGTTACACCAATCGACATACACAAAGAAATTGCTGAAAAACTTCCTTATGGACAAATGTCATCCGCTTAGCACACCAATGGTCGTCAGATCATTGGATGTTAATACAGACCCCTTTCGACCGCTGGAAGAGGGGGAGAAAGCACTGGGTCCTGAAGTACCCTACCTAAGTACAATTGGAGCACTCATATACCTGGCAAACTGCACGTGTCTTGATATAGCGTTCGCAGTTAACCTACTAACCAAATACAATTCAGTACCCTCAAAGCACCACTGGAACGAAGTGAAGCACCTTCTGCGCTACCTCCAAGGGTCTGTGGACCTGGGAATATACTTCAAGAAAGGTGTATCCTCCGACTTAGTCGGTTATGCAGATGCAGGATACAGGCTGACCCACACACCGCAAAGTCCCAGACCGGTTTCGTGTTCACATACGGTAGGACGGCCATATCATGGAGATCTATGAAGAAGACTTCAACAGTGACCTCATCCAACCACTCTGAGCTCATCGCGATCCACGAAGCTAGCAGAGAATACTTTTGGCTTCGATCAGTCATCCACCACATCCTCGTGACTACCTGCCTGAAGATAGGAGATCTTGGACCAACCACCATGTACGAAGACAATGCTGCTTGCATCGCTCAACTACGAGGTGGATACATCAAAGGTGACAGGACGAAGCACATTTCTCCCAAGCTCTTCTGGACGCCTAAACAACAAGTAGACAACTAGATCGACATCCAGCAGATCCAGTCTTGCAACAACCTGGCAGATTTATTTACTAAAGCTTTACCTCGCAGTACCTTTAGAAAACTTGTATTAGGAATTGGGATGAGACAGTTGAGAGATTTACAAGCCTGAAGCTTGTACATTTCAGGGGGAGTTACTGTCGGGCTGTACTCTTTTTCCTTGGCTATTGGTTTTTCCCACTGGGTTTTCCATAGCCAAAGGTTTTAACGAGGCAACCACATCAACTCTGGATCCAGAAGTATCCACCTCTGATGATATCCATTGATCAGGGGAAGTTACAGAGACTTGTACTATTTTCCCTTAGCTACTGGTTTTTCCCACTGGGGTTTCCATGCCAAAGTTTTTAACGAGGCAAGAACTCTTAAACTTGGGATCCAGAAGTATCCATAGACCCATGATCAGATAAGCTCTATGAACCCTGAAGCATTCATTACAGCTTACAACAATGGATGGATAAGGGGAAGTGTTATAAACGGGCTTTTGGAGACCCAACTAGTTATTGGGTATCCACCCATTATGTAACCCTATTACTATAAATACAGGGCTATGGGTTCCGTAGCCACCAAGTTAACAACAATTTTTAGGTATTTATTTCTATATTTAGCAAGTTGTCACCTCTATGCACCTCATTTTGAGGTGCATATAGCAATTCTCATTTCCTTTTGTGAGGCCAAGATGGTCAACTGTTCGCACTTTTGTACGATCAGCATCATTGATGTCTAATAGAGATTAAATTTGTTAGGATTATATGAAGGAGTAGACTTATGGTTGATACCATAGCAATATATATTGATCATATAAGAGGAGTTACAAGTATATGAACTCAAGGGACAACCACTTAGTAGTGGGTGTAATGGTGGACGTTAGTGGGTGGAGACCAAATATCTCCCCCATTCATAACACTCCCCCTCATCCATCTATTCTTAGCATATGAATTCTTTAGAATCCAATACGCTAATATAGGGTGGATACTGCTAGATCCAGAGTTACCGTGTTTTGCCTCGTTAAAACCTTAGCTATGAAAAACCCAATGGGAAAAACCACAACTTAAGGAAAACGAGGACAATACACAAGTGACTCTCCCTGATCTGTACAAGCTTCAGGCTTGTAGCTCTTTCAACTGTCGCATTCCTATTTCTTTTACAAGCTTTTTAAAAGTACATCTAGGCAATGCTTTAGTAAACAGATCAGCTAAATTATTACATGACTGAATCTGGCGTACTTCAATATGCTTATGCTCATGTAGCTCGTGCGTCTAGAAGAACTTAGGAGAGATCCGCTTCGTCATGTCGTCCTTGATGTAACCAGCTTGTAGTTGAGCTATACAAGCTGCATTATCTTCAAATAATATGGTTGGCTCAAGGTCGTCCGTATTCAGGCCGGTCGTCACTAGAATGTGATGAATGACTGAACAAAGCCAGACACATTCTTTGCTAGTTTCATTGATCGCCAGGAGCTCTGAGTGGTTGGATGAGACTGCTGTGGTGGTCTGCTTCACAGATATCCAGGAGATGGTCGTACCACCGAAGGAGAACACAAAACCAGTCTGTGATTTCTTGGTGTGTGGATCAGACCTGTAACATGCATCTGCATAACCAATCAAAGTGGAGATCCACCTTTCGGGAAGTATAATCCCAGGTCAACTAACCCTTGGAGGTAGCGCAGAAGCTGCTTTACTCCATTCCAATGACGCTTTGTGGGCGCTGAACTGTATTTGACTAGTAGGTTGACTGTGAACGCTATGTGGGGATGCGTGCAGTTTACCAGATATAGTAGTGCTTTAATGGCACTAAGGTAAGATACTTCAGGACCTAATGTTTCCTCCCCCTCTTCCAGCGGCCGGAAAGGGTACTTATGTACATCCAAAGATCTAACGACCATTGGTGTACTTAGAGGATGCCACTTATCCATATGGAAATTTTTAAGTAATTTCCTTGTGTATGTGGATTGGAGGAACCTGATTCCTCCGTTAAGGTGTTCTATCTGTAAGCCAAGACAAAATTTAGTCTTGCCTAGGTGTTTCATTTCAAACATTAGTTTGAGTCTTGCAGATATATCATCAATCTCTGCAGCAGATCCGATGAGGTTTAAGTCGTATACATAGACGACTATTAATACGAATCATGTTCCCATGGTTTTAATGAAAATACACGGGCAAACTTCATTATTGGTAAAACCTTGTTGAACAAGAAAATCACTCAGTCTGTTATACCACATTTTTCCCGATTACTTAAGACCGTATAATGATCTTTGAAGCTTAACAGAATAGACATCCTGAGGTCTATCTTTTATTTCTGATGGTATTTTGAAACCATCTGGAAGTTTCATATAAATATCTTTATCTACATTGCCAAATAGATATGCAGTCACAACGTCCATGAGCTGCATTTCTAGGCATTCCATTGATGTTAAGCTTAATATGAATCGGAATGTGATCGCATACATAACAGGGGAATATGTATCTTCATAATCTATCCCTGTCACGCCCCGCTTCCCATTCTACCGGGAGCGAGGACGCGAGCGGGTCCGCGATGTGCTTAAAACAAGGAGGAGTACTTTTTTTTTTCTTTTTTGAAATCTTTTTCTTTTCTTCCTCCTTGGCTTAAACACACTAAGCGTCTGTATAAAAATTGCAGATTCTTGCTTGCAAGTTTAAGAAGCAGCTCAAACAACATTATTACATATCCAGTGTACAATAATTAAGATACAGCTTGGCCTAGTATGGCCAATACAAACAAAGTACACGAATTACATTAATCAAATATGTATAAAAGTGCTGACGCGAAGGTAAAAGTCTAGTCTTCTGTGGGCAGATACTCCACGTAGCCTTCGAGCACTGGCTCGGTTTCTGCAGTAGTGTCTTCAAAGAACTCACTATTGATACCTGACGGACATTTCGTAAAACAACAAAATGAAATGTCCGTCAGCGAGGTTTACTCGGCAAGATAATCTCAAAACCAAAATGTTGGACATTTTAAAATTAAACAATGATGCACTTAAAGACAAGCAATAAGCTTAATTTACGAATGAGCAATAAAAGAGATAAAGCAGTTTAAAGTAGTTAAAACAGTTAAAGCAGTTAAACATTTGCAACCTGCAGCAATTAAATCATTGATAGCCATTTGCAATACCATTTGCAAACTGTAGCAATTTCAATAACAATTTGCAATACTATCAGCAACCTGTGACAATTTAGCATTTAATAAACACACTGTAGCGACCTGCAGAAAAGATGTTAGAACAATAGTCAATAACCAGTCTATCCTAGTGATAAGTCCATGTCCAAGAGTACTAGAGATAACCAACATGCAGCCTGCGACGGGAGCAACTCCGCGGCTTACCCACCGTTCCGATATGGCAACGGTCAAGGTTCTAACCCCCGTAATGTGTTGGAGGTAATTTAGTATGGCGCATCCAGTCATTCTGTAACACTTGTGATCATAGACTACCCCAATCCCATGTCAAGTCTAGTGTCGGTCAAAAGAATGTGTACTATCTGTCTATTATTGAAATTCCATCTTCCATTCTATGGAAATTCCATCATTCAATCAGTCAATTCAGTCTCGGTGTTACAACAGTCCGTACAACAGTCTCGTGAAAATTCACAATTTCACGACTCGGTTTAGCAACATAGAAATCACTTAAAGAGATAAGAGAACAAGCAAGACATGATTTAACTAAGTAAATGAGTTTAAATTAGCTTAGAATATTTTCTAAGACTAGTAGTTATTTTTTCAAGATTTTTAAACAATTTTTAAACAATTTTAAATAGCCAAAAAGCAATTTTAAATCAAGGAATGATTTTTAAAACATATGTTCAAGGAATTGTTTAGAGCAAACCGTACATCAGAATTCTTCAAACAAGGTGTCAAAATGATCGTATTCACTAGTACTACGACATATATTTTTATCGTACGTAAGTGCACGTAAAATCACAGATTACGAATTTTAAAAGGATTTTTAAAACAAGAATTTATCATTACAACATATCTTCAAAGATTTATTCCGGGCAAACCGTACGTCAGAATTTTGCAAACAAGATGTCAAAACGATCGTATTTACAAGTACTGTAACATATATTTTTATCAGACGTACATATACGTAAAAATTGCAAGTTACGAATATTAGAAGAATTTTAACCTATTTAAGTTTTGCTTTTAAAAATTCACTGTGAGAAATATACTTGCCTGATCGCGACGAAACTAGCGCCAATGGATTCGTTTCGACGTTTCTGATTTTCTGGGACTAGTCACACATTTTTCTGGGCCCTATATAATTACTTATGGATTTAAAACCAATAAACTCATTTATTAATTATCATAAAATACGAAATTACGAAATAATCGCGTATTTACAAGTTTGCCCTTATAAACTTACCGACGCTGCTTCGTCGTTGCAGCTGCAGGGGCGGGGGAATTCGACGACGACGGCGGCCTCGTGGCGGAAGACGGCGACGGCGGTCAGCGGAGGAGGCAGCGGCGGCGCGGTGGAAGACGGCGGCGGCCTGTGGCGGAGCTCCGGAGAAGCTGACGGCGAAGCGTCGACGTGGGGTGCGGAGCGACGTCGGAGCTGGGGGCTGCAGCGAGGCGAACGGCGATCGGGGGTGGGCTTCGAAGCGTCGGAGGAAGGCGGAGGCGGAGGAAGGTGCTCGTCGGCGGGGGTTGAGGCCGGAGGGCGGCGCTGCGGACTCTCGGAGAGGCGGCGGGGTCTACGGTGGGTTGCAGCGGTGGATGACGGAGAACGAGGGGAGCTTCGTGCGGCGGCCTCCGTCGAAGACGACGACGAGTGACGGTGATCGAGGGCGGGGCACACGGCGGTCGAGCTCGCCGGAGGTGAGTACAAGAGAGGAGAGAGAGCGGGAGAGTGAGAGTGACTGAGTGAGAGACGGATGGCGGGAAAGGGCAGTGCGTAAGAAAACTTGATGCCTGGGTTCGAAATATAGAAGGAGAGAGAGAAGTGAGAGACTTAAAACAAAGGGAAGGGGTTAATATACAGGGTTAACCAATGGGTAGTTGGGATGTTCCTTGGTTAGCTGAGGGTGGGGGTTAGATGGAGATCGGGGTTAGATACGGGTTAGGTGGTAGCTGGATTAGGTGGGTTAATTAGGGTTAAGTAGGTAATTAGCAAGGTAAAACCCCTTTAATGAAAGTTATTAGTGAAAATACAAAAGGAGAAAATTACGAAAATGCCCCTACTAGTAAACGTGTCCGAAAAATTACGAAAACATACCCACGGGATCGTATCGTCACGAGGATCGCGAATACGAAGACCGTTCCAGGGTTTGGACTAAGGAAATACTAGTTTTTGGCCAAAACGTTTAGAAAGCGGGTTTGTGGGTTCTCTAGAGAAATGGTATCAGAAAATTACGAAATTAATGTGGGGAGCTCTAAATGATCATATGATGCTACTGCAGAAGTTTGAAAACGTTTTGAAGACGTTTGTATAGAAAATAAATTCGTGGAATCAAAACGGTAATTTTGGGAGATGAATTTTAACAGAAATGTTTAGGACATTTGAGGAAATCTGAAATTGCTGAAATATAATATGATAAGTCTAGTGCTCTAAAATATTTTTATAAGAATTTTTGAAATCAGTTTTGTTATAAAATTCTTCACGAACATTTATAAAGAAAAATTAATTTTTTAAAGTACGTAAAAATTGGTAAATTGAAGTGATGAAATTTCAGGTTGTTACATCCTACCCTCCTTAAAATAATTCCGTCCTCGGAATTTCTCAAAACTTTATAAAATAAAATAATTACTGTTATTAAGAAGCTCAAACAAATAAATGATAAAATGGAAAACTAGTCGAATGATTACAATTTAGAAAATAAGTTGTTAATAGCATGAAATATAATGTGATATAATGGCATCAAGAAAACAAGAGATATTTCTAATAAGTATTAACATTATCATAGTTCCGTAACTAGTACCGACCAGTATCACTATAATAGTTACCATGCCTTCTCAAGTAGTCCAAAATTAACATGAGATAATCACATGAAAATGAGGGCTATTATGATGACAACATCTGTTCGAACTTGGAACCTGAGGTGATAAGCCAGTAGCAAGCTATTTAAACCACATAAAATGGAAGACCATATAGTTTATTCGTGCTACTGGGTCTTAATCAAAGATGTCGCTCATCATATAGCACGTATCGACTAATCCACGGGTACCAACACCATCAATTTCCATAATGCCCAACCACATGCTAACGTCCAAATCACCGCCCAAAGGTAAGTACAAGGCCAACACTCTAAGTCAGTACTCACTGCCAGCATTTCCTCCGTCAATCTCCATACTATCCAACAATAAGGCAGGATCCATGCTCTCATCCAGAGCCAAGCACAAGGCCTACATCCAACTTCAACACCCAAGGCCAATGTCATGCCAATAATCATCGCCATCACTCCTTCCGTAGACCAATACCTGATATTCGCAACACCCAACACCACCCAACAAGTAAATAACCAAAAACACACTTTTCCGCAAACCAAAAGGAGTAGACGCAAGAGGAAGCCTAAACGGGATCTCAACGAGGGTGAGACCCAAGGCAGAGAGCTCAAGAGAAGCCCAAGGATCACGGCTTCCCAAGATCTCAGCCAAGCGGCGGTAGCGAGGGTGGCGGTGAGGGTTGCTGCTAGGCCCAACAGACCCCAAGGTCGTTGGTGGGCCATCGGCGGCTGGCGATCCATGGCGGCGAGCGCTGCGACTGGCTGTCGATCCATGGTGGGGAGGGCCTCCGGGATGGAGCGAAACGAAAGCTGGCGGATCTTCGGGTGAGGCCGGCGGATCGGAGATCGGAGCGGCGATGCGAGGTCCGATCGAGCTCGCTTGGGGAAGAGGCCGGGAGGAGGAGGGGGCGATGTCTGAGGGAAGCCACGGGGTGGCTTGCGGAGGAAGGAGCGGGGTTAAAAAGAAGAGGGGGGCACCGAAGTCGTCGGTGTTAGGCGGGAACGGGTCTCGAGGAGAGGAAACGGACAGAACGCAATAAAGAGGGGGAAAGGCGGTCAGTGGGAAATGAATCAAACCCTTGGAGAGAAAATCGGGTACAAGATAGAAGTAGGGGCTAGAAGAGAAACACTAGCTCAAAAGACGCAAACAGCCTACACTTACACGTCAGGTTTGGCTTGACTCAAATTCTTCAGCAATATCCTCCAATACTTCTGAGCGTCCTTCGATCTGCTTCCGCGGAGGAACTTGAACTTAAGATGGTCGGGTATTTCGAACTCTACCCTCCTTTGACGACAGTCAAAGGTGGCACGAAATGTCCTTAACCAATTCATCCTAAGAACAACATCAAATGTTGGCATCTCTATCACCATGGATTTAGCGAAAGGACCTCGTCTACAAATCACAATAGAACATTGGAGGCACCCACTGAGAACTGCCAGCGGTCTCGACCATCCAACGTGGAGTCAGAGGTTTAACAGTTACAGTGATAAGAAACATGTCCAAGCTCTAAATAATAGAGTAAGTAGCTTAGTGGAATATCTCGTACCTGGGATTTACTTGGTCCGTAGCCTCAGCTTCTTCTACTGTCATGGTACAAGCTTGGCGTCTTTGGGGTAGCACCTGTTGTCGAGTCTGCTGGTACACTTGTTGTTGGTTGAAGTTGTTGAGCAGAGTTGGAAGGCTGAGACTTCCTCTCAGGACAGTCGCTTGCAGTGTGGCCCTTCGATTTGCTTCAGTGGTTGAACTCGAACTTCTGATGATCCAAAATTCGAATGCTGTCCTCCATAACTAGAGTTCAAGGGGACTAAAGAAAGATTCTAAGAAGGTCAATTGAAAGGTCATCAAGCTAAGAGAAGGTGATAATGATGAAGATCGATGGCGTTACATAATCATGATTCACATCCTTGCGGTCCAGCGGACACGGCCAGGGAAGTGACTAAGCTAGGATCACTTGCACCCAGTCTAGCTAGGTTGATCCAACAGACTTTAGTCAAGCACATTGACCGGTATCATGGTCCATTGAAGGAAGATTATCATTTATAGGCGTGCCATCATCAACTGAAGGAAAGGTGATGAAATGAGTAGATGGTTCATCCAATGAAAATAACTATAACGGTTAGCAAAAGTAGCTACTAAGGAGGGTATAACCAAGAATGGAACACGAGTTCCTAAGCAATGGTTAAGAATTCGAAAAAGGTAATGAGGTTCAATGGAGATAGTTCGTTGCGAATTTTGTGATAAGGAACAATAGAAAATTCCCAAATCAAGATGTGGACATGCTATAGCACGATAACATATGCTAGCAATGATAATAAAGACGATGGGTGTCAAATCGACGTAGAGGGAAAAGGTTCAGGTATACCAGTGATTACAGGCTCTGTAGCCTCAGTATCTCGGGTTGATGCGATGGATGCTTGACACCTAGCTTGGTTTAGCTCGGCCTGATGAATGACTCGATGTTGTGGAGCTAGGGGTGGTTTAAGATGTGCTGATCCAGAAACTCCTGTTGTCGTAGTCGCTTTCTTGTTAATGTGGCGGGGGCAGTTCCTGAGAGAGTGCTCAGATGCTCCACATGCCAAACATTGATTCAGCAGCAGGCGGCAGTTCTTCTTGATATGTCCCTTTCGGTTGCAATGGAAGCACACCATCGGGGATTTCTTGTTGACTGAAGATGTGGGCCTCTTGAATGTAGTCGTCGTCGTCGGTTGGAGAGCGTCTCTCAGTGGTTCCACAGGATGCTTCCTTAGGGATGCTTTACAGAGTTTGTCAACAGCCTCATGGAGAACTTGACGTTGAATTTCCAGTATTTCCTTTACGATACCCAAGATATCGTTGTTGGTGGTGACGTGGGTATCTGGTTGACCTGCCATACTTCAAAACAAACCGCAATGTAAGGTAAGTTAAAATCAAATCACCATCGATGTAAAGTAGGTTAGAATAAATCTATTCTAGCAGTATCATGGATATTAATGTCATTTAAACCGATCTTAAAGTATTTGCATAAGCAAGACCTGCATGGGCCGCCACCAAAACCTGTCACGCCCCGCTTCCCATTCTACCGGGAGCGAGGACGCGAGCGGGTCCGCGATGTGCTTAAAACAAGGAGGAGTACTTTTTTTTTTCTTTTTTGAAATCTTTTTCTTTTCTTCCTCCTTGGCTTAAACACACTAAGCGTCTGTATAAAAATTGCAGATTCTTGCTTGCAAGTTTAAGAAGCAGCTCAAACAACATTATTACATATCCAGTGTACAATAATTAAGATACAGCTTGGCCTAGTATGGCCAATACAAACAAAGTACACGAATTACATTAATCAAATATGTATAAAAGTGCTGACGCGAAGGTAAAAGTCTAGTCTTCTGTGGGCAGATACTCCACGTAGCCTTCGAGCACTGGCTCGGTTTCTGCAGTAGTGTCTTCAAAGAACTCACTATTGATACCTGACGGACATTTCGTAAAACAACAAAATGAAATGTCCGTCAGCGAGGTTTACTCGGCAAGATAATCTCAAAACCAAAATGTTGGACATTTTAAAATTAAACAATGATGCACTTAAAGACAAGCAATAAGCTTAATTTACGAATGAGCAATAAAAGAGATAAAGCAGTTTAAAGTAGTTAAAACAGTTAAAGCAGTTAAACATTTGCAACCTGCAGCAATTAAATCATTGATAGCCATTTGCAATACCATTTGCAAACTGTAGCAATTTCAATAACAATTTGCAATACTATCAGCAACCTGTGACAATTTAGCATTTAATAAACACACTGTAGCGACCTGCAGAAAAGATGTTAGAACAATAGTCAATAACCAGTCTATCCTAGTGATAAGTCCATGTCCAAGAGTACTAGAGATAACCAACATGCAGCCTGCGACGGGAGCAACTCCGCGGCTTACCCACCGTTCCGATATGGCAACGGTCAAGGTTCTAACCCCCGTAATGTGTTGGAGGTAATTTAGTATGGCGCATCCAGTCATTCTGTAACACTTGTGATCATAGACTACCCCAATCCCATGTCAAGTCTAGTGTCGGTCAAAAGAATGTGTACTATCTGTCTATTATTGAAATTCCATCTTCCATTCTATGGAAATTCCATCATTCAATCAGTCAATTCAGTCTCGGTGTTACAACAGTCCGTACAACAGTCTCGTGAAAATTCACAATTTCACGACTCGGTTTAGCAACATAGAAATCACTTAAAGAGATAAGAGAACAAGCAAGACATGATTTAACTAAGTAAATGAGTTTAAATTAGCTTAGAATATTTTCTAAGACTAGTAGTTATTTTTTCAAGATTTTTAAACAATTTTTAAACAATTTTAAATAGCCAAAAAGCAATTTTAAATCAAGGAATGATTTTTAAAACATATGTTCAAGGAATTGTTTAGAGCAAACCGTACATCAGAATTCTTCAAACAAGGTGTCAAAATGATCGTATTCACTAGTACTACGACATATATTTTTATCGTACGTAAGTGCACGTAAAATCACAGATTACGAATTTTAAAAGGATTTTTAAAACAAGAATTTATCATTACAACATATCTTCAAAGATTTATTCCGGGCAAACCGTACGTCAGAATTTTGCAAACAAGATGTCAAAACGATCGTATTTACAAGTACTGTAACATATATTTTTATCAGACGTACATATACGTAAAAATTGCAAGTTACGAATATTAGAAGAATTTTAACCTATTTAAGTTTTGCTTTTAAAAATTCACTGTGAGAAATATACTTGCCTGATCGCGACGAAACTAGCGCCAATGGATTCGTTTCGACGTTTCTGATTTTCTGGGACTAGTCACACATTTTTCTGGGCCCTATATAATTACTTATGGATTTAAAACCAATAAACTCATTTATTAATTATCATAAAATACGAAATTACGAAATAATCGCGTATTTACAAGTTTGCCCTTATAAACTTACCGACGCTGCTTCGTCGTTGCAGCTGCAGGGGCGGGGGAATTCGACGACGACGGCGGCCTCGTGGCGGAAGACGGCGACGGCGGTCAGCGGAGGAGGCAGCGGCGACGCGGTGGAAGACGGCGGCGGCCTGTGGCGGAGCTCCGGAGAAGCTGACGGCGAAGCGTCGACGTGGGGTGCGGAGCGACGTCGGAGCTGGGGGCTGCAGCGAGGCGAACGGCGATCGGGGGTGGGCTTCGAAGCGTCGGAGGAAGGCGGAGGCGGAGGAAGGTGCTCGTCGGCGGGGGTTGAGGCCGGAGGGCGGCGCTGCGGACTCTCGGAGAGGCGGCGGGGTCTACGGTGGGTTGCAGCGGTGGATGACGGAGAACGAGGGGAGCTTCGTGCGGCGGCCTCCGTCGAAGACGACGACGAGTGACGGTGATCGAGGGCGGGGCACACGGCGGTCGAGCTCGCCGGAGGTGAGTACAAGAGAGGAGAGAGAGCGGGAGAGTGAGAGTGACTGAGTGAGAGACGGATGGCGGGAAAGGGCAGTGCGTAAGAAAACTTGATGCCTGGGTTCGAAATATAGAAGGAGAGAGAGAAGTGAGAGACTTAAAACAAAGGGAAGGGGTTAATATACAGGGTTAACCAATGGGTAGTTGGGATGTTCCTTGGTTAGCTGAGGGTGGGGGTTAGATGGAGATCGGGGTTAGATACGGGTTAGGTGGTAGCTGGATTAGGTGGGTTAATTAGGGTTAAGTAGGTAATTAGCAAGGTAAAACCCCTTTAATGAAAGTTATTAGTGAAAATACAAAAGGAGAAAATTACGAAAATGCCCCTACTAGTAAACGTGTCCGAAAAATTACGAAAACATACCCACGGGATCGTATCGTCACGAGGATCGCGAATACGAAGACCGTTCCAGGGTTTGGACTAAGGAAATACTAGTTTTTGGCCAAAACGTTTAGAAAGCGGGTTTGTGGGTTCTCTAGAGAAATGGTATCAGAAAATTACGAAATTAATGTGGGGAGCTCTAAATGATCATATGATGCTACTGCAGAAGTTTGAAAACGTTTTGAAGACGTTTGTATAGAAAATAAATTCGTGGAATCAAAACGGTAATTTTGGGAGATGAATTTTAACAGAAATGTTTAGGACATTTGAGGAAATCTGAAATTGCTGAAATATAATATGATAAGTCTAGTGCTCTAAAATATTTTTATAAGAATTTTTGAAATCAGTTTTGTTATAAAATTCTTCACGAACATTTATAAAGAAAAATTAATTTTTTAAAGTACGTAAAAATTGGTAAATTGAAGTGATGAAATTTCAGGTTGTTACAATCCCCGGTCATTGGAAAAATCCCTGAGCTACAAGTCGTGCTTTGTAGCGTACGATTTGATTGTTCTCATTTCTTTTCCTTACAAAACTCACTTGTATCCCACAGGTTTTAAACCTCTTGGTGTTTGGACTACTGGTCCAAAAACTTTGTGTTTCAAGAGTGAGTCCAGCTCTACTCATATTTCTTCGTTCCACTTTGGCCAATCATCTCTGCGTTTGCATTCAACTAGAGATCGTGGATCGATATCATCTTCGCATTGAGCGACGTGAACAGCAATATCGAACACGAAGTCGTCGTAGACGACAATGCTTTTTCTGTCCAGATGTAACGGCCTGTTTTCTATTCGCATTTTGATTGTTGTATGCCTGTGTTCCTTTTACTGCGTTCATTCAGTTATTTTCGTCCGAGTGGTTCTTCGTCCGCACGTCGATGCGAGCGCGTCGTAATTTTCGGTTTTACCGTAGCGTAATTTTAATTTGTTAAATCATAATTGTTTTTAAATTAAAAATTAAAATCCCTAATTATCTTTAATTAAAAAGTTAATTACTAATTAACTAATTTCTAGTAAATTATTTTAACCACTAATTACTAATTACAATTAATTTATTACTTTTAGCTAATTAAATCACTAAGTAACTAAATGTACCTTACCCCAACCCCCAACCGTACCCACCTACAATAATCAACCCTAACCCTACAGCATTTCTTCTCACCAAATGTTGGTGAGATCCAACATCCAACAACAATCAGCTACCACCCTCCACCATCAGCCACCACCACCAACCACAACAGCAGCATCATCTCAACCACCTCCTCCACATAACAAACCAGCCATTCTCCTCCTTACAACCCAACACTTCATCATCCCATCCTTCCACCAAGCAACTACAACTCATTTCACCATCTCCTTGCAACCCAAAACAAACCAAAAAAACAAACCAGAAAACAATCCCCAAAATCAACCCAATCAAACCCCAAATCATCCACGAACTTCAGATCGCGCGCGCCGCCGACCTCGAAAGCTTCATCGTCCGCCTTCGAGAGCCGCCGTCCGCCCCTTTCGCCTGAGCCGACGTCCCCCGAGCCCAATCGCCTGCGCTGCTTCGATCTCGCTCCGCCCGTCGCCGTCCTCGATCGCCTGTGCCGCCGTGGAATCGTCGACGTGCTGCGATCTCGCCTTGCCGCCGCCGGGAAGTAGCTGCCGCCGCCGCCTCGTGCCTTGGACCCGTCGCCGCCGCCCCTTTTTGCCCTGCTCGCCCCTGCGCTCTAAAGAAAAAAGAAGAAAGAAAGGAAGAGACAGAGAGGGGGAGAGCGACGGAAAGAGTGAGAAAGGGGGATATTGTATAAGTAAGTTTTTATAAATAATAATAATAATAATAATAATTATTATTACTATTATTGTTAAGTTTTAGTTTTCGTTATTAAGATTAAGTTATCATACTGTTAAATTATTGTTAGTAAGTTAATAAGTATAAGTAAAGTTATTAATTGTTATTTGTTATTAAGTCTTAGTTAAGTTAAATTACAAGTTGCTAATTAAGTTATTATATTAACTCATGTTAAGTTAATAGTAAAATTTCAGTTAAAAAGTTTAAGTTGTTAATTTTTCTAGTAAGTTTATTAAGTTAAGTTAAAGTTCTATAAGTTATAATTAAGTTTTGTAATAAGTTAAATTAGTAATCAAGTTGATAGTTAACATTAGTCTTCAAATTAATGTTATAATAGGTTAGTTTAATGTCTTATAACTAGTAAGTAACTATGGACCTAATACCACAATTCTATGAGCAGATAAAACGTGCCTCACATCACCACCACCTGGACACTCAAACCCACGTCAAGGCAAGTATTTCCAATAAATGAATTGCAAATCTGGCCGTTCAAACTTAGTGCTAAATCTGATGTGCTTGTCAAATTCTGGTAGCCGGATATTATGTTTCACTTTGCTTATTGCCTTTTAACTTAATTGGACTGCTTTTACTATCTGCATGTTAATAAACTAAATTAATTGGGAAAAACGAGTATGTTACAAACACATATGTGATAACCATCGAATACAGATGGGGTGAAACCATCAAATACAGATGGGGTGAAACTTGGTCAATGACTAGACCGTACACTTGGGTGGGGTTGGTTCATGTAGTAGAGTCTGTAATTGTTGCTTGAATACCTTACGGCTACCTCCAAAACCACACTAACAGAGGCAAGAACTTGGCCATATTCCAGGTTGGAATGGCAAGAAGCGTCACGATAAGCCCCCGATGATAGGGTGTATCAAGAACATTACCTACTCAGACATGGACTTATCACGAGCACAAATAATTAAATACTTAACTTACAACCGTCTCACTTTTAAACTGCAAATTTCAGGCATGCTCGTACTTTACTTTTCTGCACTTATTATTCATAACTGTGTACTAACGCTCTTTTTTTTCCTTTTATAGTTGTGCTTCGTTTTCATTACTTTAAATATCTTGCCGAGCTTATCGCTGACATATATTTCAATGTGTTGATGAAATATATGTTAGGCCCAGAGATAGAGTACCTTGAGGACCCTACCTTTGAGGATCCCACCTTATAGGTGGACCTCGCTGATCAGAGCTACGAAGACATTGAGATCCTCCCCGCGGAAGGCTAGAGCAGGACATTTATATTTTAGTTTGTTATTTGTATTCAGGTGTGTTTGCTTTCAGCAGATTGTACGGCCATGCTAGGCCTTAATTACTGGTGTGTTTGCTTTGGACGCTGGTATTGTAATGTAATGAATATTTATGCTGCTTGTGAGATATTCGCGTGCAGGGACATGCCTTCGCTAATTACGCTTATTGTGCTTAAGTCAAAGAAGAAAGAAAAAAATAAGTACCTCTTCTTTGCTTTAAGCACATGCAGACCCGCTCGTGTCCTCGCTCCCAAGTATAATGGAAAGCGGGGCGTGACACCAGTACATCCCCAGTACGTACGAAATTTAATGATATTTCTCCTGTAATGTCCTCTTCGGGGGACTGAAGGAGGGAAGAGGTTACTGGTCCGAGCTCAGTATCCTGTGGTGGGATATTCTTTATTTCTCCAGGTATTTTTCTCTTGCGAGGGAATTTATCCTTGGAGCCAGGCGATCGTCCTCTTTTTATTTGAGGTACGTCCGATTCTGCTGTCGATGGATTGCACCCATCTTTGGGGCTGCCAATCCTAGCTGGCGTATTGGCAGCAGGGACATGTGATCTGATAATCTTCTGGTTATCAATGAATTTGTCCGGTAGTAAATGTACTGTATTCTAAATGTGATGGATCTTCAAGATCTCATCTTCACACAGATTAGTACGCAGATCATAATGAGACAAAGATTTAGTGTCCCAAGAAATGGTCTCTGTAGCTTCAGGCTTCTTAGTATGTGAGCCTAGTTTGGAAAAAGAATTTTCGTCAAACTCACAATCTTCAAGACGAGCCTTAAACACGTCACCCGTCAGGGGCTCAAGGTATCTAATAATGGAGGGTGAATCATACCCTACGTAGATACCAAGACGGCGTTGAGGACCCATTTTGGTCCTCTGTGGAGGTGTTATAGGAACATAGACTTCACAACCAAATTCTTTCAAGTGAGCAATATCGGGGGGTACACCATATGCAAGCTGCATCGATGATAAAATATGACCACCAGATGGTCGTATTCTGATAAGCGAAGTGTCATGCAAAATGGCATGTCCCCATGCATCCACAGGCAACTGTGATTGCATTAGCAATGGACGAGCAATCCATTACAGCCTCTTTATAAGAGACTCAGCTAACCCATTCTGGGTGTGAACATGAGCTACTGGATGTTCAATTTCAATGACAGTTGCTTGGCAATAGTCTTGAAAGACTTGTGAAGTGAATTCATCAGCATTGTCCAGACGTAATTTTTTAATATGGTTATCTGAAAAATGCGCCCGCAACTTTATTATTTGTGCCAATAGCTTTGGAAAAGCTAGGTTGCGGGTGGATAAAAGGCACACAAATGACCATTTTGAAGATGCATCAGTAAGTACCATAAAGAACCTAAAAGGACCACTTGATGAGTGAATTGGCCCACAAATGTCCCCATGTATTCTCTCCAAGAAGCTAGGAGATTCAAACCCCACTTTCAGGTGAGATGGTCTCGTGATTAGTTTACCCTTATAACAGGCGGGGACAAGGAAAATCACCCTTTTGAAGAATCTTCAGGTTCTTCAAATTATGTCCATGGGATTGGGCAATGATGCGGTGCATCATTACTGATCCTGGGTGACCTAGTCTATAATGCCAAAGCCTGAATTCTGGTGATGTAGAACACTGCTGGTGCTCTATCAGATTAGCTTCTATAAGTTGGATGTTTGTTTGATAAAGGCCCGACGTGAGTCCTTTAAAACGTTCTAGGATGGGTTTAATACCATCCTTATGTCGAGTAACGTACACATATTCAATATTATTGAAATCATCAATTTCCAAGTGATATCCGTTTAAACAGATGTTCTTGAAACTTAATAGATTTCTTTTTGATTTTGGAGAGAATAAAGCATCTTTTATTATTACTTGTGCTTGGTTTGGGAGAAATAAAATTGCTTCACCTGATCCTTCTATTATATTATATAGTTCCAAAATTGTAATCACGGGACCATGATAATTAATGATGCTATTAAAATAGCATCTGTCTCGAAGGATCGTGTGCGTAGAGGCACTGTCCACTAGGCATTCACACTTCATCTTTATCTCTAGAAAAAAATGTAAAATTTTTATGAGTTGGAAAACGACATTCGATTCATTAATAGAAAGACATAATTTAAGATACATTATGCTGAAATGAAAAAGACAGCAAAGATAACTAAATCAGCTTTAGTCAAAGAGGTTGTTATTCTCGAAATTCTCGACGGTGAACCGAGTATGAGGCTGTATATCCACCAGATTTGTTTCAGTGGAAGGCTTCAGGCTTGCCATATACAAATCTTGGAGTTTGTGTGGAGTACGACAGACCTTGGACCAATGTCCAGTCATGCCACATCTGTGGCATTTGTCTTCCCAGTTTTTCTTGGGAGTAGACGTCTGGCCAGAGGTATTCCTCTTCCACGTATTATTTTTCTTCTCCTCAATATTGTTGTTCTGGGGAGGAGCTCTGGTCTGCTTCTTTGCAGCCTTCCCCTTGTTGAATCTTCCTTTGTGCTTGTTCTTCATCTTCTGGGAAGAAACTGTGTGAGCTTCAGGTAGAGAAGCAGAGCCAGCAGGACGTAAGTTATGAGTGGCTAGTAGGAGGTCTCTGTTCTGCTCTGCGATAAGAAGGCAGGAGAGTAAATCAAAGTACTGTAATGCCCTACAAGCTACTGCACAAGTACTAGAGGGGGGAGGGGTGAATAATACTTTAAAATAACAAGGAGTATAATTCCTAATTATCGTGCAAACTACTACCAACAAATGCGGAAGCTAAAATTGACAACAACAAATATTCAATGCAAACAATTGATATTACTGGGTTCGGATCCACCCAAGTCTCCCCGACTTGTTCCCGGTGATCCTACGTCCCAACCACCCGGATCCCCTCCGGATACTTAGGTTAGAAACCCTAACCCAAGATTTCCACTATGATATCTTGTGAAAAACCTTCACAAGATCAAATCATACATGCAATGGCAATAGTGAATCCCACAACCCGGGATCACAACCTTCTCTCATAACCGAGAGAATCAAAAGCAATAAATGAGTTTATATGAAATAAACAACTTACCACAAACCCTATACCTTGAGTATTCTTACCGAATTAGGGCAAGGAGGGATTTGAGGAAGGAGAAAGTCACCAAGACCTAGCACCATTGAAATGAGCAGCAATGGGTGCCTAGGAGTGATTAGGAGACTTGAATCAAGCTAGAGCTTGAATGGCTCACCAAGAACAAACTTCTCTCAAGATGGATTCTAGATCTAGAAAGTGAGAGAATGGATTTCTTGTGAGGGAGAGAGATTTGGAAATGAGTGAGAATCTCTAACTCTTTCAATCTCAATGAATCTCTGAAATATAGCTCTTCTTAGGGAAGAAGAACCCCAGCTTAGTATTTATACTAAGGGGGAAAATCGTGTTAGGTCATAACCCAACGGTAG
Source organism: Scilla litardierei (assembly GCA_030789695.1). Classification (NCBI taxonomy): domain Eukaryota; kingdom Viridiplantae; phylum Streptophyta; class Magnoliopsida; order Asparagales; family Asparagaceae; genus Scilla; species Scilla litardierei. The sequence goes on from CM061133.1 coordinate 192,042,946, forward strand.
GAAATCTGAAGCCACTAGTCGGTCAAAGAACAAACACTGACCGACTAGTTCATTAACTAGTCGGTCGGTCAAACAACATAGACCGACTAAGTGATGAACAGTGAACAGATTGAATTTCAGACCTAGAAATCTAGTCGGTCCAAGAAGACTGTCTGACCGACTAGTTTCACAACTAGTCGGTCGGTCAGTGAACTTAGACCGACTAAGAGTTAAAAACAAATAGTCTGAATACAAATTGAGTTAGTCGGTTCAAGAACAAATGTTGACCGACTAGTTCATCAACTAGTCGGTCGCTAAACGTTCTTAGACCGACTAAGGATAAACAGTAACTTGGCATGAACAGAGACTGTTCAACTAGTCGGTCTAAGTAGCATCACTGACCGACTAGTTCACTAACTAGTCAATCGGTGAGTCAACATGGACCGACTAAGTGTGAACAGTAAAGAGCATGAAGTTTAGAAAGCAAACTAGTCGGTCCAAGAAGCTTTGCCGACCGACTAGATCACCATCTAGTCGGTTGGTTCTTCTTCTTGAACCAACTAACATGCACAAGAAGTCCCGAATCGACGCGCGAAGCTTCGGGAAAGATTGTATGGACTTCTACTAAGATCCTAGCTCTAAGATAGGAGCGATATGAAGATAGAAATGTAAGATATACTCAAGGCTTAACATTCTATAGATCGAAACTAAAAGACTATAAATAAAACCTTAAGGAACGGTCTTCGAGAGCTTCGATCAAATCTTTATGACTTCCAAAATGGTCCAAAAGCTTCAACGAAGCTTTAGGCATTGAATACGAGCTTTGAGAAGTCTTGAGATGTCGCTTTGAGCGTTCTCGTGAATTTGGCGACGATATCCATAACTGCGCTCACAAATTGTTAGTTCATGAATTATTTATGTTTACGCATCATCCAAAACCAAATCCGGGGAGTCCAATACTCAACATTCTCCCCCTTTTTGGTGATGACAAACCAACATAAATAATAATAAAAAATAATGATTCAAATTTAAAATACTTACTCCCCCTGCATTGATGACACGTTAATTCCAAATTGAATAAATAAAGATTGCATCAAGCAGACGAGTGAGATATATAATGAGAATCGATTATTGAAATATCGGATTTGAAAATCCTTATATATATCTTAACTCCCCCTGAATCTAACATATCAAATTAGATTCTTGGAAATTGAGTTAAATTTTCATTTGCCCTAATCATTATCATTATCTCTCCCCCTTTGGCATTATCCCAAAAATGGGGGCATACAACGACAACAACAAGGATAAAGAAAATCCAACATCGGGAGTCGTAGAATATGAAGATGGACCAAATTGACACCAAGGGAAAATAGATGAAATCAAATCATAGTGTGCCAAATTGTCCATTTTCGAAAAACGAAAATTAAAATCATCAAAATACCAAATATAACTTCACTTATTGAATAAAGAAACATACTTTTCAATACTCAATATTCTTGGTTAAATTTGTGCATGGAAAAAAATTCTATGCAATCATAGAAATAAAATCTATTTAACCAAGTTTATAATCGTCGAGCGATGAAATCACATATCATAGACATTGAATGAATATTAAATGTGCACAACGAAGTAAAAGAGAACATCGATGTATATATATAAGAATATCATGAGTACATGCAAAAATACATCGACTACATCATATAAAGTGCAACATCTATATCACCAACAAAAATACAACAACATCATCGACACACTATCATCAAACATCCAAAATACATCAAATACACCGACATCCATAAAATCAAAAATACATCAAAACACCACCAAACTCTATCCTAACCCAAAACACTCTCAAAAAGATGTATCATCCAATGATCACCGGAGAGTCCTCCAAACTGACGCTCAGGAGGAAGTGGCAGGATCAGCAGTCTCCGTGGGTCCAGTCGAGGGAGTGGACTCAGGCTCTGCTGCAAGGAGTGGTGTGACAACTGAAGGGATTGTCGGGGCTGGAGTGGAAACATCGACAGGCTCAACGGTAGGTGTATCAGCAGGAACGTCAACAGGCTCAACAGGAGCAGTGACGTCAGCAGGAGCAGCAGCAACATCAACAGGAGTCTGAACCACTGGAGCAGAAGACTCTGGAGCACCGGAAGAAGTGGCAGCTCCAGCAGTGGAAGTAGTAGCAGCAGCAGCAGTGGCCTCAGCGCCACGAGCTAAAGAGGTGACAAGCTCATCAATCTCCTCGTCATCCATCTCCTCATCCTCAGAAACAGGAGGAGGAAGCTGAATACTCATCAACTCTGCCATACGGCACACAACCTCCTCGGTACGAGCCAAACGAGACTCGTGATGAAGAAGAAGGCGAGCGATATCATCTAGAGTGGTGGTAGGAGGAGGGGCTGCAGAAGCTGAAGGTGTGGCCTGGGATGCAGAAGGAGTCGACCGCTGTACGTGACGAAGTGCCGCAAGAGACTTCTTGACGGCCGTCGCGTTCAGGGGTGGACCGAGGGGACGCTCATCATCCGGAGGCAAAGGAACACCAAAGTGACGGAATACCAAGGTCAAAAGGCAAGGATATAGGATGTGCGCCGATTTACTAGACTTGCAAAGACACTCGAAAGAATCCATCTTGTCGAGTATAATGCGAGCCCAGTTAATCGAGCTACCCATAAAAAGAGCGTATATCAACTTCAGGAAGGGCTGCGAAGGAAGTGAGGAAGATCCATACTTGGGCAATAGGCACGATTTCAGGATGAGATTAATCACCCAAGCATTCGGCTTGAATGATTTGGAGGGAACGCCTATGAAAGCAGGAGGGATAACCTGAAAGATATCAGCGAGGGTCGGCTGATGGAGAGTGGAGATATCATCTACGGAAATATCAGACGAGAGGAGGCCAGACGATGAGCATCCTATCAACTCCCCCAAGATCTCTGCAGTGAGGACTATAGGAGTCCCCAAAACAGATGTCTCGATGGAGTGGGTCTCATCATACTGACCCCGGGTACGGTTAGCGTAGAAAAGGTTGACCAGGCGAGGATAGGGACGTGGGTTCGCCTTAGGGTCATATCTAAGATAGTCCAAAAGTCCACTATAGGATAAAAGATCCGCAAGGCCAAGAAAGTCAGAGAACTGAACGAAAATGCTCCAATAGCAATGGACAATGCTCTATATGGTTGTAAGCCGCTAGACACATAGGGTCGTCGCGACACAACGATATATCTACACCGCCTACCGGCATCGGGGCTTTTCCCTTAGCCTTACGGGTCTTAGGAGGAGGGGGTGGAGTAGGTGCCTTCTCGGGATGCTCAGGAGTGTACTCTTCCTCGGAATCATCCTCAGAATCACTACCTGAACGCTCACCGGGAGGGGTAGGTGCACGGAACTTTTTGGGTTGGGCTTTGGGCCTGGAAGTTTGGCCTTTGGCTTTGGGCTTGGAAGTCCTCTTCCTCTTCAACGGTGGTGAAGACGAAGAGGGGGAACGAGTGGTCTTGGCCCTACGCTTAGGTGGAGTCGAAGTCTCCCTAGGGTGTGATGGCTCTACGGTCATGTGGGAGGCACCGGAGGGAGTAATCGGGATCCTCGTTTTTGCCATGATCGCGGCACAACGAGTTCAAGCAATTGAAGTTTGATAATGATCAAACACACCTAAGCACAAACCCTAAAGAGCTGAGTGCGAAAATCGAATAGAACTAAAGCAGGCAACAAACCCTAATTCGACAAACACAAACCCTAGGAGATGAAATCGATCTAGATCAAACCCTGGAGCAGGAATCGAGGTCAAGGAGGAAGGAGATACCCTAGGAGGAGTGATCGACGGCGGCGGATGGTCGGAAGTTGGCCGGAGACGATCGGAATACGAAGGGTCACGAACGGGGGTTTGGGGGGTTTCGAGCTGGAGAAGCGATGGAGACCGACTAAATGAGTAAGAAATCGATTAGAATGAACTTAAGTCGGTCGAAATCACGAAAAGACGTGACTGCCCCTGATCACTTAGTCGGTCTAAGTTCAACCTCTGACCGACTAGATGACAATCTAGTCGGTCGGTTAACGAGCTTGAACCGACTAAATGGAAACAGAGACAAATCGAAAATTTTCTGAACGAAAATTAGTCGGTCTACGTTCAACTACGGACCGACTAGAACTCAATCTAATCGGTCGATAAGTAAACTTGAACCGACTAAAGGAGTTAAGTTGGAGAGGAAACTCAAAATAGCTTGAGTTAGTTGGTCTGAGTTCTTTTACTAACCGACTAGATACGAATCTAGTCGGTTGGTGATTGAACTGATACCGACTAAAGGAGTTCAAAAATTTAGAGAATGAGCTAGTCGGTCTGAGTTCATTAGCTGACTGACTAGATGCAAATCTAGTCGGTTGGTTGATAAACTGAGACCGACTAGATGAGTCCAAAAATTGACAATTAAGTTCTCTCCTCAATACACTTGGACAAAACATCTTAATCCTCTCAAAAATCATCTAAACTACCCTATTAAACATCGAAATCTCAAATACGACATTCAAATATGAATTCGAGCAAAAATTCAAAAATATCACATAAAATCCCGAAAAATCCAATAAATCTAGCATGAATGAAATATTGTGAAATATAATAGCATGCAAGATTATTGAATGAAACATGAATCCTATATCTCGGATTCACCCATAATCCCCAATTCTTGACGCAACCGCACAAAGGAGTCCTCCTTTAGGGGTTTCGTGAAAATATCGGCGATTTTCTTTTGGGTTTCAACATACACTAAAATGATGTCCTTTTTAGCAACATGATCATCTAAAAAGTGGTGTCGGACATCTATGTGTTTAGATCGGGAATGGTGTACCGGGTTCTTGGAAAGACATATTGCACTTTGGTTGTCAACCATGATAGGGCAAGTATCACAGTTTATACCAAAGTCTTTAAGTGTGTGTCTCATCCAAAGAACTTGAGCACACGCGGCACCGGCGGCAATATTTTCTGCCTCGGTGGTTGAAAGTGATACGGAATTTTGCTTCTTGGAAAACCAAGAGACAAGAGAATTTCCTATAAAATGGCAAGTGCCACTAGTACTTTTCCTGTCGGATTTGCATCCCGCATAATCGGCATCACTATATGAGATTAACTCATATGTGCTAGATTTTGGATAAAGTAATCCAAAATCAAGTGTATAACTTAAATAACGGAAAATACGTTTTACCGCTACTAAGTGAGACTCCTTAGGTTGAGACTGATAACGAGCACATACGCATACGTCAAACATAATATCGGGCCTACTTGCGGTAAGATATAGTAAACTACCAATCATACCTCGATATAGACGAATGTCTACATCCTTACCGCCCGTTCCTTATCAAGATGTGTAGTCATGCTCATTGGAGTCTTTATCCCGGAGGCATTCTCCATTCCAAATCGCTTTAGCAACTCCACCGTGTATTTCGTTTGGTGGATGAAGATTGCATCGTTCATTTGGCGAATTTGGAGACCTAAGAAATATTTGAGTTCGCCCATGTGGCTCATCTCAAATTGTTCCTTCATCACATTAGAAAACTCTTCGCAAAGAGCAAAGTAAGTAGCAACGAAAATGATATCATCAACATAAATTTGAACTAATAAAATATCATTATTCGCATGCTTAACAAAAAGTGTTGAATCGGCTTCGCCCATTTTAAAATTCAAATCCAAAAAAAAAATTCTTTAGGCGATCATACCAAGCTCGAGGAGCTTGTCTCAAACCGTAAAGAGCTTTCTTTAGTTTAAAAACATGATTTGGAAATTTTTCATTTATGAAGCCCGGAGGTTGAGAAACGTAAACTTCCTCAACAACATCTCCATTTAAAAATGCACTTTTAACATCCATTTGAAATAATTTAAAATCCTTACGGCATGCAAAAGACAATAATAATCTAATTGATTCTAATCTAGCTACCGGAGCGAAGGATTCTTCGAAATCAATACCTTCCTCTTGACGGTAGCCTTGAGCAACTAACCGAGCTTTGTTCCAGACGACGACTTGGTTTTCGTCGGTTTTGTTCTTGAAGATCCACTTTGTCCCTATGACGGTGTGGTTCTTCGATGGCAATGGAACAAGCTCCCAAACTTCATTCCTCTCGAATTGAATGAGTTCCTCCTCCATGGCTAAGATCCAAGCGCTATCTTCGCATGCTTCATTAACATTCTTTGGCTCTATCGAGGAGGCAAAGGCACAATGAGCGAAGTAGTTCACTTACGATCTCGTCTTGACACTATCATGGATATTGCCAATGACTTGCTCATGAGGATGGTCACGAACGGTATGAAGCCGTTTGGGAATACCTTGATCACTAGAAATATTCTCAACAACTTCATTAGACGGGTTAGTCTCAATAGAATCAATAGAATCATTAGAGTTAGAATTACCAATTGAATCACATAAGACATCCATAAAATCATCATCATTAGTAATTCTAGTTGGAACAAATCCTTCATTAAATGACACATGAAGCGACTCCTCGATCGTTGAGGTTCGTTTGTTGAATATCTGGTAGGCCTTGCTACGCGAAGAATATCCAACAAAAATCCCCTCATCGGATCTTGGATCGAATTTGTCCAAACTACCATACGTGTTCTTAATAAAACATTTCGAACCAAAAACACGAAAATGTTTAACTTGAGGCAACCTACCAAACAACAATTCATAACAAGTTTGTTTAGTGCCGGGCCTCAAAAGTATTCTATTAAACACATAGCAAGCGGTATGTACCGCTTCAACTCAAAATTGATGGCCAAGTTGGCTATCATCAAGCATAGTGCGAGCACACTCCACTAGCGTCCCATTCTTTCTCTCAACTACACCATTTTGAGGAGGTGCACGAGGGAAAGAGAAGGTGTGTGTAATACCAACTTCATCACAAAATGTCTCAAAAGACTCATTCTCAAATTCCCCTCCATGATCACTACGAATAGTGACAATGGTGGTTCCAATGAGATTTTGTACTTTCTTAACAAAAATTGTGAAGTTTTCAAAAGCTTCATTTTTATTACACAGTGAAAATACCCAAGTAAACCTAGAAAAGTCATCAACGATGACAAGTCCATATCTAGCATTACCTAATGAAGCAACTCTAGTTGGCCCAAATAAATCTAGATGTAATAGCTCTAGAGGCCGCTTAGAAGAAATGCTTTTCTTAGGTTTAAATGAAGATTTTGGAAGCTTGCCTCGTTGACACGAGTCACAAAAGCTTTTCTTTTGAAAGACAAGTTTAGGGAATCCTTTAATAGAATTTAACTTGGAAAGCTTAAAAAGTGTTCCAAAGTTCACATGACCAAAACGTCGATGTCATAAGTGTTTTTCACTTGTGTTGGCAATAAGACATTGTTCATGTGATCTTGGAAAGTCTAGGATATATATATCCTAATGGCGTGTGCCGGAAAACAATAATTCATTATTATCTTTTCTTAAAATATGGCATGTTCCTTTCGCAAAGTTAACCTTGTAACCTTTGTCACAAAGTTGACTTATTGAAATGAGATTGTGGTTTAATCCTTTAACAAGGTAAACATCACATATAATGGGTTTAGAAGGATTACCCACTTTACCAACACCTATAATGGTTCCGCTCTCGTTGCCTCCAAATACGATGCGGTTTCCATTTGCAATGGGAACCACTCCGGAGAGCAATTGAGCGTCACCCGTCATGTGTTTTGAACACCCGCTATCGAGTATCCAATTCCCCTTGGAGCTAAATTTAAATTTGCTGCTCCTTTTCTTTTTCTTTTCCTTGAGTACCTAAAGATAGAAAATTTCATATCATGGTACCCAAGGTCATTGGGTCCACAAGATTAGACCTTTGGAAGCCAAGTCCAATTGGACTTAGACTTCCCCACATAATTTCTACTATGCACAACATCCGAAAAATAAGCATTCATGTAAACTTGTTTTTCATCCATGCTTGTGTCCATTGGGCTCCAAATAGTGAAAATCTTGGGAGCCCTCATCCTATTGGGTGCATGCATGCATTGTTGGTTTCTACGTGATGCATGTCGTGGATATGCATAAGGAACATGATGGAATGGTGCATGTGGATAGTTATTCATACGATGATGTGGGTGAACATATGCATGTGGAGGAACACGTGCATGAGGGTGTCTCACATTGTGTGCACGTGCCCGTTGACGTGTAGCATAGAAATCATCATATGTGTGAGCCGGTGGAGTAGGACGTGTGTTCCTACGTGGCATAGTATTGGTGTACATATAAGCATGCCCCTTCTTTGGAGGTCCACCCAAAGTGGGTTTCTTTCCGAAAGAGGGTGTGGACGAGGTGGAAGCACCATTGGTAGAAGAACTACCAATAGAGTGTTTGCTACCACTCGTTGAGTCACCGGAAGTTGGCCTAACAAAAGTAGTGGCCGATTTGGATGAACTTCCCATCGTATACCCCAAGCCAATGTGGTGATTGGCCGGAAGTAAGTCACTTAGGATTTTATCCAAATGGTCCTTACCCTTATTAATTTATTAATTCGGCCTAATGTGTTCTTATATTTCTCGGTGAGAGAATGCATAGAAGTATCCAAATTGGATACTTGCGATGTGAGCACATAAACACGAGATTTAAGACTCTCATTCTCAATACTCAAAGTCGAGTTTTGAGAAGTCAAATCCGCTATCTTGTGTTCCTCCGGATCTTCAATGCTAACATGTTCAAGTTGAGTCTTGAGATTAACAATCTCATTCTTCAACCCTTCAACAACGGTGTCGTTATTGGTGATGATAGTTTTAGGCGAGGTTTGAATGCTAGCTAAGTCATCTTTTACTTTAGTATACCTATTTACTAATTTAGTATACTTAGACCATAATTGAGAATTAGCATTCCTAAGGTCATCCATAGTTACCTCATCGCCTTCGTTGTCGATATCATCGGAACAGGAGGATCCTTGATCATGCTCCTCTCTTGCCATGAAGCACATGTGCGCTTGCTCCACTTTCTCATCGTCCGACTCTCCGCTTGAGGAATCCTCAGAGTCGGTGAATGTTGCTCCGACAAGTCCCTTTTTGTACCCCTTTTTGTACTTCTTGGACTTGTCGAACTTCGGCGCCTTCCACTTCTCCTTTTGCTTGTTTAGAGGACACTCCGCTTTCATGTGTCCTGGCTTGTTGCATTTGAAACACAAAGGAGAGGAGGCGTTAGATGAATTGAACTTCGATTTGTTTTTGAAGTTACCTTTCCGGAAGAACCGGTTGAACTTCTTTGCCATGAGTGCCATGGACTCCAAGTCCAACTCGTCTTCCGAGTCTTCATCATCGGTTGATGTGGATGTGGATGGAGCGGCCTTGAAAGCAATAGCCTTCTTCTTTGGCTCGTCTTGCTTTAGGTAGGACTTCATCTTTTCCTGCAACTTCAACTTGCTATCCTTGCGTACCTCGTAAGACATCAAGGTACCCATTAGTTGAACAACGGTATATTTGTTCATATCGTTACCTTCCTCGATGGCGAAGGTGCGCTTTTCCCAACTAGAAGAAAGTCCTTCTATAAGCTTCGAACATTTCTCTTTTTGGGTGTAGGTTTTGCCGAGAGCCTCTAACTCGTTTATGATGTCGACGAAGCGAGCATAATACTCCTTCATCTTCTCACCCTGTTGCATATGAAACATCTCGTAATCTTTATTGACTACAACGAGTTTAGAGTCTCTTACCCTACTCGTCCCTTCATGTAATATGAGGAGGGAGTTCCATATTTGATATGCACTCTTACATGTGCATATCTTGTCGAAATCCTCTGGCTCCAAAGCACATTGCAAGGCGTTCATTGCCTTGGCATTGCTTACCTCCGCGGCGACCTCCACGGGAGTCCACTTCTCAAAGTCTTCTTCGGTGGGCTCGACGTATTCCTTCATCGTGGTCATCCATAGAGATGCACTCCGGAGGAAAGTTTCCATCCGACATTTCCAGTACCCGTAGTTGGTACCGTTGAAGAATGGAGGCCTCGTTGAGGAATGTCCTTCCATCACCGAAGATGCTCCTTCACGGTTCCTGAAGGTGCCATAGTCGGAAGGTGGATGCACGGTCTTATTGTCGTTGGCAGACATAGCGTAGACTTGTCTCTGATACCAAATGTAATGCCCTACAAGCTACTGCACAAGTGCTAGAGGGGGGGGTGAATAGTACTTTAAAATAACAAGGAGTATAATTCCTAATTATCGTGCAAACTACTACCAACAAATGCGGAAGCTAAAATTGACAACAACAAATATTCAATGCAAACAATTGATATTACTGGGTTCGGATCCACCCAAGTCTCCCCGACTTGTTCCCGGTGATCCTACGTCCCAACCACCCAGATCCCCTCCGGATACTTAGGTTAGAAACCCTAACCCAAGATTTCCACTATGATATCTTGTGAAAAACCTTCACAAGATCAAATCATACATGCAATGGCAATAGTGAATCCCACAACCCGGGATCACAACCTTCTCTCACAACCGAGAGAATCAAAAGCAATAAATGAGTTTATATGAAATAAACAACAACTTACCACAAACCCTATACCTTGAGTATTCTTACCGAATTAGGGCATGGAGGGATTTGAGGAAGGAGAAAGTCACCAAGACCTAGCACCACTGAAATGAGCAGCAATGGGTGCCTAGGAGTGATTAGGAGACTTGAATCAAGCTAGAGCTTGAATGGCTCACCAAGAACAAACTTCTCTCAAGATGGATTCTAGATTTAGAAAGTGAGAGAATGGATTTCTTGTGAGGGAGAGAGATTTGGAAATGAGTGAGAATCTCTAACTCTTTAAATCTCAATGAATCTCTGAAATATAGCTCTTCTTAGGGAAGAAGAACCCCAGCTTAGTATTTATACTAAGGGGGGAAATTGTGTTAGGTCATAACCCAACGGTAGGAAATCTGAAGCCACTAGTCGGTCAAAGAACAAACACTGACCGACTAGTTCATCAACTAGTCGATCGGTCAAACAACATGGACCGACTAAGTGATGAACAGTGAACAGATTGAATTTCAGACCTAGAAATCTAGTCGGTCCAAGAAGACTGTCTGACCGACTAGTTTCACAACTAGTCGGTCGGTCAGTGAACTTAGACCGACTAAGAGTTAAAAACAAATAGTCTGAATACAAATTGAGTTAGTCGGTTCAAGAACAAATGTTGACCGACTAGTTCATCAACTAGTCGGTCGCTAAACGTTCTTAGACCGACTAAGGATTAACAGTAACTTGGCATGAACAGAGACTGTTCAACTAGTCGGTCTAAGTAGCATCACTGACCGACTAGTTCACTAACTAGTCGGTCGGTGAGTCAACATGGACCAACTAAGTGTGAACAGTAAAGAGCATGAAGTTTAGAAAGCAAACTAGTCGGTCCAAGAAGCTTTGCCGCCCGACTAGATCACCATCTAGTCGGTTGGTTCTTCTTCTTGAACCAACTAACATGCACAAGAAGTCCCGAATCGACGCGCGAAGCTTCGGGAAAGATTGTATGGACTTCTACTAAGATCCTAGCTCTAAGATAGGAGCGATATGAAGATAGAAATGTAAGATATACTCAAGGCTTAACATTCTATAGATCAAAACTAAAAGACTATAAATAAAACCTTAAGGAACGGTCTTCGAGAGCTTCGATCAAATCTTCATGACTTCCAAAATGGTCCAAAAGCTTCAACGAAGCTTTAGGCATTGAATACGAGCTTTGAGAAGTCTTGAGATGTCGCTTTGAGTGTTCTCGTGAATTTGGCGACGATCTCCATAACTGCGCTCACAAATTGTTAGTTCATGAATTATTTATGTTTGCTCATCATCCAAAACCAAATCCGGGGAGTCCAATACTCAACAAGTACCTCGTGAACTTGCGTTCACGATACTATTGCATGAGAATAGCATCCTTCTCATGGAAGGATGTATATGTTTTCTCAAGCATGCGGGTTTTCGAGATTTATTCACTACACCATTTCAGGCGTGAGGTGTTGTTATAGAGAGCTGAGTTATACTCAGCTACGGACTTGAAGTCCTGAAGTCGAAGATTTTCCCACTCATAATGTGTACGATGGAGGATAACATCTTTCTGATGTTTGTATCTATCCTCAAGTGTTGTCCACAGTTCATGAGGGTCTTTTACTGTTAGATATTTGGCCTTCAGGATCCAATCAATATGTCTCCTGATATAGATAATGGCTTTCGCCTTATTTATATCGGAGACTGTAATAGTAGAAGTCCCTTCATCAGTTGTCACAGCCGTAGCTAGAGCTTGAAGTGTGTGACTTATGCCCTGTGAGCGCAAATGAAACTTCAAGTCCAGCTGCCAGGTCAAGTAATTTTTTCCAGCCGCATCGAGAACATCAAAATCGACGCTCGCAATCTTTGCCATTTGTCTAAGCATGGAATAAGCATGAATTAATTATATATCAAAGAATTAAGATATGCATAGAAGTAAAACTAAACTAGTTGTGGGGATCAGCCGGTCACCACCAAAAATAATAAAAGGCCAAAGTCCCTTATATATTTAGAAGTACGAGAAAAAATAAAACTACAATTTGGAAACCCTTGGGGGTCCCAGCATTAGTAATTTTCCTCCGTCTTCAGGCTAAGTATCTCCGGGCTTTGGCTTTTACATTTAGTTCCTTACTACATTTTCACTCAGAAGGAAAAAATGCGAGGAAAATAAATAGTGGTGACTAATAACAACCGATCCAAAAACCACAACATAGTTTTACCAACATTCCAGGCAGTTTATATAAGTATGCAACATCATATGCATAAACAATATATTTTATTCAACATCACAAGCAATTTTATTGGAGAAATATATTAAATTTACGTTTAATAGTTACTTGGACCACGGGAAAACGTTATTACCTGTTAGGTTACGTAAAGAACCTAACGACATAGTGGTCTCAGTATCCTTGTAATTATTAAAACGTAAATTAATATAAATTTTAATCCAATTAAAAAATAAAGTGATGAATAATGAATTAGACATTGAATTAAGTAACAAATTTATTACTTGCCCCAAATACCCCAGAGGAGTTAATCAAACTCAATATCCTCACCCTGATTTTTCCTGATTTTCCCGGATTTATCCAGAATTTTTTCAGATTTTTCCAGGATTTTCTGGAATTTTTAGGGTTTAATAGGGTATTTTCTTAATTTAAAATAAATTTGGCCTGCAGGCCAGAGGCCCACGGGCTGGCTGCTGCCTGCTGGCTGCTGGCCCGTTAGCCAAAAATACCCCCTTTTCAATTCTGTTATTTACTGGGCTCATTGCCTATCGGGTGAGGCCCATGCCTCTTCTCCCCTTTACCCTAATTAGGGCTTTAAGGGGGGAGGGGCGTTGGGAAAGGTCAGCCACCAGGGGAGTCGAGAAGACCCCCCCCTTTCCCCTTCCCCTTTGAACGCGACAGGAGGAGGGGCCGGAACGGCGCTCCTTCCCTTCCCATTTGATTTCAGCAGGGGGGACGGAACAGTGCCCCCCTTCTCCTTTCTGATCGCGGCACGGGTGCAGGCAGGGGGCGGCACTCCAACGAATAGAGAGCCCCCCCGACAGGGGGCAGCTGATCGGAGGCCCCCTGTAAGGGGGGGGGGGGGTTTCGCGACAGTAGAATGCCCCGACAGGGGGGTTGGCTGATCAAAGGTCCCCCTCCGTTGGGGGGGTTTTGCGGCAGTCCGAAGAATCGAAGCCCCCCTCATGGCAATAATTTGTTTTTCAAATGATAGGGGGTTCCAGAATTTTCAATGGAGGGGGGTTGTTGTCCCAAAAAATTTGGTTTTTTATTAATTAGTATATGTAATCTATTTAAAACAGATGTTTAAAATCTGTGTTTTTGAAATATGATTTTCTTGCAGATCATGCTAAAACTTTTTCTATAGATCTCTTAGAAAACCATAATCACAGATTTATCATGCGCATGTAAAATGATGATCTAGGGGTGTCTAAAAATGTACCTCTAGATCTTACCCGTCGGATCTAGCGAAGTTCGGAGAAGGAAGCCCTATCCGCGTCCTCGCGATTCGTCCGTCGGCAGGGATTCGGCTCAGCTCATGAGTGTGCTTGATAACGTGTTAGGATTATATGAAGGAGTAGACATATTAGAGGAGTTATAAGTATAGGAACTCAAGGGACACCCACTTAGTAGTGGGTGTAATGGTGGATGTTAGTGGGTGGAGACAAAAGGTCTCCCCCATTCATAACAAAATTAAATTTTAAATTGAGTCTTATTTTTTCATATGTACGATGGAGATGACGTTTAAGTCTTTTAAGTCTTTTAGTTATTAAGACTTTTAACTATTTTATGAAGTTTAGTCCTTTGAGTCTTCTAGTTGTTTTGAGTCATTTATTTATTTCGAGTCATTTATTTCATAAAGGCAACTGTTGTGAATGGATATTACTGAGTTGGTTCGAATCACAGCTCATCTTATAGATAAGACCGTATCTATTGTATCTTATATCCGTACGCTCCTTCTACTTCTATAAAAAAGGATGGGGGTTCCTCCCCCAGATGATGATTCATAACACGTTATCAGCACGAGCTTCTAAATAGAAATTCCACACAAATTCTGATCGTTGCGAAAGTGAAGGAAAGTTGGGAGATCCACGCACACGACGTCATATACCTCAAACGGACGTCGTCATCCACGCGTAGGCTTCGCCAACCATCGCTAGATCTGGAGGACGGATCTAGAGGTATTTTTCGCTAAAAATCTAATTTTTATTATGCGCATGATTTTTTTTTCTCCATAGATCTCGCAAGATCGGAGTGGAAATAGGGTTTGATACCTATATCGACGATGTTTATTGTCTAAAAAATCATGTTTTATCATGCTTTTAGTCTGAAATTAAATAAAAACCATCCCCCACCCCCAGCCTATACGACGAGCAGCCCGAATCCCCCCTCCCCCCGCCTGAAGCGAGGGGGTGCCACCTGAATCCAACCCCCCGACTGCCAGTAGCGAGGGGGGTGCCACCTCGATTGAACCCCCCCGGCCTGTAGCAGAGGGGGGCACTACCGTAATCGAATCCCCCTGCCTGAAGTGGAGGGGGTGTCGTTGTGATCGCCCCCGGCCTGAAGCAGAGGGGGACGCCGTCATGATCGAACCCCCCCGGCCTGAAGAGGGGGGTTGCCGTCCCCGTCGCCCCCCGCCCTCCGGCAGGGGCTTCCGTCCCAAAACCCCCCCGTCCCACGATTGCAAGGGGCGGCGACGGCTAACCCTAGCTGCCGCCCCTCTCCCCTCTCTCACCGGAATACTGGGCCATGAGCCCATTAACTGTAAACAAAAAAAATTTGAATGCGGGCATGAAGCTCGCATCTCCTCTGCAGGCTTTTGCCCACACAAATGAAAAAAACCAAATATGTTTGGTGCGGGCCTGAAGCCCGCAACCACAATGCGGGCTTCAGGCCCACATGCCAATATTTTCTCAAAAAAAAAACAGAACAGAAATAAAAGGGGAGGGGGCTAAAAATATAAAATAAAATTTTTTGGGCCTAAAAATTACTGAAAAATCAGGATATAATAAGGGACTGAAATGGGACTTTAAGGGGACATTTGGGGACTTTTGGGGGTTAACTGGGGGAATAAAAGGAAAACTTCTTCCTTTTCCATGAAGAAAATTTACATATATTTGGGCTCTTTTCAAACTCTTTTGAATAATCCCAACTAGCCCAAATTTTTGCATTATATGATGCCTTTTTAGGATCATAATTATATGCTCTGCATCACTTTTAAATGGCTTATTCTATGGATAAACTGATACTCTGTTGTGCAATATTAACTTAATAATTAGGAAGATCTCGCGACCGCTCTGCCGTTATTCACCTAACCTAATGGTGTAACCTAATGGTGTATGACGTTGTCCAGTGGTCCAATAATTATTAAGTATTCAAATTGTTTATCCTTTTGTGAATATGATGCATGTGATGCATGTGATGAAAATATCTGCTGAAAATGTTTGATGAGCATAAATTTTTGCATGGATGGCTAATTGTGGTTTTTAATCGGCTGTTTTAAGTCCCACATTTTACTTTTCATGCACTTTTCTTTTCTTTTTGAGAGAAATTGTAGTAAGGAAATTATGTAATGTCCAAGGCCGGCGATTATTGTTCATGGAGACGGAGGCCACACTTGAAGCTGAAGATTTTATAAATGGGGCCCATGGGGTTTCCAAAGTTGTAATCTCTTTTTTCGTTTTCATTTGTGTAATATGGACTGTAATATGGACTTTGGACTCTATATTTTTTATGTGGGACTGGCCGATCCATGCGATTAGCTCTTCATTTAAAAATTGCCTCCGCATGAAGATGTTTAATGCATAAATTATTAATTCATGCAAATTTGTGCTCTGCTAGATAAAATGGCCAAAATCGCAAGGGTTGATTTCGAAGTGCTGGTTGCATCAGGAAGAAATTATCTTAGCTGGCAGCTCGATGTGAAATTTCACCTGCGGGCTAAGTCCCTCATTTCTGCTGTGACTAAAGATGAAAATATAATTGATATAGAAAAGACGCAAGCCATTATCTATATTCGTCGCCATGTGGACAAGACTCTAAAAGCTGAATACCTTACGGTCGAAGATCCACTTGAGCTGTGGACTGCCCTTGAGGATAGATATAAACATCAGAAAGATGTTATACTATCAATGGCACGATATGAGTCAGAGAACCTGAGACAACAGGACTTTAAGTCCATATCTGAATACAACTCAGCTCTCTTTAGCATCACCTCACGCTTAAAGTTGTGTGGTGAAAAGGTCTCAGAAGATTGCATGTTGGAAAAGACGTACACGTCTTTCCATGGAAAAGATGCGATACTAATGCAGCAATACCGTGAACGCAAATTCACCATGTATTCTGAGCTGCTGTCATATTTACTCATTGCTGAATAAAACAGAGAGCTTCTCCTCGCCACTCACAACATGCACCCCCTGGCACTGCCCCCCTCCTAGATGCTCACAATGCTTCTTCTTTTTCCAAAAAGAAAAGAGACAATAAACGAAAAGAAAGACCACAGAAAGGAGGACAGAACAAAAGGGCCAGAGGCCAAGTCCAGCAGCAAAGAAATGAAGGGAGGCAAAAGTACACTTGGCACAAAAAATGAAAACAATAGAAATGATGCACCCCCATCCAAGAGGGAATGGAAAGAACAGTGTCATAGCCGTGGTATGAATGGCCACTGGTCTAGAGTGTGTCGAACTCTGTAGCATCTCCAAGAACTGTATAAAGAAAACAAGAAAAAGAAAGCTGAAACAAACCTGGTGATCACAAATGCTCCAGTCAAGTTCACAGCTGACGACTTCGAAAGAGATAACCTTCTAGATTAGCCATTTATCTTTGTATTTGTTCAGAACAATTTATGTCATGAGAGCAATTTGAATTAATGAATTTGTTTTGAAGGAAAATATTTTTTTGAAAATATGCTTATATGATTCATCTTTTAATAGATGAACTGCTCTCAATACTGATTAGTAGACAATAAACACATACGATCCTTCAATATAAAGCCCAATATCATGTCCATATTGAAGGTTCTGGGAACGCAACATAGTTGCTCCCAAATGACACAGAAATAAAAATAAAGGATGCACTACTCTCTCCAAATTCCAATAGAAACTTTCTAAGTTTCAAGAATATCCGTTTAAACGGATTCCATTTGGGAACAAAAAATGTAAAAGTAAAATAATTACTGTATGTAACGTCTCAAGAAAAAGTTGTAAAATCCATACTTGAATGTTTTGAGGGCCTTTTAGGCCTATACCATACAAAGATTCGGAGAGAGGAAGCGAATTTAACTGTAACGACCCGTATTTGTCAATACATCTATTTACATATTTCACGTATTTTCACATTTTAAAAGTATTTTATAATAGTTGGTCAGGAGTTTTATATCAAAAATGATTTCAAAATTCTTTGTAGAAAATATTTTGAAGCATCAAACTAGTTTTGATGTATTTCAGTAAGTTCGAGTATCATCAAATACCTCTAAATAATTTTCATAATAATTCATTTTCAATTATTACTGATTTAGCTGAATGAATTAATCTATATAAACATAATCAAAACATTTTCAAACTTCTACAGTGTGATCCTATGATTATTTAGGGCTTCTCATATTAATTTCGTAATTTTCTGAAATCAAATCGACCTAGAACCTGCACACCCGCATCCCTAACGTTTTGGCCCAAAACTCGTATCTCCGTAGCTCAAACCCTGAAATGGACTTCATATTCGTGATCCTCGCAACGATACGAACCCGTGGCTATGTTTTCATAATTTTCAGAGTCGTATGCGAAAACGACGTAATATTACATCGTTTTCACTAATTACAGCCACTAATTACTTTTACATTGCCCTATTACTCTTACCTCTACCCCTAACCCTTAATTAACCCTAACCACACCCTCTTTAACTAATTGGGTGAGATCCGATAGTTTCGGATCTAACCCCCTAACTACTACACATTCTATTATTATTATTATTATTATTATTATTATTATTATTTGCTAATCCTATATAATACCCTACCCCTCTCAGCTCAAACCCAGGCCTCTCTCACCCCCGCATTCATCTTCCCCCCAATCTCTCTCTGCCACGACCCGCTTCCCTAAAGTGGAGGCGAGACGTGAGAAGGTCTGCTCAAACGTGGAGCTGTGAAGCTACACGCCTGATAAGCGTCAATAAAACATATGCATGTCCCTGTAACCACGAATAGAACAAGATAATAACACAAGGAGATTCAGAAATAAAATCTCAAATCTCAGCAATGTCCAAACATTAAGATTAAGTTCACATCCAGAAAAGCCACCAGGCTAAAAGAAAGAGTCTAGGCCCAAAACATGACCAACAAAAGCCAACACGGCACAAAGTATTAGTGCTACGCACCGACAACAAAAACAGTCTAAACAACAACACAAACAGTCTCTACGACTGATCGCCAGTATCCTCAAACTCCTCGATGAACGCGGGCTCTGACTCAGCGTCAGCGAACGCCACGTCCTCAGCGGCAACCTCAGACTCAGGATCTAACATGTGTCACCCAAAAGAGTAAAGGGGCACATGTCAGCAAGTCTAAAAGACTTGGGCAAGGAAACTAAAAGGAAGGCAAACTAGCAACCTAACAATTCTAGTATAATGCACAACATGGAAACTATAGTATGGAAGTGACAAGTAAAGGGAAGTACAAGTAGCAAGTAGCAAGTATGGCATGGATAACAAGTTTTACAAGTAAAAACACGGACAAGTAAACAAGTCAAGTAGTTCACGTCAAGTAAACAAGTTGTGCACATAGATTTCGTCTGCTGGCTAGAGTGGCTGATCGGACCAACTCGTAAGCTCAGGTGACCGCTTATCCCTACCCCTCCACGTGTATCGAGCCAGGGCATTACCCCCGAACATAGAATGCTCGCTTCTGGATCACGAGCCAGGAAGTGTATTTGGCATAGGGTTGTGCCCGCTAAAAAGCAGGTGCCTAGCCTGGCCTAGGGTTATGCCTGCAACGCAGGTGCCTAGCTGGAAACAAGTAGTTCGGGCATTGGCTATCGACCAACACACGTGGCCCGCTTCTGGAACACGAGCCAGGAAACACAAGTATTGTAGCGTGTGCTACGAATGCGACATTCAACATGGATGGCATGGCATGGCATGTAGTAAGACGTACAGATAAGGAATTAAACATGGCAGTTTAATATGTATGAACAACAAGTTAAAAAGGGTTGAATCTAGCTTCGTTGTCAAGCTAGATCAATTGAGGTGACGGATCTAGTTTCGTTGTCAAACTAGATCAAATAGGCGTCTAGGCAGCTATCATTTCACTGTCTAGTCTCTTTTACGCTACAACAAGCAAATGGCCTAAGGCATGGCCTAAAACCCTAAGTGGCAAGTTTCACTTGCCTAGCACCGAGGATGACGATCACGAAGGTTCGTCTCACAATCGCTAATCTACTGGGAAAGTCGCTGTTATGGAGAAACAACCATCAAAACAAAATCCATTTTTATTAGGGTTTAACAAAAATCACATATGGGTTATGAGTATATTATAGGATCGAGTTATTACTGAATCGTTAGCGTAAGAACGTTGCCGAGCAAGCACGGCGACGGAAGAACGATCCGGGAAACTACGGTTCAGGTCTGCAACGGTGAGAAAATCTTGGAGAAATGAGGTTTTGAGGGGTTTTGGGGGTTGGCCGTCGGCCTAGGGAGGGTGGCCGACGCAATGGTGGTGAGAGGGGGCTCCGGGGATGAAGGAGGAGGGCTAGGGAAAGATGGATGATGATTTGGGGAAGAAGGAGGCTCAGAAGAAAATGAAAGAAGAAAGAAAAATGATTGGGGGGTTTAAATAGGATTCGTGCGGCGGCTGGGCAAACCCTAGGTTTACGACAACGATTAGTCGGTCAAAGAAGGTTGGCTGACCGACTAGTTTGAGAACTAGTTGGTCGGTCGGCTAATTGTGACCGACTAACACCAAACAGTAACTCAGGTCGTCAAAATGGTCAATGAATTAGTCGGTTAAAGAACAATGGCTGACCGACTAGTTTGCAACCTAGTCGGTCGAAAAACGTTCTTAGACCGACTAACGATAAACAGTAACTTAGGTGAAATTTATCAAAGGAACTAGTCGGTCTGAGAGCAAGTTCTGACCGACTAGTTTCACATCTAGTCGGTCGGTGGTTGATCTTAGACCAACTAATAGTAAACAGTAACTTCTGAGTTTTTGATTTAATGAACTAGTCGGTTTGAGAAGAGTTGCCGACCGACTAGATCTCAATCTAGTCGGTTGGTTCCCCTTCTTGAACCAACTAAAGTGCACGAAAAGTGCCGAATTGAAGCGCGAAGCTTCGGAAAGATTCCTATAGCTTCTAAGATCACTCTAACTCTAAAATATGATCGATTTGAAGTTCGTCATGAGTGACTTACTCCAAGATCAATGATTTAAGGAAGAAGCTAGAAAATCACGACGAAACGATCGAAAACGAAAGCTACGGAGATGGAAACCACACATAAGGAGAAAATCCACCAAAACATATATATAATATAGATAATCCAAATACATGAAAAATCAGTCGTTACATCCTCCCCAACTTAAGAAAAATTCCGTCCCCTGAATTTCCCAACACTCACGTGTCCGGGAATAAAAGTGGGTAGCGCTCTCGCATCTCATCCTCATTCTCTCAAGTAGACTCCCCTGGCGAGCCGTGTCGCCACATCACTCTCACAAGATTGACAACCTTATTCCGGAGCGACTTCTGACGCCATTCCAGAATCTGCACTGGCTGCTGGTCATACGTCATATCAGGGCGAACGGTAATCTCCGAGAAATCCACAGCATGAGATGGATCGCTAATGTAACGACGAAGCTGCGACACATAGAAAACATTGTGAACTCCCTCCAAAGATGGTAGTAAAGCTAAGCAGTAGGCTACCTCGCCAACTCTCTCCAGAATGTCAAACGGTCCAATATATCGTGGGCTCAACTTCCCTCGCTTCCTAAAGCGAATCACACCGCGATTCGGGGAAATCTTCAAGAACACATGGTCTCCTGGCTGAAACTCCAAAGGACGTCGTTTAGCATCTGCCTAATGCTTAAAACGGTCCTTAGCAATCCTCAACCTCTCCCGAATGTTCCTGACAACATCCACGACCTCCACAATCATCTCAGGTCCCAACAGCTCCCGATCACCAACGTCATCCCAACTCAATGGCGATCGACATTTCCTCCCATACAGCGCGGCAAAAGGCTCCATACCAATACTCGCCTGGAAGCTGTTGTTGTAAGAGAACTCCACCAGATGTAGATGGTCCTCCCACGAACCCTTGAAATCCAACATGCACGCCCTCAGCATGTCCTCCAAGATCTGAATCGTCCTCTCGGACTGGCCATCTGTCTGCGGATAGTACGCCGTGCTGAAACTCAGACGCGTACCCAAACTCTTCTGCAAACTCTGCCAGAACTGAGATGTGAACCTCGTGTCTCTGTCTGACACGATACTCACGGGGACTCCGTGAAGTCGCACTATCTCCTGCACGATTCACGTTACATCACTATCTAAACTAGGAGAAGGAATTAGAAACGAAGAGTAAAAGAATTTACCTCCATGTATCTCCTCGCTAGCGCCTCAGTGGGCTGTCCTACTCGGAATGGAATAAAGTGCACGGATTTGGTCAATCGATCTACGATCACCCAAATCGCGTCATTCTGCTTCGGACTCCGAGGTAATCCAGTCACAAAGTCCATAGTGATGTGTTGCCACTTCCATTCTGGAATTGGAAGTGGTTGTAGCAACCCTGCCGTACGCTGATGCTCCGCCTTTACCTGCTGGTAAACCAGAAACTTGGCTACACTCCGAGCCACACTCCTCTTCATACCATGCCACCAATAGTTGAGACGAAGATCCTTGTACATCTTGGTCCCACCAGGATGCACAAAATACGGCGAACTGTGTGCCTCCACCAACAACTCCTCTCTAATATCCCCAGTTGGCACACACAGCCTGGCCCCAAACCTCAGCAAGCCATCCTCATGAATCAAAAAGTCAGTCCGCAGACCGGCTTCCACCTGCTCCTGAATCTTCACCAGCTTCGGATCCTCAGTCTGACCGGCCTTTATCCGATCCACGATCGTCGACTGTATCTGCATACACATCAACGAAGAAGCTTCTCCAGGAAGAAAAATCTCAAATCCAGACTCGCAAAAATCCTGCTGCAATCTCCACTGCGAAGTCAACAACATCTGTAACGATCAGTTTTCATTGTACGCTTTGACGTGCACGTAGTCTGGTTCGTGCACGTGTTTATTTTTGACGTTGTCTGTATCCGAACCCTATCGTGTGATATGTCGTTGTGACCCTCTCTGAGAGTATTAGAATTTTGGTGTTGATCTGCAACGTCATTGCATGAGTCGTTCTTCTGCGAATTGACCTTGTTTGGAGAGACGTCGCGATTCTCACTTTTGGCGAAAGACGTTTTTATTTTTAGTTTCGTTTCTCGTCATCGAAATTGTGATCCGTCTCCTCCACCTTCTTTCTCTCGTCGCCCCGGTCACCCCAGTATTTTTCTTACGATTTTTGGACTCCGTTTGATCTATGTGCACTTTTTGGCCCAACATATTGTATTTTTAAGCCCTAGGTTTCTTGGTGATATATCCCTTAATAATATTATTATAATTATATCTGACTTTTGTCTTAGCCCACTTTTAACCCATTTAGCACACAGTTCCACGCAGGGAGAGAGAGTGAGGGTTTAAACTTTGGGCTTTTAACTATTTCTTTTAAATAACATTTCTTTTAATTTTTAAACCCAAACTGTGAGCCCATGTACCCACGAGCAGCAACCTCCCACGTCCTTCATCACGTGCCCACTCCCTATTAATAAACCTAGGACCTAGGTTTTAGCAGCAACCCAAAAGAAAAGCAGCCGGCCCTAGTCTTCTTCCTCACTCACGCAAATACCCTAGCACCCACCGTCCCTTGCTTCCTCCGGCCAAACCCCGACGCCGACGAGCCCCCTGACCATCCCCCGACTTCCTCCTCCCCTCAGGCCACCGTGTCGTCGCCGGAGGCCATCGCAAACCGCCCCGACCCGCTGTAAAACGCAGCAGCAGCTGCAGCAGGCCGCCGCCGCCGTTGCCGCCGCCGCCGCTGCCACCCATCACCGCCGTGAGTCCCTGTTGGTCGCCGGAGCACCCCCAAGCGCCGCAGCCACCCTCGAGCCCACCTGCACCCGCAGCCTTGAGTTAGAGGTTAGTGATGAATATTGTTTTGTTAGGGTTAAGTTTGTATAAATTTGTGTTAGCTAATTTTGTATTAGGGTGGTGATATGTTATTTGTTATTAGGATGTGATGTTCAGTTGCTGTTAGTGATGATCTTAATGAATATTAGAAGATTATTAGATGATGAAGATGTTTAAACTATGTTTGGGTTAATATATATATTAGGGTATATATTAATACACATGTATGTCTGAAATCCTATTCTGTGAGAACATGGGTTTTCTTTTTGGGTATGTATGTTTATTATACATGTTATCTACATTATTATTATTAGTTTGTTGTAGCCCTAGGCCATAACACATGGAACAGAGGGTATTTTCTGGATACGTGAGTTTCAATGCTTGCTTCCATGCATACATCAGTGTATTATTGGTTTACATGCTTGTATAAAAAAATGCAGTAAGTATTTATGCATGCAATATTGGCTTAAAGTTAGATACAGTCACATATTTTAATTAGTACTGTTGATATATCCACCTTGGACCAGTAAGTTGATACCCTTATATGTCAGAATACACAAGCCTACCTTAGCCTAACTTAACTAAATGGTTATTGGTGAAGTCGGTTCATACACTTTGCTTAAGTTGGAAGCATGTTACCCACCGTTTTTACAAACATATACCGTTATAGTTATCCATGTAAGTGACTGTTAGCATATGACGTAAGTAATTCAACTAACCGTATGTTATGAGTGTTAGTTTAATAATATGATGTGAATCCCCTAGGTTAGAAGACCTAAATAAAATAACCTACCGGTTAGCTATGATGGAGTGAACTAATTCAGAGTTTTTAATCAAACAGAGCACCAGTCGTCCCATAACGTATCGTTTGTCGAGACGAATCCACGACAACAGACATCACTGAAAACAGGCAAGTGAAACTTGCCAACTTTACTTTAGGCCATGTCTTTAGGCCAATTCCTCGTACTAGCGTGAAAGAGACTAGATCGTGAAATGATAGCGATCTAGGCGCAACTTTGTGATCTAGCTTGACAACGAAGCTAGATCCGACACTTTGCCATATCATTTATGCATTGATATCTGTCATGTTTAAATTCCTTAACTGTACGCATTTGAATTGTTATCTGCCATGCATCGCATCATACATGTCATCCTAGTTAAACTTGCATCGTAGCACACGCTACACTACTTGTACAATCCATGTTCCCGTGTTACCGGCTAGGCACCCGTTATGCGGGCATAACCCTACGCCATCCGTGTTAAAACACTTCCTGGCTCGTGATCCAGAAGCGAGCATTCCGTGTTCGGGGGTAATGCCCTGGCTCGACACACGTGGAGGGGTAGGGATAAACGGTCACTTGAGTGTAAGAGTTGGCCCGTACAGCCACTCTAGCCAAAGGACGGAATCTCTGTGCACGACGTGATTACAATTCCAGTACTTGTCTTTTACTTGTATAATTGCCATGCCATGTCATTTGTCATTTTATATCCATGTCATACTTTACTTTAGAACTGTTAGGTTGCTTTACTTTTATAGTTTCCTTGCACAAGTCTTTTTAGACTTGCTGACATGTGCCCCTTCTCTTTGGGTGACGCATGTTAGTTGCGGAGCCAGAGACAGTTGCGGAGGGTGACGAGTTCGTGGAGTTCGTGCCCGAACCTGTTGGTGACGTGGAGTACGAAGATACCGGTGATCGATCTTAGAGATCTTCCGTACTCTCCTTTTGTTAGCTGTGGTTGTCGGTGAGTAGCACCGTTTTGTTAGTTTCTTTTGGCCATGCTGGGCCTTGTACTTTTGACTCTTTTGGTTTGCCTGGTGGCATTTCTGGTTGTTGGACTATGAGCTGGAATAATGTTATATTATTTGTCTCTCTTTTCCTATTATTGTTATTGTTGTTCTGAGTCACATTACAGGGACCTGCTACTTCGTTTTATTTGACGCTTAACGGACTTGCGGCTTTGCAGCTTCAAGTCCGTACGGACCTTCTCACGCTTCGCCTCCATGTTTTTGGGAAGCGGGGCGTGACAGGTTTCTTTGGTGGCCCATGCAGGTCCCGTTTTCTGTAACTGTGACTTAATCGGAATAACAATAAGAATTATAGCAAGTCCAATAAACAAAATTCAACACCGTGTCATAGGCAAAGAGTCTGATTTGTTTCGTTTTTCCTGTGTCAATAGATGGCTGGGAGACGGAATACCCGTGCTGGTGGTGGTGTGCCCCCTCGCGACCAGGAGCCGGACCGAGAGCCCACCACCGGGGAGATGATGAGGATGATGCATCAGATGATGCAGGTGCAACAAGGAATTCTGCAGACTGTCCGGGATGTTCCGCCTGCTCGTGCAGCGCCGACTGTCCAGGCTGCCCCTCGCTTCGAGCCCGGAGCGAAGCAGTTTCGGGAGCTGGGCCCCGCTTACTTTGATGGGACCGAGGGACCCCTGGCTGCAGATGAGTGGACCAGGAACATGAAAGACAATCTGAAGATGTCGAAGGTCGACCCGACTGGATGGGTTGATCTGGCGAATCGACAGTTGAAAGATAACGCGCGGAACTGGTAGGACGCCGAGGAGGAGTTGCTGGAGGAGCCGATTTCTTGGGCTACCTTCAAGTCTAGGTTTGACGAGGAGTATTTTCCTAAAGCCGCCAGGAGGGAGATGGCTCAGCGCTTCATTGACTTGAAGCAGGGGAATTTGACGGTGGATCAGTACCACCAGGAATTCACGAGGCTGAGTCGTTTTGCACCGAAGATGGTGCAGGATGCTGAGGAGAGAGCCCAGAGGTTTCTGCATGGGCTTTCGTTGGATCTGCAGAGCTATGTCACTTCTTCTGATGCGGAGACTTACCAGAAGGTTCTGATTGCGGCAAAGAGGCAGGAGAGGATTGTGAATCAGAAGAGGGGACAGATTTCTGGCACTAGGAAGAGGCCTATGGAGCAGGCCAGAGCAGTGGTGAGACCGGGGCACGGGCCCAACCAGCCGGTGCAGTTCAAGAGGCCTGGAGGACCTTCTACTTTGAAGACTTGCAACTTCTGTGGCAAGACGGGGCATATCAAGGATCAGTACCGGAAGATGCTGGGGCAGTGTTTAGTTTGTGGTGATCCTGCGCACACCATGAAGGATTGCCCGAGGTCGAAGCAGCCGTGGAGGGCACCTGTTGCAGCTCAGCCGTTGCAGCACAGGGCACCTGTTCCTACGGGTCGTGGGGGCGCCTCTCGTCCCACAGAGGCAGGCGTTTCAGCAGGCTGTCCAGCCGAGACGACATGCGTTTTTGATGACTGCTGCTGAGACCGAGACGCTGGATGAGGTTATCGCAGGTAACTTTCTAACTAGCTGTTCCTTTCTTAGTTAGTTGGCTGTTAGATATGATTAGTTGTTTGCATATGATTATTTGCTAGAATAGAATTTGATTGTTAGACTGTCTGTTAGGTGTGATTTTGGTTTGCGCTTTTCCTGCACGAGTTCTCTTTGACTCTGGTGCATCCATGTGCATCATTTCTCAGAGCTTCGTGGAGAGGCATTCCTTGTCGACTTTCTCTTTTCCCCAGAGTTGGAACATCGTCACAGGGAATGGTGTGATTTCGGTGCATCGTGGGTGCAATTCTTGCCCGTTGGTGGTTTGTGGACACGAGCTGTATGCTGACTTTATTGTCCACGACATCATCAACTACGATGATGTGCTTGGGATGGATTGGCTTGCGAGCTTCTATGCTACGATCGACTGTCGGAGGAAGAAGGTGGTGTTCGAGATTCCTGGACATCCAGTGTTTGAGTTCAGCCGTGGTAGCAGTTCGCTTGGTCCGGTCAGGTTTCGGGCCAAGCCGGTGGAGGCTGTGGCTATGTTGATGGAGCAGGGTAGGCCTGCTGTGGTGCGTGAATTTGATGACGTCTTCCCCGAGGAGATGTCTGGTCTGCCGCCCGATCGAGCTCTAGAGTTTTCGATTGACCTGATTCCGGGAGCGCAGCCCATTTCGAAGGCACCTTTTCGTATGGCTCCAGCGGAATTGGAGGAGTTACGGAAGCAACTGGACGAGCTTTTGCAGAAGGGTTACATAAATCCCAGTGTGTCTCCGTGGGGAGCACCGGTCCTGCTGGTGAAGAAGAAGGACAGTTCGCGTCGCATGTGCGTGGATTATCGAGGACTGAATTCGGTGACTGTAAAGAATAAGTACCCATTGCCGCGGATTGATGATATCTTTGATCAGCTCGGAGGATCGAGGGTATTCTCCAAATTGGACCTGAGGAGTGGATATCACCAGCTGAAGGTGATAAAAGAGGATATTCCGAAGACGGCTTTCAGGACGAAGTATGGCCACTACGAGTTCGTGGTTATGCCTTTTGGTGTGACCAACGCGCCCGCAGTATTTATGAACCTGATGAATTTGATCTTTTATGACTATTTAGATAAGTTTGTCGTTATCTTTATTGACGACATTCTGATCTATTCAAAGTCGAAAGATGAACATGCATCGCACTTGAGGACAGTGTTGGAGATTCTGAGGAGGCATCGGTTGTATGCCAAGTATTCGAAATGTGAGTTCTGGCTGGATAGAGTGGCTTTTCTTGGACATGTGGTCTCGGGAGATGGCATATCTGTGGATCCGGAGAAGATCAAGGCCATCAGAGAGTGGCCTGCTCCGCAGTCAGCATCTGAGATCAGGAGTTTTCTTGGGCTTGCAGGTTATTATCGGCGTTTCATTAAGGATTTCTCCCGGATTGCAGAACCGATGACTAAACTGACGAGGAAGGATATACCGTATGTTTGGTCCGATGCTTGTGAGGAGGCTTTTTCTGTTCTGAAGGAGAGATTGACGACTGCACCGGTTCTAGCAGTGCCTGATCGTAGTGGAGGATTCGAGATCTTTTGTGATGCTTCTGGCAAGGGTCTCGGTTGTGTGTTGCACCAGCATGGGCATGTGGTTGCGTATGCTTCTCGTCAGCTCAAGACTCATGAGAAGAATTACCCGACGCACGACCTGGAATTAGCAGCAGTCGTGTTTGCACTCAAGATTTGGAGGCACTTCCTGCTGAGTGAGAAGGTGAAAATCTTCACCGATCACAAAAGCTTGAAGTACATTTTTACACAGAAGGAGATCAACATGCGACAGCGTCGATGGTTAGAGCTCATGGCAGATTATGAGATCGAGTTGCAGTATTACCCGGGTAAAGTGAATGTGGTTCCTGATGCGCTGAGCAGACTTCCAGCGGTGATGATGTTGACTGCATAGTGGAGGTTGCAGTAGGATTTCTGTGAGTCTGGTATTGAGATTGTACTTCCTGGAGAGGCTTCGTCGTTGATGTGTATGCAGATACAGTCGACGATCGTGGATCGGATCAAGGCAGGTCAGGCTGGAGATTCGAAGCTGAAGAGGATCCGTGAGCAGGTAGAAGCCGGTCTGCGGACTGACTTTCGGATTCATGAGGATGGCTCGCTGAGGTATGGAGCCAGAGTTTGTGTGCCAGCTGGAGATATCAGAGAGGAGTTATTAGTTGAGGCACATAGCTCGCCGTATTCTGTGCATCCTGGTGGCACCAAGATGTATCAAGATCTTCGTCTGAACTATTGGTGGCATGGCATGAAGCGAAGTGTGACACGAAGCGTTGCCAAGTGTTTGGTCTGTCAACAGGTTAAGGCGGAGCATCAGCGTACGGCAGGGTTGCTACAACCGCTTCCGATTCCGGAGTGGAAGTGGCAACACATCACTATGGACTTCGTGACTGGACTACCTCGGAGTCCGAAGCAGAATGACGCGATTTGGGTGATCGTAGACCGATTGACCAAATCCGCGCACTTTATTCCGTTCCGAGTAGGACAGTCTACTGAGGCACTGGCGAGGAGATATATGGAGGTAAATCCTGTTACTTTCCATTTCTATTCCCTTTTCCTAGAATAGTTAGTGATGTAACGTGTTCGTGCAGGAGATCGTTCGACTGCATGGAGTCCCTGTGAGTATCGTGTCGGACAGAGACACGAGATTCGCATCTCAGTTCTGGCAGAGTCTACAGAAGAGTTTGGGTACGAGTCTGAGTTTCAGCACGGCGTACCATCCGCAGACAGATGGCCAGTCCGAGAGGACGATTCAGATCTTGGAGGACATGCTGAGGGCGTGCATGTTAGACTTCAAGGGATCTTGGGAGGATCATCTCCATCATGTGGAGTTTGCCTACAATAACAGCTACCAGGCGAGTATTGGCATGGCGCCATTCGCCGCACTATACGGAAAGAAATGTCGATCGCCACTGAGCTGGGATGACATTGGAGACCGGGAGCTGTTAGGGCCAGAGATGATTGTGGAGGCAGTGGATGTTGTGAGGAACATCCGGGAGAAGCTGAGGATTGCCCAGGACCGTTTCAAGCATTGGGCAGATGCAAAACGGAGGCCTTTGGAGTTTCAGCCTGGGGATCACGTTTTCCTGAAGATTTCTCTGAACCGCGGAGTTATCCGATTTGGGAAGAGAGGCAAGCTGAGTCTGAGGTACATTGGGCCGTATGACATCCTGGAGAGAGTTGGAGCTGTGGCTTATCGCTTGGCGTTGCCACCGTCACTGGAGGGAGTTCACGACGTGTTTCACGTATCTCAGTTACGTCGATACGTCAGTGATCCGTCCCATGCTGTGGACTTCTCGGAGATCACGGTTCGTCCGGATCTTACCTATGACCAGCAGCCAGTTGAGATTTTGGATCGACGTCAGAAGCAGCTGAGGAATAAGACTGTCGACTTGGTTCGAGTGCAGTGGCGTCATGGTTCCCCTGGGGAGTCTACCTGGGAGCGTGAGGATGACATGAGAGAGCGCTTCCCGCATCTCTTTCCGAGCAGTGTTTGATGTTGATTCCGAGGACGGAATCATTTCTAAGGTGGGGAGGATGTAACGATCAGTTTTCATTGTACGCTTTGACGTGCACGTAGTCCTGTTCGTGCACATGTTTATTTTTGACGTTGTCTGTATCCGAACCCTATCGTGTGATATGTCGTTGTGACCCTCTCTGAGAGTATTAGAATTTTGGTGTTGATCTGCAACGTCATTGCAAGAGTCGTTCTTCTGCGAATTGACCTTGTTTGGAGAGACGTCGCGATTCTCACTTTTGGCGAAAGACGTTTTTATTTTTAGTTTCGTTTCTCGTCATCGAAATTGTGATCCGTCTCCTCCACCTCCTTTCTCTCGTCGCCCCGGTCACCCCAGTATTTTTCTTACGATTTTTGGACTCCGTTTGATCTATGTGCACTTTTTGGCCCAACATATTGTATTTTTAAGCCCTAGGTTTCTTGGTGATATATCCCTTAATAATATTATTATAATTATATCTGACTTTTGTCTTAGCACACTTTTAACCCATTTAGCACACAGTTCCACGCAGGGAGAGAGAGTGAGGGTTTAAACTTTGGGCTTTTAACTATTTCTTTTAAATAACATTTCTTTTAATTTTTAAACCCAAACTGTGAGCCCATGTACCCACGAGCAGCAACCTCCCACGTCCTTCATCACGTGCCCACTCCCTATTAATAAACCTAGGACCTAGGTTTTAGCAGCAACCCAAAAGAAAAGCAGCCGGCCCTAGTCTTCTTCCTCACTCACGCAAATACCCTAGCACCCACCGTCCCTTGCTTCCTCCAGCCAAACCCCGACGCCGACGAGCCCCCTGACCATCCCCCGACTTCCTCCTCCCCTCAGGCCACCGTGCCGTCGCTGGAGGCCATCGCAAACCGCCCCGACCCGCTGTAAAACGCAGCAGCAGCAGCAGGCCGCCGCCGCCGCCGCCGCCGCCGCCGCCGCTGCCACCCATCGCCGTCGTGAGTCCCTGTTGGTCGCCGGAGCACCCCCAAGCGCCGCAGCCACCCTCGAGCCCACCTGCACCCGCAGCCTTGAGTTAGAGGTTAGTGATGAATATTGTTTTGTTAGGGTTAAGTTTGTATAAATTTGTGTTAGCTAATTTTGTATTAGGGTGGTGATATGTTATTTGTTATTAGGATGTGATGTTCAGTTGCTGTTAGTGATGATCTTAATGAATATTAGAAGATTATTAAATGATGAAGATGTTTAAACTATGTTTGGGTTAATATATATATTAGGGTATATATTTATACACATGTATGTCTGAAATCCTATTCGGTGAGTACATGGGTTTTCTTTTTGGGTATGTATGTTTATTATACATGTTATCTACATTATTATTATTAGTTTGTTGTAGCCCTAGGCCATAACACAGGGAACAGGGGGTATTTTCTGGGTACGTGAGTTTCAATGCTTGCTTCCATGCATACATCAGTGTATTATTGGTTTACATGCTTGTATAAAAAAATGCAGTAAGTATTTATGCATGCAATATTGGCTTAAAGTTAGATACAGTCACATATTTTAATTAGTACTGTTGATATATCCACCTTGGACCAGTAAGTTGATACCCTTATATGTCAGAATACACAAGCCTACCTTAGCCTAACTTAACTAAATGGTTATTGGTGAAGTCGGTTCATACACTTTGCTTAAGTTGGAAGCATGTTACCCACCGTTTTTACAAACATATACCGTTATAGTTATCCATGTAAGTGACTGTTAGCATATGACGTAAGTAATTCAACTAACCGTATGTTATGAGTGTTAGTTTAATAATATGATGTGAATCCCCTAGGTTAGAAGACCTAAATAAAATAACCTACCGGTTAGCTATGATGGAGTGAACTAATTCAGAGTTTTTAATCACACATAGCACCAGTCGTCCCATAACGTATCGTTTGTCGAGACGAATCCACGACAACAGACATCACCGAAAACAGGCAAGTGAAACTTGCCAACTTTACTTTAGGCCATGTCTTTAGGCCAATTCCTCGTACTAGCGTGAAAGAGACTAGATCGTGAAATGATAGCGATCTAGGCACAACTTTGTGATCTAGCTTGACAACGAAGCTAGATCCGACACTTTGCCATATCATTTATGCATTGATATCTGTCATGTTTAAATTCCTTAACTGTACGCATTTGAATTGTTATCTGCCATGCATCGCATCATACATGTCATCCTAGTTAAACTTGCATCGTAGCACACGCTA
The DNA here is from genome assembly GCA_030789695.1 of Scilla litardierei. NCBI lineage: Eukaryota > Viridiplantae > Streptophyta > Magnoliopsida > Asparagales > Asparagaceae > Scilla > Scilla litardierei. The sequence continues at coordinate 192,075,661 of CM061133.1, forward strand.
CACTACTTGTACAATCCATGTTCCCGTGTTACCGGCTAGGCACCCGTTATGCGGGCATAACCCTACGCCATCCATGTTAAAACACTTCCTGGCTCGTGATCCAGAAGCGAGCATTTCGTGTTCGGGGGTAATGCCCTGGCTCGACACACATGGAGGGGTAGGGATAAACGGTCACTTGAGTGTAAGAGTTGGCCCGTACAGCCACTCTAGCCAAAGGACGGAATCTCTGTGCACGACGTGATTACAATTCCAATACTTGTCTTTTACTTGTATAATTGCCATGCCATGTCATTTGTCATTTTATATCCATGTCATACTTTACTTTAGAACTGTTAGGTTGCTTTACTTTTATAGTTTCCTTGCACAAGTCTTTTTAGACTTGCTGACATGTGCCCCTTCTCTTTGGGTGACGCATGTTAGTTGCTGAGCCAGAGACAGTTGCGGAGGGTGACGAGTTCGTGGAGTTCGTGCCCGAACCTGTTGGTGACGTGGAGTACGAAGATACTGGTGATCGATCTTAGAGATCTTCCGTACTCTCCTTTTGTTAGATGTGGTTGTCGGTGAGTAGCACCGTTTTGTTAGTTTCTTTTGGCCATGCTGGGCCTTGTACTTTTGACTCTTTTGGTTTGCCTGGTGGCATTTCTGGTTGTTGGACTATGAGCTGGAATAATGTTATATTATTTGTCTCTCTTTTCCTATTATTGTTATTGTTGTTCTGAGTCACATTACAGGGACCTGCTACTTCGTTTTATTTGACGCTTAACGGACTTGCGGCTTTGCAGCTTCAAGTCCGTGCGGACCTTCTCATGCTTCGCCTCCATGTTTTTGGGAAGCGGGGCGTGACAACATCACCGCTGGAAGCCTACTCAGCGCATCAGGAACCACATTCACCTTGCCAGGGTGATACTGCAAATCAATCTCATAATCCGCCATGAGATCCAACCATCGACGCTGTCGCATGTTGAGCTCCTTCTGAGTAAAAATTTACTTCAAGCTTTTATGATCGGTGAAGATCTTCACTTTCTCACTCAGCAGGAAGTGCCTCCAAATCTTGAGCGCAAACACGACAGCAGCCAACTCCAAGTCGTGTGTTGGGTAATTCTTCTCATGAGTCTTGAGCTGACGCGAAGCATATGCCACTACATGCCCGTGCTGATGCAACACACAACCGAGACCCTTGCCAGAAGCATCGTAAAAGATCTCAAATCCTCCACTGCGATCAGGCACAACAAGAACAGGGGCAGTCGTCAATCTCTCCCTCAGAACACCAAAGGCATTCTCACAATCACCCGACCAAACAAAAGGTACATCCTTCCGCGTCAATCTGGTCATCGACTCAGCAATACAGGAAAAGTCCTTAATGAAGCACCGATAGTAACCAGCAAGCCCAAGGAAACTCCGGATCTCAGATGCTGACTGCAGAACATGCCACTCTCTGATGGCCTTGATCTTCTCGGGATCCACCGAAATACCATCTCCAGTCACCACATGCCCGAGAAAAGCAACCCTGTCTAGCCAAAACTCGCACTTCGAAAACTTGGCATACAAACGATGCTTCCTCAAAATCTCCAACACCGTCCTCAAGTGCGAGGCATGCTCCTCCTCCGACTTTGAATAGATCATAATATCGTCAATAAAGATAACGACAAACTTGTCTAAAAAGTCGTAGAAAATCAGGTTCATCAGATTCATGAAAACTGCGGGTGCATTGGTTACACCGAAAGGCATAACCACAAACTCATAGTGTCCATACTTCGTCCTGAATGCTGTCTTCGGAACATCTTCCTTCTTCACCTTCAGCTGATGATAACCACTCCTCAGATCCAACTTCGAAAACACGCTCGAACCTCCAAGCTGATCAAAAATATCATCGATGCGAGGCAACGGGTATTTATTCTTGATGGTCACCGCATTCAGCTCCCGATAGTCCATGCACATACGACGCGAACCATCCTTCTTTTTCACCAGCAACACCGGTGCTCCCCACAGAGACACACTAGGATTGATATAACCCTTCTGAAGAAGCTCATCCAGCTGCTTGCGCAATTCCTCCAACTCAGCGGGTGCCATACGATAGGGCGCTTTCGAAATCGGCTGCGCTCCCGGAATAAGATCAATCGAAAATTCGAGAGCTCGATCGGGTGGCAACCCAGACATCTCCTCAGGGAAGACGTCATCAAAGTCCCGCACAACCGCTAGCATCTCCAGCTCCATCTACATAGCCACAAACTCCATCGGCCTGGCCCGAAATCTGACCGGACCGAGCGAACTGCTACCTCAGCTAAACTCGAATACTGGATGTCCGGGGATCTCGAACACCACCTTCTTCCTCCGACAGTCGATCATAGCATAGAAGCTCGCAAGCCAATCCATCCCAAGGACCGCATCATAGTTGATGATGTCGTGGACAATGAAATCAGCGTAAAGCTCATGTCCACAAACCACCAATGGGCAAAAATTGCAACCAAGATGCACCGAGACCACGCCATTTCCTGTGACGATATTCCAACTCCTGGGAAGAGGGAACGTCGACAAGAAATGCTTCTCCACGAAGCTCCGAGAAATAATGCACATCGATGCACCAGAGTCAAAGAGGACTCGTGCAGGAAATGTGCAAACCAGAATCACACCTACAACAGTCTAACGATCAAGCCCTAGTTTAGCAAACAATCATGTACAAGCAAACAACATAATCAAACAAATCTAATTAAGAAAGGAACGACTAGATTGAGAGTTACCTGCGATAACCTCATCCACAGCCCCGTTCTCCACAGCTGTCATCAGATAATCCTGTCGCCTCGGCGGAAAAGCCTGCTGAAAGGCCTGCCTTTGGGGAACAAGAGCTGCTCCACGTTCAGCAGGGACAGACGCTCTCTGCTGCAACGGCTGTGCTACAACAGGTGCCTTCCAAGGCTGCTTCGACCTCGGACAATCCTTCATGGTATGGGTAGGATCTCCACAGACAACACACTGGCCCAGGAATCTCCTACACTGATCCTTGATGTGCCCGGTCCTGCCGCAAAAATGGCAAGTCTTCTGAATAGGCCCTCCTGGCCTCTTAAACTGAGCTGGCTAGTTAGGCTTGAAACCAGGCCTAACCACCGCTCTGGCCTGCTCCATAGGCCTCTTCCCAGCTCCAGCAACATGTCCCCTCCTCTGACTCAGGTTCAGCTCCTGTCTCCTCGCAGCTACCAGAACCTTCTGATAAGAGTCCAGATCAGAGGAAGACACAAAACTCTGAAGCTCCAAAGCAAGTCCCTGCAGGAACCTCTGAGCCCTCTCATCAGCATCCTGCACCATCTTCGGTGCGAACCAACTCAGCCTAGTGAACTCTTGGTGGTACTGGTCTACCGTCAAGCTCCCTTGCTTCAGCTCAATAAAACGCTGCAGCATCTCCTTCCTGGCAGCCTTCGGAAAGAACTCTTCGTCAAACCTGGACTTAAAGTTAGCCCAAGCTATCGGCTCCACCAGCATCTTCTCTTCCGCATCTCACCAGTTCCGAGCATTATCCTTGAGCTGCCTCTTCGCCAGATCAACCCATCCAGCCGGGCTGATCTTCGCCATCTTCAAATTATCATCTATGTTCCGAATCCACTCATCGACAGCTAGAGGACCCTCAGACCCATCAAAATAAGCGGGACCCAGCTCCTGAAATTGCTTCGCTCCCGGCTCGGAGCGAGGGGCATCCTGGATTGCCCGAGCACCTCGAATAACTGGAGCATTCTGGACTTGCAGGAGCACGCCCTGCTGCACCTGCATCATCTGAAGCATCATCCGCATCATCTCCCCATTGGTGGGCTCTCGCTCAGGCTCCTCATCATGAGGGGGCGCGCTACCACCACCACGGGTAAATCGCCTTCCTGCCATCTAATGACATAGAAAACGAAACAGATTAGACTCATAGCTTATGACTCGGATGTCGAACTTATTTTATTAGACATTCTAATATTATTATCGTTATTCCGATAATCGCAGTTACAGAAGAGGACCTGCATGGGCCACCAATAAAACCTGTCACGCCCCGCTTCCCTAAAGTGGAGGCGAGACGTGAGAAGGTCCGTTCAAACGTGGAGCTGTGAAGCTACACGCCTGATAAGCGTCAATAAAACATATGTAGGTCCATGTAACCACGAACAAAACAAGATAATAACACAAGGAAATTCAGAAATAAAATCTCAAATCTCAGCAATGTCTAAACATTAAGATTAAGTTCACATCCAGAAAAGCCACCAGGCTAAAAGAAAGAGGCTAGGCCCAAAACATGGCCAACAAAAGCCAATACAGCACAAAGTATTAGTGCTACGCACCGACAAAAAAAGCAGTCTAAACAACAACACAAACAGTCTTTACGACTGATTGCCCGTATCCTCAAACTCCTCGATGAACGCGGGCTCTGACTCAGCGTTAGCGAACGCCACGTCCTCAGCGGTAACCTCAGACTCAGGATCTAACATGTGTCACCCAAAAGAGTAAAGGGGCACATGTCAGCAAGTCTAAAAGACTTGGGCAAGGAAACTGAAAGGAAGGCAAACTAGCAACCTAATAGTTCTAGTATAATGCACAACATGGCAAGTATAGCATGGAAGTGACAAGTAAAGGGAAGTACAAGTAGCAAGTAGCAAGTATGGCATGGATAACAAGTTTTACAAGTAAAAACACAGACAAGTAAACAAGTCAAGTAGTTCACGTCAAGTAAACAAGTTGTGCACAGAGATTTCGTCTGCTGGCTAGAGTGGCTGATCGGGCCAACTCGTAAGCTCAGGTGACCGCTTATCCCTACCCCTCCACGTGTATCGAGCCAGGGCATTACCCCCGAACACGGAATGCTCGCTTCTGGATCACGAGCCAGGAAGTGTATTTGGCATAGGGTTGTGCCCGCTAAAAAGCAGGTGCCTAGCCTGGCCTAAGGTTATGCCTGCAACGCAGGTGCCTAGCCGGAAACAAGTAGTTCGGGCATTGGCTATTGACCAACACACGTGGCCCGCTTCTGGAACACGAGCCAGGAAACACAAGTATTGTAGCGTGTGCTACGAATGCGACATTCAACATGGATGGCATGGCATGGCATGTAGTAAGACGTACAGATAAGGAATTAAACATGGCAGTTTAATATGCATGAACAATAAGTTAAAAAGGGTTGGATCTAGCTTCGTTGTCAAGCTAGATCAATTGAGTTGACGGATCTAGTTTCGTTGTCAAACTAGATCAAATAGGCGTCTAGGCAGCTATCATTTCACTGTCTAGTCTCTTTTACGCTACAACAAGCAAATGGCCTAAGGCATGGCCTAAAACCCTAAGTGGCAAGTTTCACTTGCCTAGCACCGAGGATGACGATCACGAAGGTTCGTCTCATAATCGCTAATCTACTGGGAAAGTCACTGTTATGGAGAAACAACCATCAAAACAAAATCCATTTTTATTAGGGTTTAACAAAAATCACATATGGGTTATGAGTATAGTATAGGATCGAGTTATTACCGAATCGTTAGCGGAAGAACGTTGCCGAGCAAGCACGGCGACGGAAGAATGATCCGAGAAACTACGGTTCAGATCTGAAACGGCGAGGAAATCTTGGAGAAATGAGGTTTTGAGGGGTTTTGGGGGTTGGCCGTCGGCCTAGGGAGGGTGGCCGGCGCAATGGTGGTGAGAGGGGGCTCCGGGGATGAAGGAGGAGGGCTAGGGAAAGATGGATGATGATTTGGGGAAGAAGGAGGCTCAGAAGAAAATGAAAGAAGAAAGAAAAACGATTGGGGGGTTTAAATAGGATTCGTGCGGCGGCTGGGCAAACCCTAGGTTTACGACAGCGATTAGTCGGTCAAAGAAGGTTGGCTGACCGACTAGTTTGAGAACTAGTCGGTCTGTCGGTTAACTGTGACCGACTAACACCAAACAGTAACTCAGGTCGTCAAAATGGTCAATGAATTAGTCGGTTAAAGAACAATGGCTGACCGACTAGTTTGCAACCTAGTCGGTCGAAAACCGTTCTTAGACCGACTAACGATAAACAATAACTTAGGTGAAATTTATCAAAGGCACTAGTCGGTCTGAGAGCAAGTTCTGACCGACTAGTTTCACATCTAGTCGGTCAGTGGAACATCTTAGACCGACTAATAGTAAATAGTAACTTCTGAGTTTTTGATTTAATGAACTATTCGGTTTGAGAAGAGTTACCGACCGACTAGATCTCAATCTAGTCGGTTGGTTCCCCTTCTTGAACCAACTAAAGTGCACGAAAAGTGCCGAATTGAAGCGCGAAGCTTCGGGAAGATTCCTATAGCTTCTAAGATCACTCTAACTCTAAAATATGAGCGATTTGAAGTTCGTCATGAGTGACTTACTCCAAGATCAACGATTTAAGGAAGAAGCTAGAAAATCACGACGAAACGATCGAAAACGAAAGCTACAGAGACGGAAACCACACATAAGGAGAAAATCCACCAAAACATTTATATAATATAGATAATCCAAATACATGAAAAACCAGTCGTTACACACACACACACACACACACACACACTCTCTCTCTCTCTCTCTCTCTCTCTCTCTCTCTCTCTCTCTCTCTCTCTCTCTCTCTCTCTCTCCCAGCAGCCCCGAACCCACCCCAAGCCCCACACTCTCTCAACACTTCCCCTCTCCCCTTTGTTTTGAACCCAGTCAGTACCCTAACCCCCTAGATTCACCCATCACCTGCACTCTCTGCCTTAGACTTCCCCCCATCGACAGACCCCCCCTCTCTCTCGAACCCATGCAAGGCCTCTCCCTCATCCCTTCGTGCATCAACTCCACCCCATGCCCCAAGCTCTCCCACCACAGTTACCTCTCCCCCTCCGCCCTTCTTTGTGTCGCTGCTACATTTTCGCTACCGCTCGCATCGCCTAACCCCGACCTCCGACAATGCCACATACCCTAGCTCTGTCAAGCGCTCTCTTCGTCAACCCATCCTCCCCAAAACTCGAGGCGAGCTCTGATGCCACCCCGACGTAGCCACCATCTCAGACAAGCTCGCCGCTGCCCCCCTCTCCATCTCCGTTGCTTTGCCTCCGCCCTCCGATTACGGAAAAGCCACACCACCACAGTCGAGCCCCCCTCCGCCTCGAGCTCTGTCGTTCGACGCCTCCCTCCACCACCAAGGAGCCTTGAAGACCCCCGAACTCACCCCGGTGCCCTCACCCCCGCTCCACGATTTCACGCCGCTACCGCCGTGCTCCGCCGCCGCATCATCGCCTACGAACTCACCGAGCTCCTCCACGCATCCACGAATTGCCGATGTCATGATAACGTCGATGAGCTCCAGAAGAGCTCGCTCGAATGCCTCCTTCACCGTGAAGCCTGCCACTCCGACTGACCCATGATGTTGACGACGCTACTCGCCTCCGGCCTCAGCCTCGAGACCCTTCACCACATGCAGCGCTGCCATGCTTCACCACTGCCTCCGACGAGCCCCCTAACGCCGCTATGAGCTCCTGCCAGCCCCGACACCCCTCCAGCTCAAGCTCGCCCCCGCAGCTTCACTGCTGCCACCGGAGACACGACGCTTCCCGCCGCTCGTCGGTGCTCCGCCCGAGTCGTCGCTGCCATGCCGCCCCCGCCCGAGCGCGACTCCGACGAGCCCAACCCCCTACCACTTCGCTGCCTCCCATGCAACGATATAACGAAGAAGAAGAGAAGATGGATACATATACGTATAGAAATACGTATATATGCGTATAATTATATTTATTATATGGGTTTAATAGTCTAAAATTGCTAATAAATAATGTAGGACTCAGAAAAATACAAGACAAGGTCTAGAAAATCAGAAACGACGAAACGAACTCATTGGCGCTAGTTTCATCGCCAAAGGGCTAGTATTTTCCTCAGCAAATTTTTAAAGTTTAAATCTAATTAGGATGTATTCATTTAAAAATCAATATCTTTAATATTTCACGTACACTAACGTACGAGAAAAATATATGTAGTAGTACTAGTTAATACGGTCGTTTTTACCCCTGGTTGGAAGAATTCTGACGTATGGTTTGCCCTAGAAAATCTTTGAAAAATATAATGAAAAATCATTTTCTCGTTTTTAATTAGTTTTAATTGATTTTAAGCTTTTAAAAATTATGAAAAATACCTAAGAGCCTTAGAAAAATATTTTCTTCCTATATAAAATTATTTTGCTCCTATCTAGCCTATCAAAAAATGTTCAGTACATATTTTGACGAGTTTTAAGCTATCATAAAAATACGAACACATTAAGAAAATGGTTAGAAAATAGTGTAGTCTTTAACTAATGATTTCTTGTGTTTGCAGGTACCTATTCTCGTGCACCAGCCCCCTTGGAGGCTCTAGCTCCAAACTCGTCTTACTACGACGATCTCGATAACTGTAAGTCACTTTAATTCTAGTTTTAGAAGTTAAGCAAGTGTAATAGCATGAACTTAGGATTTTATAAATAGTCTCAGAACAACTAGTGATCGAAAGAAAGACTAGAGACTAAATAACTAGGGAAATAATCAACTACAGAACGATTATTCACTTAAACCAACAATTTTTGTATTCCATGTTTGTTGGACTTGTATTTATCCTCAAATTTCTTAGCATCTGCTTTGCTTTGCTTTCTGGTTTTCAGTAAGTCAATCTGTGGTCCTGGTTTAACTATCATAGTGGTAGAGATCTAAATAAACATGGAACTCTCAATAAACATGAACTACACTACTTTTTGTTAACATAATCGATTGAAAACTTTGCATGAACTTTGTATACACTTGTCGCACGACTGCTCACAATGACATCACCTGCTGCATGCCATTTATTACTCAGTGAATGCTAATGAATTATCATATAGAATATCATGTGTGGAACATCTTGTTGAATATCTGGTGGAACATCTCGGGGAACATCTTGTGGAACATCACGTAATAGATACACATGACACAGAATTGTGCTTTGGGGTAACTCATTGTAGAGAGTGTGGGAGCTATGACCGGGGGTTCATCTACCTGCTGCCTGCGTCGGCAACATGTTCCAGGTTTTCCTGTGTCGGCAAAATGTTCCAGGTCTGACTGTGTCGGTAAAACGTTCCAGGTCTGCCTGCGTCGGCAAAACGTTCTACTGTGTGTCAGTCCCGTCTGGGTAAAGCGTACACAGGCAAGAGATGTAACGACCCGCTTTCGGGGGCCAGTTACTTATTTGATAATTGCGCAGGTTCTGCAGTTAACCAGTGGAGTCAAAATAGCCACGATGCAGAGATGTACAAAAATACCCAAATAGTGTCCAAATATTACAATCCATACCGTACAAATGTTCCAACGATACATGAATGAAAGAAAATACATGGCGAAGGTAAAACTGAAAGCAGTGACCTCAGGGTCGAAGTCTGGCGCTATTAACTCAAGAGCATCTGCCTTCATATGTACGTTGTCTGCGGTGCCACGGAGATGGAACCGTAGGTAAGTCACAACAATTCTAAATAAAGAAAGAGAGGTACTGTACAAGTATGACAAAGCAGACCAAAGTGAAAGTAAAGTACGGGGCAGTGACTGTACAAGTGTAGAAAGTAAAAGTACGGCAAGTAAAGTGCGGTGACTGTACTGGCAAGGAAAGTAAAGTGCATGTACTGTAAAGAAAGTAACTGTGCAAGCTACACTAGAACTACGTGACTCAAGTCGGAGAGTACAATATGTGATCGTTCAGTTCGTCTCTTGCCTGGGTGCTACCCAGACGAATGCCGGTACCCAGGCAGCAGGATGGTTTGCCGAAACACAGGCAGCTAGACAGGACGCCGAAATACAGGCAGCTTGACATGTAGATCGAACTCTAGTCACTCTCGTACTCTCGCAACTGTGAGTTACCCCGAAACCCCGGTGACGTGTAAAGTACAAGTTTTTCACAAGATTGTTCCCCAGGATGTTCCACATGTTAGTCACACCAGGTCAACTGGTTGACTTCCTCATTGAAAACCAGCAAGTAGGATAAAGACAAGTCCAACACCAAAAGCTGTTACTTCCGTGCTTTGAGCACGTGGCAGTGTGGCTTAGCACACAATTTACCCAAGTTGGTAGTTGCGTGCTACAACCACCAAAGTTGAAAGTTGGCAAAGTAATCTTTGGTAGATTACTTTCAATTTAGTTCTCTAGTTTGGTTTAACTTGAATAGCCGTTCTGAGGCTATAAGTTAAGTGTCACAAGTTCATGCAAGCACAGTAGACTAGTTTTCTAAAGTTAGAATATGTCGTGACTTACGATATTCGATCTCGTCGTGGCAAGACGAGATTGGAGCTGGAAGAGCTGGTGCACGAAGATTGGTACCTGAAATCACAAAAACACTTGGTTAAAGTGCACCCTATTTTCTATTCAAATAATCTGATCGTTTTGATTTCTAAAACTGATTGAAACGGTGTCGAAAACGGTTCTAAAATTTTATATAGACTATATATGGTGAAAATAATTTTACTGCAAGAAGGAATATTTTTCTGAAGATTATAGTAATTTTTAGGATTTTTAAAAGATCAAAAATAATTTAAAAACTATTTTTCAATTAGTAACGCATTTATTCCACAATTTATGCTGGATGCAATCTGCATCGGAATGTTGCAAGTGAGGTGTCAAAACGACCGTCTCGAAGAGTTCTTTAACATATATTTTTCTCAAGTATTAGTTTACGTGAAAATAAGAAGATACTGATTTTTGAACGAAAATCAGGTATTTATCTTTTAGGGTTAAAAATTAATTCTGGAAAAACTAAGCGTCTGATTGAGACGAAACTAGCGCCATTGGGTCCAGAATGTCATTTCTGATTTTCTAGAGCTAGTCTCACATTTTTCTGGGCCCTATATAATTACTTATGGATTAAAAACCAATAAACCCATTTATTAATAATTAATATAAAATACGAAAATACGGATTTTCGGCATATTTACAAGTTTGCCATTGAAAAACTTACGCACGCCGTTCGTTCGTCATTGCATGGGGAGAGAGAGGGAGGGCGACGGCGGCTTCGTAGGCGGAGCGCCGGCGACGGCGGACGGCAGCGGAGCTCGGGGGAGGAGCAGACGACGGTGTATGGGGCGGAGCTAAGGGGCGGAGCGTCGGCGACGGCGAACGGAGCGTCGTAGGCGGCGGATGGAGGCGGAGGCGGAGGCTGTGGCTTCGGAGGCGATGGCGGAGGTGCAGCGGCCTGGGCGGAGCTTGGCTGAAGCGAACGGGGGAGCTCGGGGCTGGCGGTCGACGGTGGCAGCGGATTCTGGGCTTCGTCTGCGTGGCTGATCAGAGGAGGAGGAGGGGCGGAGGCCTGGCGGTGCTGTGTGGGGAGCGGGTGGCGCCACGGAGGCAGGCGGAGCAGCGAGGGGGGGAAGGCAGCGGTGTTGGACGGGGCGGTTGCCGCCGGGGAATGGTCGGAGCGGTAAGAGGATGGGGGGTGCTCGGAGTGGGGGTCTCGTGGCGGGAAGCAGGCGGACATGTGGGCGGAGCTCGAGGGGGGTCGGGGTCTCAGGCAAGGGAGCGGGGTGAGGGGTGAGTTCTCGGCGGCTTCGGTGGGTTCCGAGCGAAAGAAAGAGAGAGGGTGAGGTTTGAGTGCATGGGTTTAGCCTTGGAGAAATCGAAAATGAGAGGGAAGGGGCTTTGAGATTAAACGGGGAAGAGAGGGGAAATGTGAGAGGGGAGAGAGAACGAGAAAGAGAAAGGAAGAGAGGCTGTGTGCGTGGGTGTCCTGAGAGATAGGGAGAGGGTTTAATATATAGGGTATGATAAAGGGGCAGCTGCAAGAATTGGGTAGGGGTTTGAGCTAACAAAGTGGGTGGGGGTTAGGTAGGTGACGTGATTAGCTAGGGTAATTAAGAAGATAATTAAGGTAATTAAAAATAGTTAAAACTCCATTAGCCAAAGTAATTAGTAAAAACACCAAAAACGAAATTACGAAAATGTCCCTACTAGTAAACGTGTCCGAAAAATTACGAAAACATACCCACGGGATCGTATCGTCACGAGGATCGCGAATACGAAGACCGTTCCAGGGTTTGGGCTACGGAAATACTAGATTTTGGCCAAAACGTTTAGAAAGCGGGTTTGCGGGTTCCCTATTGAAATGATATCAGAAAATTACGAAATTAATGTGGGGAGCCCTAAATGATCATAGGATGCTACTGCAGGAGTTTGAAAACATTTTGAAGATGTTTGTATAGAAAATAAATTCATTGACCCAAAACTGCAATATCTGAAAATGAATTTTTATCAGATCTTTTAGAGGTATTCGATGAAATCCGATCTTACTAAAATACTTCATAACTAGTCTGGCACTCCAAAATATTTTTATAGGAAATTTTTGAAATCAGTTAAAACTCCTAACAAACCATTATAAAATACAATTAAAATTGAATTTACTTTAAATACTTAATTTAAATATTTTTGGAAAAATACATGTCGTTACAAGAGATGAACTCAATAGTTGTATATCATACTCTCCTACTTGAGTCACGTAGTTCTGATATAGTTACTTTTGCACAGTCACCTTTACTTTATGCCTTGCATGCTCGTTACTTATTACACTTGTGTAGCCACTCGTACTTTACTTATCGCTTTGGTATACATGACTACATTTACTTTACTTGTCGCACTTGTCTTTAGCTACTTCTTTAGCATGTTCCCATACTTCGCCTGCTTGAGAACTACTTTTATTTCTATTTTTAGAATTGTTGTGACTTACCAACGGTTTTATTTTCGTGGCACCGCAGACGACGTACATGCTGAGGTAGATGTTCCTAAGTTGCAGAGCCATAGCTCGATCCTGAGACTGTCGACTTTTAGAATTGGAGTGTATGTGTGATGTACTTACTATGTATTTCCATTCCGCTTTAATTTTTATGTATTTAGTGCGAGAGATGCTATTGTGTTGTACTTCCAATTATAGACGGTAATAATGTACGCTGGTTTGAGTATTATTGTACGTCTCTACATCGTGGCTATATTATTTTCAATGGTGATCTGCAGACCTGCAAATAAATCAAATAAGTAATGGCCCTCCGGAGAGCGGGTCGTTACATTTACGGAGCACCTGAAGTGCCCGACATCAGCCAATTTTTTACTTTGATATGATAAACTTGGCCACCCTGGATCAGTGATGATGCACCGCATCTTATCCTATGGGTATGACTTGAAGAACCAGAAGATTCTTCAGAAGGGAGAATTTTCTCGCATCCCTTGCTATAAGGGAAAACGAATTACAAGGCCATCTCTAATTAAATTTGACAAAGAATCTCCATGCTTCCTCGAAAGAAAATAAGGAGATAGATGTGGATAAATTCACCACCCCTAGTGGGCTATTTCGATACTTTATTGTACTGATAATTGCTTCCTCAAAATATTCGTACGTGTGTCTACTATCGACCCGCAACTTAGCTTTTCCAAAGCTATTGGCACAAATAATAATGTTGTGGGCACATTTTCCAAACAATCAAATAAAGGAAATAAGTCTGGTTAATGTTGGGGAATTTACCCCCGGTCATTTCAAGAGTACTGCCAAGCAACGGGAATAGAAAATAAACATCAAGTGACGCATGTTTATAGCTAAAACGGGTTGACAGAGTCACTGATAAAAAGACTCCAATGGATTGCACGTCCATTGGTAATGAAATCCCAGTTGTCGGTGGATGCATGGGGACATGCAATTCTGCATGCTGCATTGTAAATGAAAATAAGACCATATGGAGGTCAGAGTCTATCTTCAATACAACTTGCATATGGAATGCCACCGAACATTTCTCACTTAAGAATCTTCGGTCGCGTAGTTTACATCCCTACTGCACCACCACAGAGGACAAAAATGGGTCCTCAATGTCGCCTAGGTATCTATGAAGGGTTTGTGTCACCCTCAATTATTAAATACCTAGAACCCCAAACGGGGAACGCATTTAAGACATGTCTTGAAGACTATGAATTTGATGAGACGAGTCATCCCAAAATGGGCCCAGATACTAAAAATTTGGCATGAAGCAAATTTAGCGTGGGATACAAAAAGTTTGACCCACTATGATCCGGTAACAAAACAAAGATGAGATCCTGAAAATCCTCCACATATAGAACACTGTTCACCAGTTACCTGACTTATTTACTGACAACCAGAAGATTGTCAGATCACACATCCCTGCTGCAAATACTCCAGCTAGGATTGACATCACCGAGAATGGATGCAATCCACCAGCCGTAGAAGTGGTTGTTCCTCAATAGAAAAGAGGCAGACCACTAGGCTCCAAGGACAGAAATTCAAGAAAGAAAAACAAAAGAAAGAAAAAAAACCTGGAGACCTTAAGACAATACTACTACAGGACAATGAGCTCATGTCCACACCCTCACCCTTCCCGGAATCCACTGCAGATGAAATGCCAGGAAAAACTGAAACGAAAGTAAATGTTGTGCATAATGGGGAGGTGTTGGACAAAAAGAATATAATTATCGACAATGTATTCACGTTTCATATTGCCATATACATCGTAAAAGCGATTATACTTATAAAACATCGTTCCATACTCCGTTGCTAAAATGCAATCGTAGAGATTGGCCAAATATGGAACGAGGCAATAAAAGATGAGCTGGACTCACTTATGAAACGTGAAATGTTCGGACCTGAAGTCCAATAACCAAAAGGTGTCAAACCTGTGGATAAAATAAGTATTACACACATAAGAAAAAATAAGTACAAAATCGTATGTTATAAGGTACAACCTATAGCTCAAGGATATTTTTGCTGAAACTAGGGAATGAACAAATTAAAATGAGCATGACTTATAAATGATGCATTAGATTTCCTAAGTTATCAAATGCGAATACCTTATGATTTGGCAAAGGAAATTTTGGATATGCTGCTATTGGATGTTGTGACGGCATACCTTTATGGATATCTTGGTAAAGATAAATTCCACATTTCCTTAAATGCCTGAATAGACTTCAGGACGTCTATTCTATTGAAAAAGAATAAAAGAATAATAAATAATATACAACCAAGAGAATCACTTGACAAAGTAATGATTCCTACTAAGGGTTGTCTTTGCATCTGAGCAAAGGACATGATTTGAGATCATAGTTGCAAACACTCTTAAATCTCATCGGATCTCCTGAAGAGAAAATCGAAATATCTGTTCATGCCTGATTATTAAACATGAAATGAAAGACCTAGGCAAAAATAAATTAAGTCATGGCTCACAGATTTATAGAATCCTGTTACATTAAAATTCATACGCCCAGAGTGCGTTAAAGAAATTACAAGGACCATTGTCATCCAAAGTACACATATAGTAGTACACTTTATGGATGTATGAAAAGGACCTCTTCCGTTTGCTGGAAGAGGGGGAGGATATAATTGGTCCTGAAGTCCCTTATCTAAATACAATCAGGCACTCCTGGCTAACTTCACACGTCTCGCTATAGCAGTTGTAGTAAACTCATTAGCCAGAGATAGTTAAGCACCTAAAAGGGCCATCAGACCGGAGTTAAGCATCTTTTGCGCTTCCTCCCAGGGTCGAAAGATTTGGGCTTAGATTATAAAGTATTATCCTCCATGTTTATGCAAATGCAGGTTACAGGTCTGATCCCTATACTGAGAAACCACAGACTGGGTACCCACAGTGGGATGGCTATATTTTACAGATCTGCAAAGCTGACCACATAGTTTGAAGACCATCTTACCTCACTTTGAGGAGTCAACATTAGAGGCGACGAAACTTAGCAAACCCATACAGATTTTTTGGATTCAGCAGCTGCTTAATGGTGATGATATTGATAATCTGTGTATATTTTCGGAATGTTGTAAATATAAGTGAGTAGATACAAGAGATCTGAAAGCCTGAGTGCTTGTACAGATCAGGGGGAGTTAGAGAGTGTTTGTACTCTTTTTCCTTAACTATGGTTTTTCCCACATGGTTTTTCATAGCTCAAGGTTTTAACTAGGCAAACCTCATCAACTCAGGATCCTGAAGTATCCACCCCTTATGAGACTCCTACTACACTCAGAATCCTGAAGTATTCATGAACAGAGTCTAATCCTATGGCTGGATAAGGGGGAGTATTATGAATGGATATTACTGAGTTGGTTCGGATCACGGCTTATCTTATAGATACGACTGTAACTATTATATCTTATCTATGTACGCTCCTTCTACTGCTATACATAAAGGGCTGGGGGTTCCTCCCCCAGATGATGATTCATAACAGCAACAAACTTATTTGTTTAGGAGAATTAATCAATGAAGAATAGGAATTTGGTGTAAACTTTTAGTTTTTCCAAACAATCAAATCTTTTGTATTGGTGTGCGAGAGTAGATTTTGTTGTCTGTGCGAGAGGTCTTCAAAATCTTCATGTGTGAGACGAGTGAGTCGGTGACAGCGAGGACCGAAAAGTTATCAACTTTCGAGCATTCTTTTTCTCCAAATCCCCATCACATCCCTTCCCACTTTCATTTTGTGTCAAATTGGTTTCAGAGTAAAGCATAGTTTAGTTTGTCTTCTTCTTTTCTTTTTCTCATAAAGAAATCTTTTCTTTCTTTTAGTTAGGATTTTATATTCAAAAAATTAGAAAGAGTGAGAGAAGAATCAAAATTAAAAACAAAGAGATCAAAAAAGGAGAGAAGAATCAAAAGAGATAGAGAGAGAAATTCAAAAAAAGAGAAAAAAATTGAAAAAAAAATTGAAAAAAAAGGAGAAGAGCAGAAAAGAAGGAAGAGGGAAAAAGAAAACAATTTTAAAAACCCTAATCCTAGGCGCCGTCCTCGTCGTTCAACTGCCTCCGGCAAGATTCACCATCCCCCGAATCACTAACATCGTCACCATCACCACCCATTACGTCATATGTCATTGCCGTTGACCAAAGCTTATCGGACGGCCCTCACCAACTTTTCAGCATTCGTCGGTGACGCCACTGTCGATGGCCAATGGCATCGACCTCCTCAAAAGTTTGCACATGGCCAGACGAGCCCACAACAATGATCTGGCGATGAAACTGCAATGAGATTGTTGGAAATTCTCATTCACGTCGATCGAGCCGCCTCGCTGCAATGTCATCTCCAATAAGCCGACCCTGATATCGAGCTGAGCCGTCAAGCTAGGCTGCGCCCTGCCGACACCCAAGCCAACTGAGCCAACTCGAGCCAATATGTTCATCGGCTTAGATCGGAGTTGACACGAGCCGACGAGTCGACCTGGAGCCGACTCGAGCCGAGCCGTGTTGACCAGTCAACAACTCAGTCAACCGTCGACGAAGCGGTTGACTACACAGTTCGGCTTGGTTATTTTGGGATTTTTGGTTGGATATATCAGTATTTCAACATATATTCAGTGTATTTTGGTGATTTTTCAAAATTTTGACGCGAAATTTTTGGCCCTGATTATCTGGATTGAAGCGTTCTAAGTTCTTGAGGCTTGTATGATACTACAAAGCTGATTTGCACTCCAAATAACATCTAATATGGTCAAATGTTTAATTATTAAATTTTAAGAAAAACTTCTATTTGATTATGTTCGTATTAGTTGATATCAGCATCATTTAAGAGTCTCGATCTAGGTGTTACGTTGGCATATCTAGGATTGCATTTTGTCTTATTGATTTTGACACGAGGATTTTATTTGCATAATCAGTGCATGCATCTAGTTGGTGTTTATGGTCTCGCATTTGCATTTGCATTTTTGATTGACATTGCATGTTATTATATAGTGGCAAAACCTTAAGATCAGACTGTTGGATATGGAAGACGTTTGTACACCCTTGTGAGGGATGTACGAGGAAATACGGACCTCGAACGTCGCGTACACGAAGTCGTGTGCAAAGGGAATCTGTTCCCTTGCGGAGAGGATCTCTGGATGAGTGGGAAAGTCGCATTATATATGTATAAGTGCCTGCGACATATGGCTAATAAAGGGGGAATATCTTAAGCTTATGTTGTACCATGCATATGGTACAACTTAAGCTTATAATGTGCCATGTATCATGGTACACCTTAATTAAGTTGTTCCAAAGGAACAACTTACCCTAAAATAACTACCTTGGGGGCTATAAATAAGACCCAAGGGTAAGCCATTTCTTACACCTTTTGCATGAAATTCATGCATGCAACTTCATCCTAGCGAAGCTCTGCAGAAATCCTTTCTCTTCTTTCCAAGTTCTTAATCTAAAATAGAGATTTAGATTGTGGATTAGTAGCCTTACTCCGTTCGTGAGAAGACTCGATCCGTCGTGGCGAATCCGAAGGCAAAGTTCCGAGACTACCGTTCCGCATACGCAAGCGTAAGTCTCCACTTTAATTATCGATCCTAACTCTGTTTTGGCAGGAACCTACATTGGTATCAGAGCCATATGGGTTCGCCCCGGTCAAACCACCGCCCCGTCGAAACTATGAACGAGTCGTTGTCTTTTTCACGAATGGGTCTCATACTATTACGGATATAGTAGGAACGCTTCGTGACGGAGAGAATGCAGCGGTTGTTCTTTTCACGTTAGGGTCTCCTATCATTACGGATATGGTAGGAACTCTCCGTGACGGGAAGAACCGACCGTTCACGTAGTATGTTATTTTTCATTTTTGGCACACGGCCATTAGGAAATAACTAATTTCTCGACGAACGGGTGCTTCATCGATGAACGGGTGCTTCATCGAGGAAGATGATGATAGTTATTTCCATCGGGTAAGAGGAAATTTGGTGCATGTGCACCATGGCCAAATGGGCTATGAAGGCCATGCACCCCCCCTCCCCAAGCGGAAGGGGTTGGCTACGGCCAATAACCACCGGCGACCACCCCATCAAGGGGGAGGAATGAGTGCGGCAACCCCATTTAAAGGGGGTGGCCGGCCATGGCCAAAGGGGCCATGGCCGGCCAACGCCGAATGGCCTTGGCCATGACCGGCCATGGCCAAGCCATGGCCAGGCCGGCAGTGGCCGGCCTTGGCCACGCCCTGTCGGCCAGGCCGGCCCTGGCAGTGGCCAGGGCCGGCCCTTGGCCGGCCTGCCGGCCCTGGCAGAGGCCAGGGCCAGGCCGGCCCTGGCAGTGGCCAGGGCCGGCGCCCTGGCCTCAGGCCAGGGCCTGGCCGAGGCCAGGGCAGGAGCCCTGGCCCCGGCCAGCGGCCAGGCCGCCCTGGCAGAGGCCAGGGCAGCGCCCTGGCCTCAGGCCAGGGCCTGGCCGAGGCCAGGGCAGGAGCCCTGGCCCCGGCCAGTGGCCTGGCCGGCCGGCGCTGGCCGAGGGGGCCAGGGCCCCTGGCCGGCCAGGGCAGAGGCCCTGGCCGGCCCTTGGCCAAGCCCCGGCCAGGGCAGAGGCCCTGGCCGGGAGAATTTGCATTTCGAAAATTGGTCGACCAATTTTGTGTTTTTGGTCGACCAATCTGGCAGAAGGTCTGGGTCGACTGCAAACTTGCCTACTGACCCATACGGGGTGACAAAAGGCATTGGCCAAACTCGAATGTGCCGATTAGCCCATACGGGGCTAACCACAGTGCCGACTAGTTCATACGGGACTAACGTTTTAATGAAGTTTTTTGGGCTCTACTCCTTGAAGATTAGCCATAGTGCTCTACTTCATGCGAGATTAGCCATGTCATTATGCTCTACTCTACGGAGATTAGCCAATGTACTTGTGACGTTGTGCTCTACTCTACGGAGATTAGCCAACGTGCTTTCAAATTTTTTTTTGACAAAGATGTTTTTCAAATAGGTTATGTCCCGTCCTTAAATCGGGATAGCACAATTTAGAATTCCAAGTCCTACCACGATCCGGCCATGGTTATCTAACCCATGGGTGTGTAGAAGAAGTCTCGTGGCTTGGCAATTGTTGCGCTAAAATTCTTTGCGCAAACTCTCACCTATTCTATTTTGAAAGATATGTTTTTCAAAGTAATTTTCCGCTGCTAATACCATACGGGTATTATTTCTGATTTCTTTTTACTTAAGATAAGTAAGAGGGATACTTTGAAAGTTACTTCTAGATGGTAGTTGGGAACGTAGTGAACTTCTCGATTCTAGAGTAACATTTCAACGCATCCAAGGAACTTATCAAGTGTTTAAAGAATCGAAACTTTATGCATTGAATTTTGATCATGTTTTTCATTTTCTTTGCAGTTTTTTGAATCGAATATGTCTACCGCTTCTAAGAATATTGTCACAGAGCTTAACAAAGGTGAAAAGCTCAACGGCGACAATTATAAACTTTGGTCAATTAAAATCCAATATGTTTTGGAGGAGCAAGATGTGCTCGAAACACTCCAAAACATAATGGAAGAACCTGAGTTGGGCAATACGGCCCAACACAAGAGGGACCGGGAAGCTTATGATACTTGGACTCGAAAGAACAAAATAGCACGTATTACGTTACTGTCCGCCATGGACAATGACATAATGCGTCTATTTCGGGAATTCGACCTAGCCAAAGACATATGGTCTGAGCTAGAGATAAAGTTTGGTGGAACTTCGGTTACCAAACTCCGCTCCTTAAATATTCAATTTGATTCGTACAAAATGCGGCGAGATCATTCTATGAAAAAGCATCTCCGCCACATGGCGAATCTTATATCTGAATTGAAGGATGCGGGTGTTACGCTGTCTGACGAACAGCAGATCCAAGCAGTCATTCGTTCACTCCCAGATAGCTGGGATAACATGAAAATGCATCTCACTCATAATGAGTGCATTAAAACTTTAAGCGATGTATCGAAACACCTCGAACTCGAGGAAGAGCGGATTCAAGCCGCAAAACCAAGTGCAGAAGTGCACATGGCCGCTAGTTCCTCACATGGAGGAAATAAGCGGAAGAATAAACGCTTAAGGTTTGTGAACGAACGAAAGCAAGAACCGGAAACCTCAAAGAAGACTAAGAACAAAAAGTGGCAAAAGAATGTGCACTCAAAGAAGAAAAACTTGAAGAAGATCAAGTGCTTTAAGTGCAACAAGTACGGTCACTTCGCCCGTACATGTACGGATAAAAGTGATAAGGTAACTTGTAGGGCTAGTTACATATGTGTTTCTAGTTCCATGTTTCTTACTGAATCTAACTATTTTTGGTTGATTGATTCAGGGGCCACAGACCACGTAGCGAAGGACAGAAGGTTCTTCGTAGAGTATCGGAGGATAACTCAAAGAACAAAGTGGATATACGTCGGTAACAACACTCGTGTTGAAGTCAAAGGCGTCGGAACATGCAAGCTAGTTCTCGACAACGGCCGGACTTTATTATTGCATGACGTCCTCTTTGCCCCAGATATTAGAAGAAATATCGTGTCCGTGGTCATGTTAATGTCTTTAGATTATGAGTGGAGGTTCTATAAACAATATGTTGACCTTGTTTGTAATAATTCTTTGATTGGTTCTGGTAATGTTTGTAATGGATTAATTATTTTAAATACAGTGTATGATGATTCTTCTTCCATTAATGAAAGTTTCCATTTAACAAATGCTTCTAACTCTGAATCTGAGATCATTTGTTGGCATGCAAGACTTGGTCATATTGGACCAACTAGAATGGATAGACTTGCCAAAAGTGGCTTGCTATCTAATGTTTCAAAAGTTGAAATGTCAACTTGCGAACATTGTCTTGTAGGGAAAACTTGTCGCAAGCCGTTTGGAACTGGCACAAGGGCCGAAGTTCCATTACAGCTTATCCATTCGGACATTTGCGGTCCAATGAATGTTAAGACAAGACACGGGAAGTCCTATTTCATCACTTTCATTGATGACTTCACCCGTTTCGGTCATATTTATTTGATTTCCCACAAACATGAAGCTTTAACTTGCTTCAAAAACTATATGAGTTTAGTGGAAAATCAACTAGATCGCAAGATAAAGGTCTTGCGAACCGATCGGGGCGGGGAATATCAATCAACGAGTTTTAAGGAACTCTGTGATGAAAAAGGCATAGTTCATCAAATAACTATGCCTTATACTCCACAACAAAACGGTGTTGCGGAAAGAAGAAATAGGACATTGATGGAAATGGTCCGTTCAATGATGTCTCAGGCAAATTTGCCTATCACCTTTTGGGGTGACGCATTATTGACGGCAGCATTCATCTTAAACCGTGTACCCTCGAAGTCGGTAAGTTCTACTCCTTATGAGTTGTGGAACAATAGAACTCCAGACTTAAGCATTCTAAAACCTTGGGGTTGTGCATCTTACGCGCATTTATCCTCTCACAAATATGGCAAACTTGGGCCACGTGGGAGGAAGTGTATCTTCATCCGATACGCTGAAAACTCCAAAGGATATGCTTTCGTCGGTCAAGAGGACAATGGAGGTCTAATAGAATTCGAATCGAGGGATGTTGTCTTCTTGGAAAACGAGTTTCCAAGACAGGGTGAGATAAGTCAAGACTTATCCTTGTTTGAGACTTGGGATCAAGAAGGATCGGAACGTTCGAGTGGGAGAATTCTTGGTGAAGAAGAAAATACGTTTCAAACTTCACCAATGGATGATACGAACGATACCAATCCTATTCCGAGTGGGAGTGATGTCATTCCAAGTGGGAGTGATCAAACTCAAACAAGACGTAGTAATCGAACGAGGCTAACACCTCTGAGATTTGAGGATGAATTTCCTCAAACATTCATGACATTACTACAAGATGATGACGAACCTGCAAATTTCAAACAGGCCGTCACATGCCCTGCTAAAGATAAATGGATAGCGGCAATGGAAGAAGAACTTCAATCCATGAAAACAAACCAAGTCTGGGACTTGGTTGATTTACCTAAGGGACGTAGAGCCATTGGGAACAAGTGGGTTCTCAAAATCAAGCATAAGGCTGATGGCTCCATCGAAAAATATAAAGCTCGCCTTGTTGCGAAAGGTTTCACGCAACAGGAAGGAATAGACTACGAAGAGACTTTCTCTCCTGTCGTGCGTTTTACCTCCATTCGCTTAATTCTGGCAATAGTGGCTTGTTTGGACCTCGAGTTACATCAGATGGATGTAAAGACTGCTTTTCTTAACGGAGAACTAGATGAGGAGATCTACATGGAACAACCAAACGGGTTTGTACAAGAAGAAAACAAACATAAGGTTTGTAAACTTCGTAAATCCATATATGGTCTTAAACAATCCTCAAGGCAGTGGTATATGCGCTTTCAAGAAGTCGTTCTGTCGTATGGTTTCTCCATGCTCGACGAAGACAACTGCGTATATATTAAGAGGATTAAAAACAAGTATGTGATTATGTCTCTTTATGTAGATGACATACTTATAGCCGGAAATGATAAGCGTCTTGTATTGGATATCAAAGCTTGGCTTTCATCCGTCTTTGAGATGAAAGACATGGGTGAAGCTGCATTTATCCTTGGGGTTAAGATCTCAAGGAACCGTTCCAAGAAACTTCTTTCTCTCTCTCAAGAGACATATATAAAGAAAGTTTTAGAACGATTTAATATGCAGGACTGCAAGCCAATTGATACTCCAATAAGCAAAGGCGAGGGTCTATGTTTGGAAATGTGTCCCAAAGATCCAAAAGAAAAGAAAGCTATGGAAAAAGTTCCATACTCCAGTGCTGTCGGGAGTCTGATGTACGCCATGATGTGTACCAGACCGGACATTTGCTATGCTGTTGGTATGGTAAGCCGTTACCAATCCAACCCAGGACAAGCACACTGGAAAGCGGTGAAGAGGATATTAAGATACCTCAAAGGGACTGCGGACTATGCGTTATGCTATCAAGGCAATACCTTGAGACTCGAAGGCTATACCGATGCTGATTGGGCGGGTGATCTCGACGAGCGAAGATCTACCTCAGGCTTTGTTTACTTGCTCGGGAATGGTGCAATATCCTGGAGCAGCAAGAAGCAAACCTGCATCGCCTTATCAACCATGGAAGCCGAATTCGTAGCATTCAGCATGGCGGTCCAAGAAGCTGTTTGGCTTAGGAAATTCTTAGACAGGCTGACGAATGCCTCTGACTCAAGCACTGTTCCCATATACAGTGATAGTCAAGCTTCGATTGCTTATGTCAAAGATCCTAAATTTCATTGTAAGACCAAACACATTGACATTCGATTCAAGTTTGCGAAGGACTATGACAAACGGAAGGAAGTAGACATAGGATACATATCCACGCATGAGATGATAGCGGATCCCCTTACCAAGGCGATCCCCAGAGATGTGTTCTACAAACACTTATCATCTATGGGAATGCGTAGGTGCTGAGCTGTATCTTGTAATTTTTCCCATGTCTATAGAAGATCAAAGTTTAATAAAAGAAAGAAGTTCTTTTATATATTGCATACAAGTTTCTTACAAATAATTTTAAACATTTGTGTTTGAGTCTCAGCTATTTTATTGTGTGTATGTCGGACAGATTAAGGTTGGCTCTCTCACATGAGCAACCGCCTTATCTTATCAGATGGATAAGATAGAGATGAGACTAGTTTAAAGTCAAAATCATTAGACAAATGATTTAGAGTCGTGACTTAAACAAGATAGTCGAATAAAAGATCTGCATCATACGGATGCTTACAAAAGATCTGAGATCTGTATCACAAGGATATAAAGATCTCATTGGATTTTTTAAATCCTATCTGTCTTATGCAGGATGAGAGTCCGTGAATATTTCACGAGTAGTAAGGGGACTCAAAAAGATAGGCACTGTGGTGTCTGATCTTTCATCCGTACAACATCATTAAGACATACTCTCCCTGGGAAAGGAGTGATGTTGTAATACGTGTTCATACCACGTATGCATTTCGACCACTGAGTTAGTAGCAATAGTGTTTGTTATTATGTGAGACTCAAAGGCCATACGGGTCTTAACTCTTACCCTCAAGGACTCCAATTGGTTCCTTTAGATTTGACGAGATGATCGCTATCTTAGCGAGTTACTAATGGGCTATGATAATTCGGCTCGGCGGGGCACGTTAGAAAAGCGAATCAAGTCAAGATCAGAAGGTTCGCAAGAAGAGGAAGATTGATTTCATATTCGCATTTGGACTTTAATGATTCAAAGCTGGCCAGCCAATTGTAATCCAGATGGGATTCAATTGTTGAATATAAAGTATAAGAAATGCGAAGAAATAATCTAGGGTAAAGCATGCGTTGAACTACTCAACTTTGCACCTTCGAGGTCGTTGTGTATCTCTAACAAGTGCACAACAACAGACTCTACGCGCATGACGGTCGCACGGTCTATTTCTCGGTATGATAGATGAAAGAACTAAGAGAAAGACGTTCTCTTACAATCCCCTCAAGTGTGAGTGGGAGATGTTGGATATGGAAGACGTTTGTACACCCTTGTGGGGGATGTACGAGGAAATACGGACCTCGAACGTCGCGTACACGAAGTCGTGTGCAAAGGGAATCTGTTCCCTTGCGGAGAGGATCTCTGGATGAGTGGGAAAGTCGCATTATATATGCATAAGTGCATGCGACATATGGCTAATAAAGGGGGAATATCTTAAGCTTATGTTGTACCATGCATATGGTACAACTTAAGCTTATAATGTGCCATGTATCATGGTACACCTTAATTAAGTTGTTCCAAAGGAACAACTTACCCTAAAATAACTACCTTGGGGGCTATAAATAAGACCCAAGGGTAAGCCATTTCTTACAACTTTTGCATGAAATTCATGCATGCAACTTCATCCTAGCGAAGCTCTGCAGAAATCCTTTCTCTTCTTTCCAAGTTCTTAATCTAAAATAGAGATTTAGATTGTGGATTAGTAGCCTTACTCCGTTCGTGAGAAGACTCGATCCGTCGTGGCGAATCCGAAGGCAAAGTTCCGAGACTACCGTTCCGCATACGCAAGCGTAAGTCTCCACTTTAATTATCGATCCTAACTCTGTTTTGGCAGGAACCTACACAGACATGAAAGATAATGCGATTCAATGGCTAGAAAATCAACTTTAAAAGATATGCCTAGAACTAAAAGTTGACATAAATCGAACAGGTGATCGTTTAAAACCCTAAAAATAAGTTGATCAAATGACAAAATTTTGTAGATGAAGCACATAGTACATTTGATGATGAACCTATAATGATCAAAATGGAAATAATCAAAATTAGAGGAAACATATACAGACTTGAAATGAAATAAAAATCAACCTTAAAAGAAATATTTACCTCCCATCTATAGAGACTGTCTAGTAGAAAAACAGAATGACCATTGTCAAGAAAGCATGATTGTGGAAAAACATATGACTAAGTTCAATGCCATATTTATTAGGAGTGAGTTATAAGAAGATTCTCGATATACCCTTGCTAGTTTTTGTTCTAGATTAGGAGAAGATATTAGACATGAGATACTTTCTACATTGTAGACAATGTACACCAAGTATTTAACATAGACTGAAATTTGGATTACATGATAGCCCCACTGACGGCGAGCCTATTTTTAAAGACGGTGAGCAATTTAAGCGATCAAATGATAATATGACTAAATCAGAAGCTAATGTCGTTAAAGAGATAAATGGAAAGGCTAAGGTTGAAGAACCACAACATAAAATATGCCCAAATACCCCCATCAAGAAAATTTCAGTTCTTTAGAGTTAGACTTTGACCTTTCTAATGCATTTCAGGAGTATTTTGCATATGATTTGAGTGCATTGCATCTCGAGACTTATGAAATTTTTACACTAAATAATGATACTCACAAGTCTGCTATAGAATCAAAGAGAAATTTGTAGGCATTTGCAATTATGGATGACAAGATGATTAGAGTTTGCTCAGAGAGATTTGTCCTAAAACCAAAGAAGAGGCTTTACAAGTATCATATAGGTTCTTGACCATCTTTATCGACTGATGATCCAGATATGATTGAGTCGAATATTTCAAGAAGCTAGAAGAAATCGAGCACATCTGATTTATCATCTCAGCTCCTTCATATCATGCCAACAAAAAGATTCTATATACTTTCATTTCTTTTATGATTTGAGAGAACTTTTTGGAAGATATTCGTCTGCATATGTATATCCTACTACGCTTTAAGGTTCTTGGAAGCATCTTCTCTAATTACAAGGGACTGTTGAATTCTGCCCGGTTGTATTATTGAAGTCATCATTCATCATATGGTGAAGTTCTCAAGCATGTGAGAATATGTTAAAGATTAAATTCAAATTTTAGATGGAGTCATTTTTGATATTTTTATGTGAGATGAAGATAAAGTTTGAGACTTTTGAGTCTTTTTAGTTATTTTGAGTTTTTTGGTTATTTTATAGAGTTTGAATCTTTGGAATCTTCTAGTTGTTATGAGTCTTTTATTTATTTTGAGTTTTTTTATTTATTTTAGAGTTTTAGTCTCTGTTTTTGAAACCCACGTTGTAAACCTATATAAATGCCACAAACTTACTTGTTTATGAGAATAGATCAATGAAGAATAGAAATTCGGTGTAAACTTTCAGCTTCTCTATCAACTCAAATCGTTTGCATTGGTATGCGAGAGTGAGCTTAGTTGCCTCGACGAGAGGTCCGAAAAATCTTCGTGTGTAGGTTATGCGAGTACGTGGTTGTTGGATTTCCGAGATGTGAGGTCCGAAAAATCACCATCTCTTGAAAATAAATAAATATCTTGTGAGCCAGTTGGGGAGCATACACCAAGAGGGTTGATCCAGTCATGCAAAGGCGATTCACGTAGGCAAGGTTTTGGTGGAGTCTGCCTCAGTCTAAACAATGCAAATTTTGAAATGGTCATAATAAGGATGTAGGGAGGTGGCACCTTGTGATCAGCTGCAGCCTCATCTTGATCATATTGAGTGTTCGACACGTCTAAGTCTTTCATTGCATTCAACGGAAGTTCAAACCAAGCCCACCCACAGTGTTAAATGTACAAAACAAACAAATAAACAAGCATAATGCAAATAATATTTTTTGAGTTCCTACGTAAATTTTTGGGTTTTATAAATAATGCTGCTACAGAGAAGAAGGGTAAACAGTCAATTTGGCAGGAAAGAGACGTCCGTGGACAGCTTCATGATAAAAAGAACTCAAGATGATTTAGTGAAAACAGACCAAATCTTAAGATGCTTTTAGTGAAATTAACCCTTAAAAAATCAAGTTGTCTTCGGTTTTGTGAAGGTATCCCAACTTTTGGAGTGAAACTTGATGGGACTGCGTCGTGCAAGGCCGGCAGATTTTAGGTAAAGCTTATCTCCGCACAAAAGAGATGTGTGTGCAATTAATAAATGAGTAAAAATAATTAAATTTAATTAGATGGTTTAGTGTGGATTTTGCTTAAATGGATGATGGTCTATTTCGAGGGTAGATTCATGAAAGTCCTTGCTTGCGCTGGGAGACATTACAGTATTAATTAAGGTATTATTAGCAAATTTTTTCTCCTAATTTGCAAATTTAAATAGCAAAAAAATCATTATTATCAATTTAATGCAAAAGAATTCCTCGATATTAACAGATATCATGTGTTCAAAACTTGTTGTCTGTTATGAATAGGCCCATGAGGCCCATTGGGTATCCAGCCTACTATTGAAAGCTATAAATATGAGGGTAGGGGCTCTTAACCCTCTACACCTATTTCCCTACGTTTTCCTTCACAACACGTTATCAGCACGATCACGCTCGTTGGAGGAGACGGCGGCTCGCGAGGAAGGAGATCCATCAATCACTCAGATTCAAGAAGATCGTAATCTTCTCAACGGGGAGCGAAAAGGACATCCTTCACCAACCGTCGACTAGATTCCCTTGTTAAATTTAGAGGTAAAAATCAAAACTTTTTATATCTAAACTTACGTTTCACATTAGATCTGCATGTTTCACTACAAAACACAAGGCAGTTTCCAGCGATTTTGTTTGTGGTGGTGTGACAAACCGCCACAAATCCTTCTATCTGTAGCGGTTACGACCCGCCGGTGCCAAATGAATATTATAAGGCGGTTCTAAACCGCCACAGTTTTAAAAAAATAAATAAATACAAAGACGGGAACAAAAAGCGGGGAGGGGGGAAAATTTTTTCGTTCCAAGTGGATTTGATACCGATAATACATCTGTGTATATCGTTTACGAACCGCTACAAAAGGCAACCGGTTGCCAAAGTAAATGATTTAATAATAAAGCTGCGCGTCCCTGTTCATTCTTTTCGTTATATTACAATTTGTAGGGCTTGTAAACCGGTAGAACATTATTCTCCATATACCCTAACCGAGGCGAAGAAATAATTCTTCATTGTCGCATTCGTTGAGTGATCGCCTTCGATCGATCGCCGTCGAGTGCCTACATTTGCTTCTCAGATCATCGTCGATTTCTTCGAGCGATCACGGTCTATTTTCTACGATTGCTGCCCAGGAGTTCGTCGATCGTGCAGGCAGGTAATTAACTTTTCGATTTTTGGTTTAATTTGATGCTTAATAGGGCTTAGATCTCATGCATTTGGCACGTTAGGGTTTTTGTTTTGTTTCATTGATTTAATTTGGGGGATTTTTTTCAAATCAAATTGACTCGTTTAATGGTCTTCTACAGGGTTTGCTGACTTGTATCAATTTCTTCGGACTCGAGGTTTTAGCCAGCGTTTGCGGACATGGCAGAGGTGAGAATATATGTTTTTTCAAATAAAATTATCATCATTTAAAGTAAACAACAAAAATTAATGGGAAAGGTGCCACATTTATCACGCTCAAGAGTTAATCTGATTATAAAAGCACAGTTTTGATGATTTATCCAAAAATACAGTTGCAGCTAAAAACCCTTGATTGAAAAATGCTGAGTTTTTGGAAATTGTATGACTTGATATCCTATAAAGCTTTTGGGGTCTAGGCTTAATAATGTCTACCTTCCAAATATGCAGTTAGGGTTTTGTGTATCGTTGCCGATGCGAACAGATTAGATCAATCTTTTATGGGGATTCTCAGCTTAAAGTTTCTTCTGGCCATTACCGAGCCAATTCTGTCGAAGAGAAACGCGTGCAAGATTGTTGTACTGATACGGCTGTAGTGGCGATCGTCCAGTGCTAGTTATGGACAAGGGAAAAATAGCAAAAATGTGAAGTATTTGGATTATCAAGGTGGTTCTTTGTTGAGTATTTTTTTTGAGCCTTGGATTTTGGCATGGACTTTAGAGAACTAAAGGCTATGGCCAATTTGATTCTGTCAATTTCACACAATGTTCGAGGTAATTAAACAATTTCTAACTGCTAAGTAACATGCTTTTAGAAATTTTGTTTCTTTTAGAAAATTTTAAAAAATTGGATCATTTCAGAACATGTAATGATTAATAAATTTTATTCCTCCCCTCATGTATAGATATACAAATTATGCATGCCATTAATGGTGAAGCTGATAGTAATACAGAGTAGACAACAGCCTTGAATGTTTTTTATCTGCAGTTTTTTTTGGGCTTTGTCGCTGGAGGGGGAGAGTGTGGGTGTGTGCGCGCACACACACACATTCAAGTATGTTACATCTAAAATGCATGATTCATGTATCTAAATACTAATTTAGAGGTTCAGAAAAACATCTTCTTATCTGCAGTTTGGAGATACATCTTTCAACATCCTTGGGGTGGAAGATTGAACAAGGTTTAGAGAGAAATTTTCCAAAATCCAATCTAAACCTTACATCAAACATGATGTTGATAAACATGCTGTAGAAATTTGTAGTAGTCTTTGAGGCAGCATGATGCAAGTCAAAATTCCAAATGAATGATAATGTCTATTTAACAAATATGGATATATTCTTTTATACATGATTTTTAACTATATCTGCAGTCGTATATGCTTCATGAAAGTTAACCTGGCCATGGATATTTTGTTTTCTGGATGAATTGTTTCTGTTTTTGTATTGCAAGAGGGGATTGCACGTACATACATTAAAGGCTTTTTTCTTTTAAAATGAATCATCATTTAAATCAAGACATGATTATTCTCACATTTTGTCTCTTACGCTTTCTTTCACATATGCTTTTATGCAACAATATCGCAGCCAAGCTAATTTTCAGACATTTCACTCGGCAAGCTAGTGCTATTTATAAGTAGTTGGATGTTTGAATTTTTAATTTCTTCTTGATTTTAATCTGAAAACTAACTTATTATGTACATGGATTGCAGTATGTTGTTATAATATGCAGCACATTTTTAACCGTCGTCTATCGGAAGATGCCGATGGCGTTTTGGGTTCGATCTCATTGTCATGGAGATTCTCTTAGGATTTTTTTATGATGATGATATACGATATTTCTTGGTGATAAGATGCAATTTGAAAACATTCTAAAAAGCTCAAATGGTGCGGAGAGTGATGCATCATTATGCCCAATAGTTTTAAACAATACCTGCAATATGGATAAAGGAGATATATCTATCCATAACCAAATTTTGCAATATGTATAAAGGAGATATTTCTATCCATAACCAAATTTTGAGATTTCATGATGGAATATATGTGATTCTTACTTATACGTCTATTTTGCGGAGGCCCAACAGCATGGGCCCAAAGGCACAACCTACTACGCGAAGTCACGGGAAGCCCAAGCCCACCAAACGAAGCCCGAAAGAACATGGAGCCAGGAACCCAACTACTGATCAGAAGCCCATCTACGAGATCAGGCCCGCCCGACAAAGCCCCCTAGAGGACCCCCGAACGGCGATCCGACCCGACCCCGAAAACGCGCAAGTCACTCGCCCACTCCAGCGATAACCGTTCCCCCAGGCCCGCGACCACTTAATGGCCGTTATGGGGAGGTGCTGTGATCACTCCTTATTTTACACCTTTTTCCCGCATTTTTGCATGCCATTTAGATCGCCCAAATCATGTTTTTCACGATATATCGACGATATTGCGATGCTTTTCACGATTTGTTGTTTTTGTCGCATTTCAGGTGATTTGGCACGATTTGGAGTGATCTCGAGATGCGCTTACTCCAGAGGGTCACCGACGACCTCCCCGAGGGGTATTTTGCTGTTGGAGAGGAGCGGAAGAAGAACGGACGTCGCAGGAGCGACGAGGAGGCCAAAATAAGCAGATTGGGCATGTTTAGTGTCCCACTCGGCCGAGTGGAGGACCCACTCGGCTGACCAGCGAGACACCGCTCGGCCGACCAGATCAGACACGATTCCTATGTGCACTCGGCCGAGCGACGGAGACCACATCGGCCGAGTGAAGAGACCACGTCCGCCCGAGTGGAGCCCAGACGAAGCCCTTCAAAAATCTCCAAGTTTCTGTTTTTCGGCTGCCTGAGCTTCAGAAGACCCACTCGGCCGAGTGGAGAATCCCGTCCGCCCGAGTACAATGAAGCCATCGGCCGAGTGACGACAACTCACTCGGCCGAGCCGCCCCCGAAGTAGAGACCCCTGAAGGCCCCGACTTACTGGAAAATTACAGGGTTTCTCACTCGGCCGAGCGACCTTTGTCACTCGGCCGAGTGCGACGCGCTGCCTGTAGCGAAAATTGCGGAAAACAGGCTGCGCAGGGGTATTTTGGTCACAGTTTTTGGACGATTTTGGGGGCTATTTAACCCCTGTTTTTACCCTAGTTTTGGGAGCTTCTCCTTAGATTTTTTGCAGCTTTTTAGATTAGCTTTTTAGTTTTATTCTTGAGATTGGAGAGGAGAAAAAGTTTGATTTTTGTTGGATTAATTGAAGAACTCCATTGGTTTGTCTTTCTCTTCCCCAAAAATTCTATTTTTATTGCATATCTCAATATTTGTGATGAATTCTATTGCTTATTTCATTGATTATTTTTGTAATCTTGCTATGAATTGTGAGTAGTCGCCACGTCTTGGGGCGTGGGGATGAACCCTACAAGCCCAACTTCATATTTGTGATGAATTAGTAGAAATTTTGCTAGAATCGATATCTAGGGATTAGATTGGGATCAATTTACTACGGTTAGCTAGGAGTTCATACCGATCGGGATTTGCAAGAGATTGGATCCCGATTCGATAGGAAACCCTAGAAATCCGAATTGGGTTGGAATCGAATTTCCGTAGTATCGGTTTGCAAGAGATTGGACCGATACTAGGGTTTCCGGTTGCAATTCCGTGCCAATACCCGTTTGCAAGAGATTGGACGGGTAGGAACTATCCCAATCTAGATCGCGAGCCGAGTTTGCAAGAGATTGGGCTCGGTGCGCGATTGGACGATGATGTTGATCCTAATGCTAGCTTTCCTAGGCTAGGGTTTGCAAGAGATTGGACCCAAACCTAGGATAGCTATAGACCGGCAACAGCGCGAGAGCGTGAGCTTGGTTCTACATTCAGTTGCAACTAGTCCATCCAAAATCTCAATCTAGCAATTTTGAAACCGACGAACCACATTTATGAGATACGGTGAGTAGCGGGGATTCCCCATTCCCTAGACGTTCTTTATTTGATTCGATATTTCCGCACTTTGTCTGACGATTGTGACAGGATCGCCAAAGGCAAATCTTTCTTCTTGAATAGCCAGGGTGATTGGAACAAGCACGGTCATTCGTCCTCCCTGTGTTCGATATCCCGCTCGCTGCTACACCGTGCACTTGCGGTAAAACTACAACCGTTCTTTAGGGTTACGTCCCGGAGCTATCAAGTTTTTGGCGCCGTTGCCGGGGAGGCGATTGCGTTTGATCTTACCACCCCTAGCTACTTCCTTTTTTATTTTTTATTATTATCATTATTATTTCCATTTTTTTATTTTTACCTAACCCTTCCATGGTACTAATCATCTCTTTGAAACTCTGTTTTCCCTGTGCATGTACACGAGATCTACGGCGGACCCTGAAGCTATATTGTTTGATCCAGAGATCGAACGTACCGCGTGGAGACTTAGAGCGGAAAGGAGACAAAATCCGGAAGGGCGGTTTATGACCAACCCGGAAACTCCTGAACAATTGGCGGCAAGGATGGCGAGGCTAATTTCTATTCGCGATAGGCTTCGGCCTAAGACCTCTTCTACTACCTCATCCATTGCCATGCCGGGGTTGGCGGCTGACAAGAGCTTCGAGCTAAAGACTGGACTAGTGGTTCTGATGCAGCAGGATCCATTTCATGGGAATGCCCATGAAAATCCCCACTACCACATCCAATTGTTCTTGTCGAAGTGCGCCACATTCCAGATGCCGGGGGTCTCCATCGATGCCATCAGACTACGTCTCTTCCCTTTCACGCTAAAGGACAAGGCACTATACTGGTTGAGGACGCAAGCTGAGGGTGTCTTCACCACTTGGGACGAGTTGGCGAGTGCATTTATTGACAAGTTCTATGCGCCATCCAAGACGGTGAAGATCCGGAGCGCTCTCATGTCCTTCAAGCAAGGACCACAAGAGACGCTCTATGAGGCTTGGGAGCGTTTTAAGGATCTGCAGCATCAATGCCCGCACCATAGTATAGAAGATTGGGAGCTAGTGCATAGCTTCTACAATGGTTTCCAACCGGGGACCAAACAAATTATTGATGTCGCGGCGAATAGTGCTATCTTGTCAAAGACTCCCGAGAAAGCTACGGCCCTAATTGAGGAGATGGCCTCAAATAATCAACAATGGGGCGATGAGCGAGGACACTCTACGTCATCCTTAAAGCCAACTAGCATCTACGAGGCGAAGGCCGTAGCGGAGCTTACGAGCAAGTTTGATTCTCTCCACAAGGTAGTGGAGAGATTGGAGAAGTTTATCACGGAGCCCCAAGGAGCCCCTTCCACCTCCGCTCCAACCAACCAAATGTGTGATTGGCAAGACCAATCTCAAGCCATGTACTCGGGAGGAGAGCAAGGAGAAGGATCCTTGGAGCAAGTACAATATGTCACGGGGAACCAAGGATATTGGGCCAATCCGGCCGCAAGAAATCATCCTGGATTCTCTTACGCCAACAATGAAGGAGCTTTGAACCCGCCACAACAACCACCTCAACAAGCTCGACCACCACCACCCCAACAACAAAACTATCCGCCGAGGGGGCCTCCACAACAAAATTTCCAACCGAAGCAACAAGTTCCACCATATAGGCCGCCCGGATACAACCAAGGGTGGAGGAATCAAAATCAAAACCCTCCACAAGCTCAACAACGATCCGACTTCGAAGCTAGAGTGGAGGCGTTTATGGTCGAGCAAAATAAGGTCAATGCTACCTTGAAGGCGGGGCAAGACTCCCTTAATACCGTTGTGGCTCAAATATCGGAGCAATTGGCGTTGCTCAATCGGAACACTCAACGATTGCCGGCGCAACCCGAGCAAAACCCACGGAGCAACACCGGCCACATCAATGCCATAGTTGCCGTTACTACTAGAGGCGGGAAGGATACCTCCCCCGCTATGATCCCTACCGAGGAGCCCGTGGAGGAAATCTTGGATCCAATTGAGCCGGTAGTTGAAGTTGATAAGGAGAAGGAGCCACAAGAAAAGGAGAAATCTAGAGCGGAGCAATTGATCGAGGAGAGGCGCTTCATGCCACCGGTCCCATTCCCCCAAAGGCTCGCTAGAGCGAAAATGGAGAAAAGGCTAGCGAAGTTTCTCGAGTATCTAAGAGGAGTTAGCCTCAATATTCCCTTCCTCGACGCCATCGTGGAGATCCCCACATATGCTAAATTCTTAAAGGACTTGATTTCGGGGAGAAAGAGGAAGGAGAAGATCATACTAGCCGAGGAGGGCTCTTGGTTCACCAAGAGAGAGAAGGAGCCGGCAAAATTTAAAGATCCGGGGAGTTTTCGGATTCCTTGCACCTTGGGCGGCGTCCCTCTTCAAAAGGCGTTGGTAGATCTTGGGGCTAGTGTGAGCCTCATGCCTCTCTCCATGTTCTTAAGGCTAAACACCGGGACAAAGTTGAAACCCACCGACATGAGAATACAATTGGCCGATGGGCGAATAACAAGGCCGGTGGGGATCGCCGAAGACATACCGCTACAAGTCCCGGGGGGAATATGCTTGCCATGTGACTTCGTGATCATGGACGTTAAGGAGGAGGGAGATACTTCGTTGATACTTGGACGCCCATTCCTCGCCACCGCCGGAGTCATCATCGACGTGCGCGAAGGTACACTAACTTTAAACGTCGGCAACATCGAGGTGGAGCTTCACATTCCTAAGGCTATGAAGCACATGCCTTACCACGAGGAGCTTGATTACATGGACCTCCTTGATGAGGTAATTGAGGAGGCGATCCCCCACTCTATTGGCGCTCTATTCAATGAAGATTTCGAGGAAGGCCCGGATTTAGGCCAAAATGAGAAGAAAGATGATTCCCCCGACCTCTCCGCTGAAGATGATGAAGGCGACGCTGATGTCGCAAGGATTCGAGAGCTCTGTAAGCTCTCGAAATTAAAGTCTCCAAAGAAAGCTCCTCCGGTACGGAAATCGGCATCACCGGTGAAGCCGTTGACCGGAGCAAATGCTAGCTTGGGGGAGCCTCCCCCCAACACTATTCGAGATGGGAGACCACCGAGGGAGAACACGCCGCCACGTCCAAATCCAAGCGCGCTCCCCGGAAAGTTTGATGGGTGCATCTCATATGCACCAAACATCCCACGTTGATTGAAAATTATAGGGGGTCGAGCTCACGACCTTAAACGAGCGCTTGTCGGGAGGCAACCCGACGGTTTTTGCTTTATTTTTACTTTTTCTTTATTTTCGTTTTAGAAATTTTTAGTGTTGTGAGTCGTTCGCCCAAAAATTTTGTGATAACGGGTCCTATTTTTTCTTGACAGGAGAGGAGATAGGTAAATCCATCATGAGGAGGATGAACGCGACGACGAGGAGCGCCCCAAGAAGGCGCTCGACGCTTAGGAGGAAGATGGAATCGACTGGAGGAAGAAAGACGGAGTTTAGAGCCCAAACGAAGACAAACAACAGAACACAAGGCTCACTCGGCCGAGCATACTAGTCACTCGGCCGAGTACAGAAGTTCGTCCGGCCGAGCCGCTCACAAACGAGGGAAGTCTGCTGTACCCAAATCTCTGTTTATTTTTCTGATTTCAATATAACTGCTACTCGGCCGAGTATATATTCCCACTCGGCCGAGTAAAACGGATACCCTCCTAGGGCGAGTCATGCCGAGTAGCTTGAGCCACTCGGCCGAATGGACTTACTCCACTCGGCCGAGGCTGGTAAGGCCACTCGACCGAAGCGTAGGCGAGGAGGAAATTTCCATTGACCTCGCTCGGCCGAGTGACCACGTCACTCGGCCGAGTCGTAACTCTTATTATATAAGGGCCGAGGGGGGGGGGGGCGATTTTCGAAACGCAAAACCCAATCGCGCCCCGACTCTTCAGCTCCCCTCGCCCGATTCCCCTCGCTCGTGCCCCCACTCGCCCGACCGGCCACCTCGCGCCGCCGCTCGGCCCGCCACCGCCGGCCGAGCACCCGCCGACGCCTCGCCCGAGTCGTCGCCGGCGGCCGCCCGTTCGATCGCCTCCGGTACCCCCTATTTCGCCTTTTTCGCCTCTTTTTGTGTATTTTTCGAGGATCCATGTGCTTAACGAACCCCTAACCCAAATCAATTTCTATATTTATCTGTTAAACCGCTAATGCTCCATACGTTTTGAATATTACCCGCTGATATCGCCATTTCATGCGCAGGTTGTTTTTGGGAGCTTAGGGGAGCCCAGGGGAGCTTCTCGGGACTGATTTGAGCTTCGTGGAGGCGCTGACTTCGCACGCTTCCATTTCTTAGCACTCGCGGCGTGTCGGGGTACACTCTTTCCATTATTTTGCACACGCCACACTTTTCACGTTTTTCGGCGCGCTCGGGGCCGATATGCCGCCCCGGACACGGTCGCGGTCGAAGAGAGCTTTCGCTAAGCGGAAGCGGTCGGATGATGCCGGCCCCTCCCACGAGCTGGAGGACTCTCCTCCACCGTCTCCCACACACCCCATCCACCCAGCACAGCCTGCAGGCCCCGCACACCCCGCACAGCCTGCAGCGCCCGCACAGCCCGCACAGCCTCTCCCTGCCGCTCCACAGCCACCACCACCGGCTCCACTGGTCGGGCCGCTCGGGATTACGTTCCGAGACGATGCACACCGTGCCGTCTTCGACCGTATCTCCCAGCGCTCGATCGTACCCTCCAGGTTTGCACACCTCGCTGACCTAGGACGCCTGGGGGTACTAGAGGGGATGCTCACGTTGTACGACAACGTGGGCTGGCGAGATTTCTTCCAGGTGTCGGCAGACACGTTCACCCGCCCGACACTTGAGGTTCTGAGTTCGATCGCCCGGACCGACGAGGGATGCTCGTTTCGGTTCATGGATCGAGAGTGCCAGGTCACTCTCGATATGATGAGAGCGTTTTTCTCGTGGCCCGCTGTCCCCGGAGCCGATCGCGGTTACGGCCCCACCCATATCCCCCCACCTTCCTTCGACGCCGGAGCCTTCTGGGCCCGGATTACGGGTCTTCACGCTGCCTTTGACCCTAGTAGGGCCAAGGCCTCGGCCATTGTCCATCCCTGCCTCCGCATTGCTCAGCGCCTTATGGCGACGACCTTTTTGGCCAGATATGAGCCGGGCACGATGTCTACGCCAGAGCTCTACATGCTCTACGCGATGACACGTCCTAGCGCTCTATCTAGGGATGGCGATGAGCTGGTCCCCGCCGTCGTGATTGATATCGCGGCTTGGTTTTTGGACCGCATCATCGTATCGGTGAGCGCTCGCTCACCGATATGCTGCGGCGGCCTGATCACCTTGCTTGCACTTATGACCGGCGAGGACTTCCCTGATGACTTGCGACGAGTCCCGGGCCCCACTTCTCTGTCGATAGATGTTATGGCCCGGATGAAGATGCTTCGTCCGCACGGTGAGCGTCACTGGGTCTGGTTGCACGGCCCTTACAGGGCCGATTACATGATTCTTCCGAGCCCAGCTCGGACTCAAATTGCACCAGCCCAGGCAGACTGGCTCCCTGCGATGGATGTTCTCATCCCCGCTGCTTACGTGCTCGAGGCCGAGGAGGCCGAGCAGGCCCACGCTGCCCCTGTAGACCCTGTTGCCCCTGCCGAGCCTGCCGCCGAGCCTGTTGACCCTGTGGCCCCTCAGCCCATACCTGATGTTTCCGCTGCTCCTGACACCTTTTTCGGTGTCGAGAGTACCCCAGCTGAGCCCACTTCCACCACCTCCACCACTTCCGAGGCTGTCACCACCACTCCCACCACCACCACTGGCCCTCTGTCCGTCGAGCCTCTTTGCTCCGCACTCCCCGAGCGCCCACCGACCTTTGTTGAGAGTGGAGAGCCCTCGTTTGCCGCGGTCGTGGAGACCATGGCTAGCATGATCTCCGCCGGGGTTGCGCCTTTTGGTCCACACACTTCCACCCCAGCGGTAGTCACCTCTGTCTCCACCCCTGCTGTATTTTCCGAAAGTGTCGTGGCGTCTGTCCACACTTCTGTGCCACCGACCTCTCTGGCCGCCTCGCTGCCACTTCTGCACTCTTCTTTCGCTGCTGCTGCCTCCACTTCTCACCAGTCTGTGCCCCGGCCTCGCACTGAGGCCAGGCCCACATTTGCGAGTGCAGCACCTTTTGTTCCCTTCCCCGCTGAGCCAGTCACATACGCGACTCGAGTACGCCAGCCACGCCCTGCACAGCCCCGACCGGTGCGTCCCTCTGCACCACCTCCCCCCGACACTGTACTTCAGAGCATTCGTGCTCTAGAGGGGGCGGTGAGTGGCCTCAGAGGCGACCTTAGGACCCTGTCCTCCACTGTCTCTGCGATGGCTGACCGCTTTGACCTGATCCCCCAGATTCACTACTGTCTTACTCAGGTCCTGGAGCGTCTCCCGCGCGCACCACCACCCACCCAGCAGGTTCCCGCCCACACTTCCACACACACTCGACCTGCTACCACACCCACACCCACACCCGCTCAGCGGCCTGTCCAGCCACCACCACCACTTCCGCCTCAGGACGGAGACGGTGCAGCACCACCTTCCTAGGCACCCTTGATGCCATCGATTATTCCTGCCGTTGTGCTGCCCGTTTCTGCTGTCTTACTCAGGTCCTGGAGCGTCTCCCGCGCGCACCACCACCCACCCAGCAGGTTCCCGCCCACACTTCCACACACACTCGACCTGCTACCACACCCACACCCACACCCGCTCAGCGGCCTGTCCAGCCACCACCACCACTTCCGCCTCAGGACGGAGACGGTGCAGCACCACCTTCCTAGGCACCCTTGATGCCATCGATTATTCCTGCCGTTGTGCTGCCCGTTTCTGCTGGGTCCTGTTGCACTTTTGCCCACCCCCCTCCCCTCACTTATTTTAGACAGACTCATTTCGACCATATATTTATACATCTTTTCTGGGAGAGAGGGAGAGTTTTGGTGACACTCTTATATACCTATATCACTCCTATTTGTGCATGCATCATGTCCGCATCATATTTTCATGTCTTTATCTTTCTTTTCATTTTTCTTTTCATCATGCATGCATCCTCACCTTCCCCTCACACTTCTTGTCTCTCGGTGTGCCACACTTTGCACATTGAGGACACTGTGCCGTTTAGCTTGGGGGAGTGAGTTCTCACGTTCTTTTTCGATTTGCCACCTTTATTTTTAGTTTTTCACGCCACTCACCGCTTTTGCACTTATTTTTCATCATTTTTCTTTTATTTTTCCATGCATCACGTTTTTCTTATTTTTTCTGTGTGCCGCATTGTAAATAGCTCTATTTTCCCTTTATCTTTATTTCTTTTTCATCTCATGCTAGAGATGACTTTTCTATGATGATGATGACGTTGGATTTAGCTTACTCTATATGCATGCTATATTTGTCATGTCTTAGACTTTATTTCTGATATCATATGCTATGACTTGCCTTGCATCTAGAGATAGTAACCCACACTTTTGCCACATGAAAATGGATGAAATTCTATTATTAGCTGAGTCTGAATATTCATATGTATGCTATCACAGAAAACACACCAAGATTCACGCATTGAATGCTTATATCTGGAGTACTGATTTCTTTTTCCTATATCACTTCTATATGCATGAATTGTACACTTCACTTCAGGATGATTGAATGATGTTAGCTATGATAAATCTGGATTAGTTAGCTTTTTTGTGATCGAAACTGAGTAGATTAAATTACCCTGCTGAAGTTGTCGTGCATGTCTTATAGAGTGAACCGAGAGTTATGTCTATTTCTTTCTCCACAAATCTTGAACATCATTTCTCTACTTTTAAAATCATTGGTGAATCTCCCCTTAGCGATTCTATTTTATGGCATTTCCCCCGCAACTAATTCCTAGCTCCAAATCTCTTATTCTCTAAAAAAAGAGAGAAAAACATTCTTGTACATCATTATCTCTCTTCGAGTTGGGATCGTTGTGTATATATGCTTTTGTATTTCAAAAAAAAGAGGAAAAATCCTCAATAAAAGATCCCATCTCACTTTCTTTCTTTCTTCTTTCTTCTTACTACCTTTGGAGCTATATAAAAATGGGGATGTAAATATTTTTTTTATGCCACCACGCTTATAGATAAGCTTGGGGGAGGGGATCCATTGATGTGTGAGAGAGTGACTACTTGACGTTGCACGACAACCTAGGCTAAGTAATATTCTATACTCGGTGAGATTATTTCTAGCTTTACGAAATCCAGAGATCTAAGCCTAGCGTTCATTTCATGAAATCCATACTTTTCTATTCTCTCTCTATTCTATTGTGTGATACTCTTATACTCCTGATAGAAAGCATTCAATTGAAAAGTGTGTGATCTGTGATTTGTATACCGCTTTAAATGATTCAGACGATGTTAATTTTAGAATTATTCCGTTTTTCATGATTATATCGTTGTTCGTGGGTTTTCCATTTCTATTTGCACTATTATACTATGATATCAAAATAAAATCTTTTGACATGAGTTTTTCATTCGGTGCATGCTATATGAGTAAGTGAAACCCCCGTCCTGAGAAAATGATCTAGTAGCTTACCTCTTCGCTTCTTTCTCTCTTCTTTATTTTCATTTCGTTTTCCATTCTTCTCCGGTTTTCATTTTTCATTTTTCGCCATTTTCGTTTTCAAATTCCACCGGGTTCGCCATTTACTTATCTTCCTCGAGGACGAGTAAGAGGCAAGCTTGGGGGATTTTGATCACTCCTTATTTTACACATTTTTCCCGCATTTTTGCATGCCATTTAGATCGCCCAAATCATGTTTTTCACGATATATCGACGATATTGCGATGCTTTTCACGATTTGTTGTTTTTGTCGCATTTCAGGTGATTTGGCGCGATTTGGAGTGATCTCGAGATGCGCTTACTCCAGAGGGTCACCGACGACCTCCCCGAGGGGTATTTTGCTGTTGGAGAGGAGCGGAAGAAGAACGGACGTCGCAGGAGCGACGAGGAGGCCAAAATAAGCAGATTGGGCATGTTTAGTGTCCCACTCGGCCGAGTGGAGGACCCACTCGGCCGACCAGCGAGACACCGCTCGGCCGACCAGATCAGACATGATTCCTATGTGCACTCGGCCGAGCGACGGAGACCACATCGGCCGAGTGAAGAGACCACGTCCGCCCGAGTGGCGCCCAGACGAAGCCCTTCAAAAATCTCCAAGTTTCTGTTTTTCGGCTGCCTGAGCTTCAGAAGACCCACTCGGCCGAGTGGAGAATCCCGTCCGCCCGAGTACAATGAAGCCATCGGCCGAGTGACGACAACTCACTCGGCCGAGCCGCCCCCGAAGTAGAGACCCCTGAAGGCCCCGACTTACTGGAAAATTACAGGGTTTCTCACTCGGCCGAGCGACCTTTGTCACTCGGCCGAGTGCGACGCGCTGCCTGTAGCGAAAATTGCGGAAAACAGGCTGCGCAGGGGTATTTTGGTCACAGTTTTTGGACGATTTTGGGGGCTATTTAACCCCTGTTTTTACCCTAGTTTTGGGAGCTTCTCCTTAGATTTTTTGCAGCTTTTTAGATTAGCTTTTTAGTTTTATTCTTGAGATTGGAGAGGAGAAAAAGTTTGATTTTTGTTGGATTAATTGAAGAACTCCATTGGTTTGTCTTTCTCTTCCCCAAAAATTCTATTTTTATTGCATATCTCAATATTGTGATGAATTCTATTGCTTATTTCATTGATTATTTTTGTGATCTTGCTATGAATTGTGAGTAGTCGCCACGTCTTGGGGCGTGGGGATGAACCCTACAAGCCCAACTTCATATTTGTGATGAATTAGTAGAAATTTTACTAGAATCGATATCTAGGGATTAGATTGGGATCAATTTACTACGGTTAGCTAGGAGTTCATACCGATCGGGATTTGCAAGAGATTGGATCTCGATTCGATAGGAAATCCTAAAAATCCGAATTGGGTTGGAATCGAATTTCCGTAGTATCGGTTTGCAAGAGATTGGACCGATACTAGGGTTTCCGGTTGCAATTCCGTGCCAATACCCGTTTGCAAGAGATTGGACGGGTAGGAACTATCCCAATCTAGATCGCGAGCCGAGTTTGCAAGAGATTGGGCTCGGTGCACGATTGGACGATGATGTTGATCCTAATGCTAGCTTTCCTAGGCTAGGGTTTGCAAGAGATTGGACCCAAACCTAGGATAGCTATAGACCGGCAACAGCGCGAGAGCGTGAGCTTGGTTCTACATTCAGTTGCAACTAGTCCATCCAAAATCTCAATCTAGCAATTTTGAAACCGACGAACCACATTTATGAGATACGGTGAGTAGCGGGGATTCCCCATTCCCTAGACGTTCTTTATTTGATTCGATATTTCCGCACTTTGTCTGACGATTGTGACAGGATCGCCAAAGGCAAATCTTTCTTCTTGAATAGCCAGGGTGATTGGAACAAGCACGGTCATTCGTCCTCCCTGTGTTCGATATCCCGCTCGCTGCTACACCGTGCACTTGCGGTAAAACTACAACCGTTCTTTAGGGTTACGTCCCGGAGCGATCATGCTGGCATGGCGCAGGGAGCGACGATGGGAAGGCGGATTGAGGGGGCACGATCAGGGGCGGACGAGAGACGTGAGTGATGGGCAATCACGATGGGAGGCCTATAAAAGGGCTAGAAGGACGACTAGACAAGGGACCACATCTCAGGTAACTAAAACCTAAGGTACTCCATCAACGACCTAGTTCCCCCATTTCATCTCCTTCCTCCCCCGCTCGCGCCGGAGGACGTCGTTCCGATCTCCTCTCGAGTCGAACCGTCTCCGCTGAGCCTCCTCTTTCAGATCATCGTCTGACTTAGGCATCGGAGGGGATTTGGCCGGAACCAAGGTCCGGCCACCCTGACGAGTGTTCTCGTCTATTCAGGAGGATGTCAGATCCACGGACTGAGGCTTCCCCTCAACCCCACGCCGGCCGCTCATCAAGCAAGATGACCGAGGCTACCCCTCGTCGTCCGACCGACCGAGGCCGAGCACGTCCATCCGAGCCGAGGTTTCCCCTCCGCTCACGAGGCGCCGAGGCTTCCCCTCGTCGTCCGACCGTCTGAGGCCGAGCATCTCACACCGGGCCGAGGCTTCCCCTCAGCCCCCTTGAGGCCGAGGATCCAGACTCGGCCCAGCTGACGTGCTCCACGTCGTCTGCAACTCCGATTCGCGTCGCGACTGCACATGCTCGACGCACCCGAGGGACCCAAGTCGGCCCCTTGACCACGTTGACCGGGTAGTCCACGGTCAACGCTTTTGTAGTGAGAAAACACTCTGAAACATCTGGTGCCGTCTGTGGGAAACGAACTGTCCCACGAAGAAACAAACCGCACTTGCAATGGCACGCGCCTGCAACGGAAAGAGACGCATGCCCCCCATCCCGGAGGAGGGGAATGGCACACCCAATAGCAACCTGGAGGGCGCGCCCGACGGCAATCACCCCGCCCCCTCAGCCGAAGAGACTGGCGGGTCGGAACTGGCCACACAGGGGCAGCTCCGCGCCCTGGCTCAAGAGACCAACGCGAACATCCAGACGTTGGTCGCGACGGTACAGCAGCTCATCGGCGCTCCGCCAGCCAACGGAGATGTGTTGGGCGACGGCCATCGTTGGGCGGGGGGCCCCCCGCTCCTACGGTCCGCTGTGGTCGATGACCATAGGAACCGAAGACTGAACGCAGAGCGTCGGTTCACACTGCCCGGCTCCCATCAGGCGAGATCACGCGCCTCCT
Organism: Scilla litardierei; assembly: GCA_030789695.1. Taxonomy (NCBI): domain Eukaryota; kingdom Viridiplantae; phylum Streptophyta; class Magnoliopsida; order Asparagales; family Asparagaceae; genus Scilla; species Scilla litardierei. Next base: position 192,120,597 of record CM061133.1, read on the forward strand.
CCCCTTATCGTGAAAGGAGCCGGAGGGAAACCGAATGCACGGGGGACGAATTGGTGACCGCGTCGTCTCGTCAGCCACGATCACCCCACCGCAGAAGAAGCGATTGACACCACTCGAGGGACCGATCACGGTGAAGCGGAAGCTCCCGCCGGAGGAGCCGGGAACGTCGGGTCAGCCCGACCCCCAGTGTGGCAAGGGCCATGGAGCCAGCCCAGCCGGCGCCTGTGCCACCGCCACAACCGAACGAGCCTGAGGTAGGTGGGTATCGGACCCCCGGAGGCATCCACAGAGACCGGTGCCCCCTATCGCGGAGAATAACCGACGCACGGGTCCCCTCTCGATTCAAGATCCCAGCGCTGGGGAAGTATGACGGGATAGGAGACCCATGGAACCACGTGATGGACTACGAGGGGGACATGTCCTTCCAAGGAGCCGACGATACTCTGCTCTGCAGGGGCTTTTATTCGACCCTCAGGGGAGCGGCGAGAACTTGGTACCACAGCCTACCCAGCCGCTCCATTGACAGCTTCGAGGAACTCACCCAGCTGTTCTGCAAACAGTTCATGGCAGGGCGACAGGTAATGCCTGATGCTGAACATTTGTTTAACATAGTGCATGGGCCCGACTGAACCGCTCCGACAATTTATGCGCCGCTTCAATGCGGAACGGCTGAACGTCAACAGCCCTCCCGACCTTGTTGTCCAAACGGCCCTAAAGAAAGGGCTGCGTCATAGAGGCATAACGATCCCCCGAAAGACCTCCCTGGGATCATGGCGAGGGCCGAGCGCTTCATGTTGACCGATGAGACCTTGGCCATTGAGGCAGGAAAGGCCAGACGAGGGACCAAACGCGATGATAGCGAGTGCTGTAGCCCCGAAGGATACCGGACCGAGAAGAGGACGAGAAACAGGCAGCGGGGAGAGGGTACGAGGGACGCCACCCCAGACGCCGTCCTCGCTCAAGTGCAGAAGGAAGAGCGCGCTGATCGCCCCCCGCCGAAGACAAAAAGAGGGGGGGAAATGGGGAAAATTATTGCAAATACCACAAGGACAACGGCCACGACACTGAAGACTGCTGGCACCTAAAGAAGGACATTGAGAAGTTGATGAGCCGAGGGCACGCAAGGAACTTAGCCGATGAGCCGGCCCACAGAGAAGGAACCTCCATGCAGCAGGACAAGGGGAAGAAGGTCAACACCGTCCAAGGACCCCTCCGCATCATAGAGTGAGCAGGCGAGGTCCCACCCCCCAGTCGCAGCCAAGTCAGGAGGAGATTATCTAGGTTTACATCCCTCCGTCTAGTTTTATTTCCTTTTTTCCTCCAAATGTACTAGTCCAATAGGACCTTTAAGAGTACAAATGCATTCCTTTTATCTTTTCTTCATCTCCGACGGAATCAACATTTCACTAAGGGTGCATAAGAGTGAAGACCGCCACCTGACCAGATGAGGGGTCAATCAAAACCGGTCCTAAGCCGAGGAGCTTCACCCGCGCTGACCGACTCCATCGCTCGTAAGTCTGGGAGCAATTCCCCCAGCCAGCACAGACGCCGACCGGTCCTAAGCCGAGGAGCTTCGCCTTCGCTGACCGACTCCACCACTCGTAAGTCTGGGGGCAATTCCCCTAGCCAGCGCAGACGCCGACCGGTCCTAAGCCGAGGAGCTTCGCCCTCGCTGACCGACTCCACTGCTCATAAGTCTGGGGGCAATTCCCCCAGCCAGCACAGATGCCGGTCGGTCCTAATCCGAGGAGGTTCGCCCTCGCTGACCGACTCCACCGCTCGTAAGTCTGGGGGCAATTCCCCCAGCCAGCGCAGACGCCGACCGGTCCTAAGCCGAGGAGCTTTGCCCTCGCTGACCGACTCCACCGCTCGTAAGTCTGGGGCAATTCCCCCAGCCAGCACAGATGCCGGCCGGTCCTAAGCTGAGGAGTTTCACCCTCGCTGACCGACTCCACCGCTCGTAAGTCTGGGGGCAATCCTCCCAACCAGCACAGGCACTGACCGGTCCTAAGCCGAGGGACTTCACCCTCGCTGACCGACTCCACCGCTCGTGAGTCCGGGGGAAATTCCCCCAGCCAGCGCAGACGCCGACCGGTCCTAAGTCGAGGAGCTACTCCCCCGCTGACCGACTCCGTTGCTCATAAGACTAGGGGCAGCCCCCCCAAGCCATCACGGACATCAACCGACTTGTCCACTCGAGGGGCAAGGGGCAACCTCCCGGAGAAAGGAGGCGAGCGACCACCATCAGCAGAGGATCCGAGGTCGCAGCAACAAAGCGAAATGCGCGGGAAATTCAAGTAAGTCAATTTCATTTCCAACAATTAACCAAGGTACAAAAGTGTGTCTTATTTACAGGAAATCGAAGAGGAGGAACCTCCTTACAAATAATCCGCTCTCGGCGGACAACAAAATTCGTCACCTACGGGAACTAGGGTAACGCCGGTGGAGCAAAGCTTGTCGACCAAAAACACAAAGCTGCTGGCTTAGACGAACCTCCTTGCAATCAGTAATTGTTTGCTCTGAAACAGAGAACCGGTAAAGAAGCCAATGGAGATTGCAAGGCCAGGGATCCATTTCAAGTAGGCCGGCCCAAAGCGAAGCGGATGCTAAAAAATTTGAGGATAAAAACAAGGATGACAGGCCGGGAAGGACGACCTAGGGCGCCCGGGCTCGAGAGGATGCATCCTCGGGCGCCTCGCCCTGCTCGGAGCGAGGGGGATCGACAGGCAGAGGGGCTTGCTGGACTCGCTCCGCACAATCCCGGAAGGAGGACTGGACGACTTCGACGATCCGGGGGCCGATAAGGTCTTCATATTTACCGAAGGCTTCCCTGAGGACCTCAAAGATCCTCTCCCCCAGAGTCCCGACGACGCCCCTCTCCACCTCCTCCGCAAACCGCGCCACCTGACACCGGTCCGACAGTTCCCTCTGAAGCTCCTCCCTCTCCAGGCGGAACGACTCCGCCGCTTCCTCGGCCAACTGCCGAGCGTCCTCCAACTTTCCCTGGAGGACGTCCACTCGTCCCTCTAGCTCGGCCACCCGGAGCTTGAGTTACCGAGACTCCATCTGGGCCTCCACCACAGCTACCTCCGTAGCCCCCGCCCGCTCGCGGTCTCTCGCAGAGGACTCATCCAGCTCCCTCAAACGGACAGCTCGACGCTGCGACTCGACAGCGAGTGTTGAACCCTGAACGACAAGACATGAGCCAAGAAGAGAGCGAAAGAAAGAAAGGGACAGCGGGATGGCCAGACCTGTTGAAGAATCCAGACCAAGGTGTCTGACACCTTGTCGGCAGGGGCCCTCTCAAGGATACTACGGTCCCGGGGGAGAACGGAGCCCTCGGCCAACTGTTGAGCCAAAGCTCGGTTGACAAACACCGAACCCCCGGGGGTGACCTCGAGGGAGGCCGAGCTGCTCGCCAACAGGATACCGATTCCCGATAATGGAAGCGGAGACGCTGCGACGGAGGTGGTCGTCAGGGTCACTGGAAGATCCTCGGCGGCCGCCGCCGGGGGCACGGAGCACACCAGACTGGAGGGATCCTCACCTTCCTTCCTCCTCTTCCCTCCGTGAGGCTCGGCAGACGCCGAAGGGGAGCGCTTCCGCCTCGTGCCACCTCCGCCCTCGGGGACAAGAGGGGGGACGCCAAGCGCAAGAGGAACTGCACCGGACCCGTCGTTGCCCCCCGCCTCTTGGGCTGGTGGGACGGATTCGGTCCTTGCGACCCCCTCGGGGAGGAGACTACCAGAAGAAGAGGTGGGAGGCGCGGCCACCACCTTGCCCACGGTGGGCTCGGTTCGGCGCACCTCCTCCTCAATGGTCCGTCGAGGTGCCCTTCTCGAGGTGCTACCTCGGCTCCGAGTGGCTCCACGACGAATCAGCTCATCAACATTGCGGGTGAACTCACGACCAGCCATTCCTGCAAGGGAAACCGGAATCGGGGTAAGACACGGGGCAATCCAGGACTGAAAAAGCGACCTACCCGGAGACCACAAGACTGCCTTCAGGAGTAGGTCGTCCAACAAAGGCCAGGTAGACTTCGCCTCCAAGGGGAGGGCCGACAGCAGCGCGACGGCCGCCTGATCGGCCTCAGAGAGGGTTAGTGTTGGGCAAGGCTGACCCGACCCACCCCAACCTGTCAAAATTTGGGCATCTTCCAGGAAGATCACTAAGACATAATCCGAGCTCTAGTCCCCCGACCAGCGGGGCAACCCGATCAGGCATTCCCTCCCCGCGCGGGCTCGGAGGTGCAACCATGACCCAGGACCGACCGTCTGAATCTGATAAAAGGAGAAGAGAAGGGGGAGAGATGGCTCCAAACCGCGAGTACAGCAGAGCATCACAAAGCCCGTCAGAACCGCAACCGAACAGGGGGTGAACTGGCAAAGGGGCACCATGAGGTACTCCATGACTTGGATGAAGAAGGGATTGAGCGGGAAACGAAGACCCAGGCGAAACATCTCGACGTAGACGCCGACTTCATTGCTCCTCGGAAGACAGATCCGCTCGTCGATGAAAGGGACTCGAACATCATACGGGTAACAGAGATACCTTCCCCGGATCTCCGCAGCCGCTAGAAAAGAAGTCCTCGACGGTGTTCTGAGGACAACCGGAGGTACATTAAGCCGCACGGCAGCCGACGCCACATCATCGCCGGCATAGTCTGGGAAGAGCTTCCCCTTCCCTTTACCTCGGAGGAAACGGCTCCCTGAGGAGGAACCGGATCCCACAGATCGAGGCCCGCCCCGCCTGGACTCAGGAGGATCCCTCACCCCTTGGCCAGAGCCACCTATCCTAAGAGCAGCCATAATATGAAGATGGGAAAGGAGTTACCTTTTTTGTTAATTTGGAGAAGACAAGGAAATGAAGGCGGCGCGAGACTCCGAGTTTATGGAAAGCCCAGAACAGAGGGAAGAGCGAGGAAGAAGTTGGGATCCACGCAGCCGGGGATCTTATATACAAGACCCAGGGGCGAATTCGAAACGCCTGACAGGAACGCGTGGCAGGCCCCAGAGAGCCGGCGGCGTTTCGAAATCGGCGCCAAGGGAAGTCCAATCGATCCGCCTCATCATAACCTTCATTTATGACCGCACCTCGACTGACACGCCACTCGGAACCCCAGGAGTCACATCGGTCAAACCGAGCCGGACAAGGCCGATCGGCCCCACCGATGGGGGCAATTGATACGTCTATTTTGCGGAGGCCCAACAACATGGGCCCAAAGGCACAGCCTACTACGCGAAGTCACGGGAAGCCCAAGCCCACCAAACGAAGCCCGAAAGAACATGGAGCCAGGAACCCAACTACCGATCAGAAGCCCGTCTGCGAGATCAGGCCCGCCCGACAAAGCCCCCTAGAGGACCCCCGAACGGTGATCCGACCCGACCCCGAAAACGCGCAAGTCACTCGCCCACTCCAGCGATAACCGTTCCCCCAGGCCCGCGACCACTTAATGGCCGTTATGGGGAGGTGCTGGCATGGCGCAGGGAGCGGCGATGGGAAGGCGGATTGAGGGGGCACGATCAAGGGCGGACGAGGGACGTGAGTGATGGGCAATCACGATGGGAGGCCTATAAAAGGGCTAGAAGGACGACTAGACAAGGGACCGCATCTCAGGTAACTAAAACCTAAGGTACTCCATCAACGACCTAGTTCCCCCATTTCATCTCCTTCCTCCCCCGCTCGCGCCGGAGGACGTCGTTCCGATCTCCTCTCGAGTCGAACCGTCTCCGCCGAGCCTCCTCTTTCAGATCATCGTCTGACTTAGGCATCGGAGGGGATTTGGCCGGAACCAAGGTTCGGCCCCCCTGACGAGTGTTCTTGTCTGTTCAGGAAGACGTCAGATCCACGGGCTGAGGCTTCCCCTCCCCCCCACGCCGGCCGCTCATCAAGCAAGACGACCGAGGCTACCCCTCGTCGTCCGACCGACCGAGGCCGAGCACGTCCATCCGAGCCAAGGTTTCCCCTCCGCTCACGAGGTGTCGAGGCTTCCCCTCGTCGTCCGACCGTCCGAGGCCGAGCATCTCACACCGGACCGAGGCTTCCCCTCATCCCCCTTGAGGCCGAGGATCCAGACTCGGCCCAGCTGATGCAACTCCAATTCGCGTCGCGACTGCACGTGCTCGACGCACCCAAGGGACCCAAGTCGGCCCCTTGACCACGTTGACCGGGTAGTCCACGGTCAACGCTTTTGTAGTGAGAAAACACTCTGAAACACTTACTGCGTTATAATCATATATTGCTTTTAACTATGCAACATATGTTCAAACTTTTTTTGTTTTGCATATTTGTCATTAAAATTTATTTTCTCAAGTATGTTGAATTTCTTGAACGGTTGGTGATTTAAGAACATGGTGTATGGATTCAATTTTTAGATGGTTGTGAAGCTTTTCATATAAACAAGTTAAACCTTTATGACTCAAGCATACTACTACAACTAACATGGCAAATGCCTAAGAGCACCAATTTCAAACAATCTTTTTGTGTGATGAAAAATAACCTACTGTATCCCCGCTTAGTACATTTACTATTGCATATAGCATATACTTCCTATTCTGAATTGGTTGGACTATTGTGGTCTGCGGGTTATGGAAACAGTGGCGATTGTTTCGTTTCCAAATGCTTTGTACTGTTAGCACCAAGAGCTAGAAATATTGCTGCTTAAAATATAATCTTTTCTTGTTGTATACAGCTAAACATTTGGTCTCATATCCTTTGAGCTATGCTCAGTTGGCAATTGGTTGCTAGCTTGAGATTACCTACAGTGCACATACCAAGACAACAATTGTCTACAAAAAAGTTATTATTGTATTAGCTTCTGTAAACTTACAATATCACACATTGACATAAAATCAGTTGACTATTATTTTTCACTGATTTTTTGATGTCTGTGTATTAGATTGCACCACTCAGTAGAATTTTAATAGGCAATCTATGTATGGTACTCTTGCATACCTGACATCTGAGCATTTATGATATGAGAACTGTGATTTCCACTATGTTGTAATCCAAGATTGATTTTCACTTGCTAGCAAATGTCAAGACCTCTTTCAATACATTTTTATCGTGAAATTTATTTCTCAAGTATTTCAGTTTTCTTAAATGTGGCGCTTTAAAACTAGGAATATGGATTGACTTTTTATGATAGTAGCAGAACATTTGATGGACAACTCATATAAACTAGCTGAAGCTTTGTTAGTTGAGCACGCTATTGCAATGCTATTGTAATTGCCAAAGAGAATCCATTAAAGACAAACTTTCACCAATTCACATATGCATTTATGCAACAATATCTCAGCCATGCTAATTTCAGACATTTCACTCTCCTTAATTTCAGCCATGCAAGAGTAGAGATTGAGACACCGTTGGATACCAAATTATTGTAAACCAGTTGTGTTAAATGTATCAGGATCATGGCTTTGCTAGATGTCTTCTTTATGTACCTTTCGTTTCTAATTAAGTATGTTCCTTCCTTATGACACAACCTTGAGTCGTATCTAGAAAAAAGAAAAATTATTTAACATTACAGAATTAAAACTATGGACTTGTATATATAAGTCTAATACACTTCCCCATTTTCCTGACAATGATAGTATATATATATACCGGCCATTTTAAATAGACAACTCATAATATAATTGTATTTAAATATGTAATCTAGAAATTAAAACCTGAGAACATTAATGAGAGATTAAGCAAGGTTTAGTTTATGTTAAGATGCTTCGATTCAAACAAAATGAGATGATTTACTAATATGAAAGCCAGTTGAATTTCTAGGCTTTCAACTTGGTTGTTTGTGCTTGGTTTCTTTTGTAATTTGCATGGTATTTTTAAACGTAAAAGGTTAATTAACGAAACAGAGTAGAATTTTTCCGTGGAGTAACTCGGTTGATTAATAACAGTGTGAACGCATCTTGAGAAAATTTCGAAGGATGGAAATGGTTCGAGATATAATTGTCAACTGGTCATAAAACAATGGAATGTTCAAATAATATCCAAAAAATGGAATGTTAAGTTAAACAATGCCTTAACGTTTTAATGCTTACCTTTGCAGTTACATATGGCATCAGAGGGTGAGGGTAGCAGCGTAAGACGCCAGCGCAAGAAAGGAGCATCGTCAGTGTACAAGTCCACTGGGATCTGTGAGCTGATAGGTTGGTTTAAATTCAAGTCTTGATTATAAAGGATTTGCATCTTGAATATAATTTAATAATCTTAATTATGCAAATGTTTCAGATCCTGCAAACCCTCAAAAGTGTGGGACAATGATTTTGAAAAATGTCAGTGACATTCATGATAAGGTCCCCTTCCAAGAGAGAGTAATACTAACATTTAAACCAAGGGGTATTGGCATTGTAGGAGAGGCTGTTAAGCCACTCCACGCTATTTTAAAGGAGGTGATATTGGATAATGAAAAGTATCATATAGGTGTAAAGAATTAGAAGTCAATACCAATTGAGATCAAGGATAATGCGATCCTAACTCAAGTTCTGGTATGATTACTTTCACCAAAATTATGTAATTCACTTATTTTTTTTTTCAATTTTCAATCTTACCCTGAATCTAACTTATTGATTTACATTTATTTGCAAACTAAGTTTTACATTGAACCATGTGAGTGCGAAGAAGTTGCTTGCCACGAAATAAAGAAAGCAATGGGCCTTCAATGGAAAACTAGAAGGAACAACTTATGGAACAAATATTACGATGAAACGAAAAGTCAGAAAGATAATGAGGAAACACCACTTGATAGGATTAGTAAAGATGATTGGGCATCTTTCATTGCTCTAAGATTTTCTGAAAAGTGGTTGGTAAGTTTATAAATTGTTATACTCTGTAGTCTGTACTCCGCAGAAAAAATTCACCTTACATGGCTCATAACTTGCTTTTGGTCTTTACTCTGTAGTCTGTACAAGTAGAACAAAACCCATCATTCAAATAATATCACGGTAAATTGGATTTTTATTTGAGAGAAGTTAATTGGATAGTTTGCCAATGTGCATAATAGTTTAGACTGTTTCTTGTTCATATGGTGTACGGTTAATGTAAATTTCTGGATGTTAAATATGGAATGAAGAGTATGAATTAACTTTTTCGTAACTGGAGATTAATTACTAGTATTTCATTTTTAATGGAACATGACCATAATGGGTAATCAATCTGAAACAAAGTAGGCTTTTGTAACCGTAAATTTCTGTGTTTTTTCTCATTTTGCTTGCTTGTTATAATTATTTTCATTTCATTTCAATCTCGTGATAACAATATTACACGATTCTATTACTAGAATTGAGGCTTCATTAAAGGGTCAAGGTGTACAAGTTGACTGAAATGTGTTTATTTTTGTTAGACTTTTTTTTATTTACATGCTCACTTTTTTATTTATCAACTTTTTAATTGTTTAATTTACATGTTTACATGTTCACTTTTTCACTTTTTATTGTATAAGTTATTTGAATATTTTATTGTATAAGTTATTTGAATATGTTTGTTTTTGTTAGATTGAAATGTCTGGAACTAGAACGACAGTAACTAATCACTTTTTTATTGTATAGGAGAGCATTTGATTACACTCACAACATGAAGGAGTTGAGAGGCAAGGAAGGGATGATGCTGTGGCTCGTGTTTTAGGAGAAGACCATCCAGGTTGGGTGTTTGGTCTTGGTTCAAGTGGGTCTCAATCTCAGATCTTCGGTACATTTAGAAGATTTGTCCCTTCTCCTTCCTTCGATTCTGACGGTGCATCACGTCCCGGTTCCAATATGGTGACGCGGGAGGAGTTGAGAGGCAGCAACAATAGCTTGATCAGTGTAGGTCTCTCTTGAACATCTTCGTGACACAGCACTGTACTCCAGAACAACTGCAGAAATTACAGGAAGACCCTCAAGTTCGAAACTTCTTCTCGTCATCCCAGCCTTAATTTCTTTTTTCCTTAGTATCATTTTTGTTAAAGACTAGCGTTTTTATTAAATATCATCATGTGGTGTATGTTGTGTTGAAGACTTAAGTTTTTATTTAATATCATCATGTGGTGAATGCTGTGTTGTGTTGAAGACTTACGTTTTTTATTAAATATTATAATGTGGTGTATGTTGTGTTGAAGACTTACTTTTTTGTATTAAATATTATCAAGTGGTTATATTTTGTGTTTTTGGATGCCAGTTTTTATTTTTTTGTTAATTATTTTTGTTATCGGCAGTTTAGAACTGCATTCGAACAGATCATTTTTAATTTTTTTAAAAAAATTTAATTTCGTTTTTAGCGGTTAGTAACCGCCATAAACACAACGATTTTTTGTAATAAAAGCCACCCAAAACATATATTGTGGCGGTTCGAAACTATTGCAAAATGATTTCGTTTAGGCGTTTTAGCACCGTCATAAATACATTTTGTGGCAGTTCTTAACTGCCACAGACTAACGGAATTAATTTAATTTTTTGTAATGAACAACCTGCCAAAATTGGAGATTGTGGCAGTTCGAAACCACCACAAAATTGTGTTGCAGGCGGTTTGGTTGTGGCAGTTATTAACCGCCAGTAATGCTGTTTCTCTCGGCCATTTCAGTGGCGGTTTCCAGAACCGCTTGAAACGGGGATAGTGGCAGTTACGACCCGCTAATAACAGATTTTGGAACCGCTTCTACTATTCGCCCTTCTTGTAGTGTTTTAGGATCAAAAAGTTTAAAAACACGGTAAAAATCACATTTTTATTTAGATCCGAATGTCTAAAAACAATAAAAATCAGTTTTTTAGAGATCTAAATGATTGAAAAATCCGTTTTTTACCCTTGACCTTGATCCATACTCCGCACGCCCGAATGAACCCTAATGGGTTGTTTTCATGGCCCAAAAAGCCTGAAAATTAGCCCATTTACAGAAATAATTTTTCTTTTTTATTTTTGGCCCTAAAAGCCCAAAATAATTAAAGAAACTTTATCAAAGGGTTTAAAAGCGGTAAACAAAACATTAAAAATATGGATCAAAGGTAAAAAGTTTTTCAAAAATAATTTTTTAGCACGGCACACACTATTTAGATTATTTAATTAATCTTTACATGCCTGTGATATGATTATCTGCGTGGTTATATATTTTCCATATATTATCTGCGTGGATGTGCGATTAGGCTATGTTTTTAGGGATCAGCCAGGTTTCCGACACTTTTAATTTCCTGCAATTTTTTCCTTTTTTGAGAGAAATTTGTAAGTGATGATATAAATGTAAAAAGAAGACCGGCGAACACCAAAAAGGAGCTGAAGGGGTGTGCACAAAGATGAAAGGAGCTTCTCTCTGAAGTTCCCGAGTTGTACTTATTCTTCATGCAACTTTTGATGTAATTTCGGACTGTCTTTTTCTTTTCGGTGTCGGCTGGCTGATCCCCATAGTCCTAAGTTATTTTTTTCATTGCTTATACATTAATTATGTGGATGTTAATTATTTTTCATGCCATGTTAATGTTACAATGAAACTGTCAAAAGCATGCGTGGATGTTAATCTTTGTTAATTATTCACATTATGAAACTGTCAAAAAGCATGCAGGGATGTTAATCTTTTTAATTATTCACGTTACGAAACAGTCAAAAAGCATGCATGTTAATTTTCCTTTAATAAATTCATGTTATGACAAATGCTTAAAATACATGCGTGGATGTCTATTTTTACTCAGTTTAATGATCCATGCTGTTTTTATATTGCTAGATCATTCAATGGCCAGACTTGTGAATGTCGACTTTTCGGTCCTGAAGGCCGATGGGTCAAACTACCTGAGTTGGCAGTTGGACCTGAAGTTCCATCTGCACTCTCATGGTTTCAGTCTCACACCGACTGAGAAGGCAACAATAGGTACTGCCTCAGCCGACAAGGATGCTTCAAAAGAAGCACCTCATACAGAGGAAGTTTCCGATATACTAAAGGTGAAAGCCATTATCTATATCAGGAAACATTTAGACTCGACCCTGAAGGACGAGTACCTTACTGTAGATGATCCTTACGAGCTGTGGGACGCACTCGAGGAGAGGTACAGGCATCAGAGAGATGTATACTCCCCCGTGCGCAGTACGAGTGGACTCACCTCCGCATACATGATTACAAATCCGTAGCGGAGTACAACTCAGCACTCTTCCGTATCACCTCACGCCTGAAGTTGTACGGTGAAACGGTGACAGAGAAAATGTTGTTGGAAAAGACGTTCACGTCTTTCCACGAGAAGGACATGATCCTTATGCAACAATACCGTGAGAGGAAGTTGACGAAGTACTCTGATCTGCTTTCATGCCTGCTTATGGCTGAACAGAACAGAGACATGTTGGTTGCCACTCACAACTTGTGCCCTCCTGGCTCCGCTCCACTGCCACCTCCTGCAGAGGCACACTTCCAGTCTTCCCAGAAGAAGAAGATGGACAAAAAGGTAAAATTCCAGAAATGGAAAGAACAAAAGCAGCGGAAGAAGGCCATTCCCCCAGCTCTTCCTCAGAATCAGAAGTTCATGGAAAAGAAGCAAAAGATGATGTCCAACAAAGGTGGCACTCCCAAGAAAGACTGGGAGGATAAGTGCTCCAAATGCGGAATGACGGGCCACTGGTCCAGAATCTGCCGCACCCAGAAACACCTCCAGGACTTCTACCAGGCAAGCCTCAAGCCTCGAGCTGAGACAAACCTGATTGAGGGCGCAGCTTTGCCAGAGACCTCATGGACTCCTGAAGATTTCATGGGAGATGACACTCTCTAGTTATGGACCATTTTTTTAATGCTAGCAATGTATCTTCCTTTTCTGCATATTACCAGTTTTTATTCCATGTCAAAACATTTCCTTTGAGCATTTTTTATGAAAGTAGATTTTTTCTTTTCATAATATTTACTTCTTGAATGTCTTTCTTTATATAGATATTGTAACGGCATGTTTTCATCAAGACAAACTATTTACGTATTTGACCAATTTTTCAATTTTTAAACTATTTTATAATGGGTTGTCAGGAGTTTTACTGATTTCAAAAATTTCTTATAAAAATATTTTGAAGTACCAGACTAGTTATGGAGTATTTTAGTAAGATCGGATTTCATCAAATACTCAAAACATTTCTGATAAAATTCATTTTCAATTATTACCGTTTTGACTTAATGAATTTATTTTCTATACAAACATCATCAAAACAATTTCAAGCTTTTACAGTAACATTCAATGATCATTTAGGGCTTCCCATATTTATTTCGTAATTTTCTAACGTCAAATCAGTAGAGAACCCGCAAACCCGCTTCTCAAACGTTTTGGCCTAAAACTAGTATTTCCGTAGCTCGAACCCTAAAACGGACTTCATATTCATGATCCTTGTGACGATACGATCCCGTGGGTACGTTTTCGTAATTTTTCGGACACGTTTGACTCCAGGGGCAAAATCGTAATTTCGATTTTGTATTATACTAATTACTTTCACTAATGGAGTTTTTACTTATTACTAATTATCTTAATTAACCCATCTCAAACTTTAAACGTGATTACACGTTTATTTCATTTCCATGACAGATTCATTCCCCTAACCCTAAATTCCACATACCCTAATTAATAGTTGACTAAGTATTAAATGCTAACCTAATTTTTAATTAATTCAATTACCCTATAAATACCTCTAGCCCATCTCAAGCCGTTACGAACCCTAAGCCCAAACCCGCATCACGCTCTTCCTCTCTCTCCTTCATGCACACACAGGCAGCCTCTCTCTAACCCATCCTCACTCTATCTCTCTCTCCCCTTACGTTTGAAAACACCCACCTCCCTCTCTCTTTCGCTTTACCCATCATGCACCCTCACCGCCGGAGAGCCCCGCTCACCGCCACAGCACCATACGACGTCGACCAGCCGCCAGCACCTCCGGCAAAGCACCGTCGTTGCTTCCAAGCGCCGCTCACGCTGCTCCGCCACTGACAGCACCTCACAGACCCGCCGCCGCTCGACGTCACCCTCGCACGGCGTTGCATCGCCGACGAGCAACCCCACGAGCCCGCTGCCTGCACTCGCCACCCCCAGCGTTGCTTTCCCACGCTCCACCACCTCCGACTGAGGTTCCCGCCGTCCGTGCACCGTCCGCACACGTCGTACGCCGCCGCAGCTTCGAGCCACACCCACTCCAAAAGCGCCACCTGAGCCCGACGTCACCCCAAAGCAGCAACCCACCGTCAGTGAACCCGCTGCACCCATGCCGGTGCTCCGCCTCCGAGCCCTCGCCGCACACCACCGTCCGCCTCGCCGCCCGTACCCGAGTCCCCTGCCTCCTCCTCCCCGGTCGCCGCCGTCCAGCGTCCATGCGAGCGAGCTCACGCCCCCTGCAAGCGTAAACAACGGAGGGTAGGTTTAACGTATGCGTATTTAAAACGTATACGTAAATGCGAATTAGTATTTCCGTATTTTATAAAATATTATTTAGGGGTTTAATGGTTTTAAATTCATTACTAATTATATAAGGGTCAGAAAAATACGAGGCTAGCTCCAGAAATTCAGAAATGACATTCTGGACCCAATGGCGTTAGTTTCATCTCAATCCGACGCTTAGTTTTTCCAAAATTAATTTTTAAGACTAAAATTTAAATAAGTTCTTTTCATTCAAAAATCAGTAAGTTGCTATTTTCACGTAAACTAATATGCAATAAAAATATATGTTAAAGTACTCTTCGAGACGGTCATTTTGACAGCTTTTTTGCAACTTTACGATACAGATTGCATCCAGGAGAAATTATTGAATAATTACGTACTTAATTAAAAATTAGTTTTAAATCTATTTTGAGCTTTTAAAAACTATAAAAATTACTATAAGCGTTCGAAAAATATTTCCTCTTACAGTAAAATTATTTTCCTTATATCTAGGCTATATAAAAATTTAGAACACTTTTTGACGACGTTTCAATCGATTATAAAAAATCGAAACGATAAGATTAAATAGGTAGAAAATAGGGTAACCCGTAACTAATGTTTTTTTTTGGTGTTTGCAGGTACCAATCTTCATGCACCAGCTTCCTTAGAAACTCTAGCTCCAACCTCGTCTTACCACGACGATCCCAAACAAGGTAAGTCACTCTAATTCTAGCTTTAGAAATCTGGATAATGTACTCGTATGAACTTAGGACATGTCATCTAGTCTCAGAACAGCTATTGACTTGAACCAATGACTAGAGACCTAATTAACTAGCGAACTATCAATAGTGGAGTGACCAAAGGATTAAATTGAGATAGTACACTTTCATGAAATTTGATATCATAGTTGTTGGGCTTCAAATCATTGCTCGGACTAAATTGAGATAGTAAACTTTGATATCATAGTTGTTGGACTTCAAATCATTGCTCGGACTAAATTGAGATAGTAAACTTTTATGAAATTTGATATCATAGTTGTTGGACTTCAAAGCATTGCTCAGGACTGATATTCTCTGTTGAGGCTTCTGCCTTGACTTTTCAGCAAGTAACTACCATATAAATGTAATTGATATACTCATTGATGGATGTATTGTTGTACACATTGTTGGATGTACGAAATGATGGGCCTATGAGGCAATACGGATACAGATATGGATACAGACACGGATACTGATATAAATGTGAAATGTGATACAACATGGGTTATGGGGTAGTCTTGAGCTACGTAGTGTGCGGGAGTAACTGGGTCCACAGGTATTTGGTAATCTGTACCATCACCCTAAAGGGGATGGTAGGTAGATATTCCACGAGTTTCTCCGTGGGATGGGTGCACTTCTGGTTGTATATCGTACACTCGAGCTAAGACTGTTGCACTAGCTTACCAGGGCCCACGAGGCCATATTGATACAAACACTGATATGAACCTTGGACTATGATAATACACGGGATACGGGGTAGTCTTGAGCTATGAAGTGTGCGGGAGTGACCGGGTCCACCCTTATTAGTTAAGCTGTACCATCACCCTGCAGGAATGGTAGGTAGATATTCCACGAGTTGCTCCGTGGAATGGGTGCACTTCTGGTTACATATCGTACACTCGAGCCAAGGCTGATGCACTAGTTTGATTGCTGTATTGTACTCATGGTGGTTTGTATTGTCAGAACACACTATTGGGCCCTCGGGCATTTACGGAGCACATTACGGAAAACACTATTGGGCCCTCGGGCATTTACGGAGCACACTATTGGGCCCTTGCGGCATTTAAGACTGATGCACTAGTTTATTTGTTTACTATGCCACTATTGCTGAATTGATACCATTATTCTACGGATTAAGTCAAGACTACTCGAACGTGATAGAACGGTTTAATAATGAGCGGTCTTAAATTACGACCGAATCAGTGTCTAGAAAGGAATGGGAAGTGGGTTGGTCAACCAATGGACTTGTTCCTGCGGTCTTTGAAGTGACATGTGCCTTCAAGCCTTGACTGACTGGCTGATTTGGAAGTTAAGTTAGACTTCTTATTATTAGGCCCGCCTACACTATTAGATAGCCAAGCGATGCTAATCTTTTCTTAAGTATTACTAGATCTACCCATTGTCATCCCATTACCGATTGGTCAAAACATTGTTAACCTGGTTGTCTTACTATTGCCATTCCATTAGTCAAAATATTGTTACAACCACATGCCACGCCACAGTCGCTACTTTTGCACTTGTACAGTCATCTTTACTTTAAGCATTACATACCATACCTGAGCAGTTACCAGTACTTTACTTATTCTCTTACATACCTGTCTTTACTTTTTACACCTGCATAACCATCTTTTGTTTAATATATTCTGTTCTATACTTTTGCACTACTTTGTTTCTATTGCTAGAATTTTTGTGACTTACCTACGGTTCCATCTCTGTGGCACCGCAGACGACATACATATGGAGGCAGATGCTCTAAAGCTAATAGCGCCAGAATTTCACCATGAGTCTGCAGCTTTCAGAGTTGTTTCCAGTTGTATTTACCTTCCTTTATGTACGATTGTTGGACCATTTTTGTACAATACGGATGTAATAATTGGACACTATTTGGGTATTTTTGTACATCTCTGCATCGTAGCTAGTTTGTTTTCACTGGTTAACTGCAGGACCTGCGCAAATACCAAAAAGTAACGGGCCCGGGAATCGGGTCGTTACAGCTTTGGTGGCCCACGCAGGTCCGCGCTACCTACCTCGTGAACAATATAGCAAGATTAGGGTGTACAGTATAAAATGCTCAAATAGAACTCTCGAGTACAGGATGTCTCGAGTGTTCACCTGTACTGGATATACGGGTGAAGCGTCCTTATTACCATCTTCATTAGGT
Organism: Scilla litardierei; assembly: GCA_030789695.1. NCBI lineage: Eukaryota > Viridiplantae > Streptophyta > Magnoliopsida > Asparagales > Asparagaceae > Scilla > Scilla litardierei. Next base: position 192,137,849 of record CM061133.1, read on the forward strand.
CTTCCTTGATTCACATCATCTTCTTTGAACTCTTAGCCCTTGTCTAGAAATTCTTGTTCCATTCTTTGGATATACATTCCCTAGTAACCTCTTTTGCTAGCAATTAGAGTGATTTTTATATGTTGAACTATCTACCCACTTCATCATCACCCTCCCTTCTGTTAGTAATAACCACTCGATTATCCTTCTTAGTCTTGGAGTATTTATAGCTTTCCTTAGCTCACCCATACTCTAGCTATGTCTATTTTAAGGAGGGTAGCACCAGGAGTTCAAGTTCGACAACGGAAGCGAATCGAGGGACGCTCAGAAGTAGACGAACCAAACCGAGACGTGATGCCACTACTTCTTCGTCTTTCTTGAACTCATCATCTTCTTCTATCTGAACCTATTTTGACTTGTGAACCTATTTTGACTTGAGACTAGCTATAGAAGCTAAGGTAATGTCAATAGTAAGTATTTATAGAAGCTATACTGAATATTTATAAACCTCATCTATTGTTTTCTTGTTACTACAATAACACATTATATTTCAAGTTATTTACAACCTGATTTACAAAATCCCTATCTTTTCTATCATTTATTTGCTTGAGCTTCTTCATAACATCAATTATTTATTTCAGAAAAGTCTTCTAATTCCGAGGACCGAATTATTTTAAGGAGGGTAGGATGTAACGGCCTGTTTTCATCAAGACAAACTATTTACGTATTTGACCAATTTTTCAATTTTTAAACTATTTTATAATGGTTTGTCAGGAGTTTTACTGATTTCAAAAATTTCTTATAAAAATATTTTGAAGTACCAGACTAGTTATGGAGTATTTTAGTAAGATCGGATTTCATCAAATACTCAAAACATTTCTGATAAAATTCATTTTCAGTTATTACCGTTTTGACTTAATGAATTTATTTTCTATACAAACATCATCAAAACAATTTCAAGCTTTTACAGTAACATTCAATGATCATTTAGGTCTTCCCATATTTATTTCGTAATTTTCTAACGTCAAATCAGTAGAGAACCCGTAAACCCGCTTCCCAAACGTTTTGGCCTAAAACTAGTATTTTCGTAGCTCGAACCCTGAAACGGACTTCATATTCACGATCCTTGTGACGATACGATCCCGTGGGTACGTTTTCGTAATTTTTCGGACACGTTTGACTCCAGGGGAAAAATCGTAATTTCGATTTTGTATTATACTAATTACTTTCACTAATGGAGTTTTTACTTATTACTAATTATCTTAATTAACCCATCTCAAACTTTAAACGTGATTACACGTTTATTTCATTTCCATGACAGATTCATTCCCCTAACCCTAAATTCCACATACCCTAATTAATAGTTGACTAAGTATTAAATGCTAACCTAATTTTTAATTAATTCAATTACCCTATAAATACCTCTAGCCCATCTCAGCCCGTCACGAACCCTAAGCCCAAACCCGCATCACGCTCTTCCTCTCTCTCCTTCATGCACACAGGCAGCCTCTCTCTAACCCATCCTCACTCTATCTCTCTATCCCCTTACGTTTGAAAACACCCACCTCCCTCTCTCTTTCGCTTTACCCATCATGCACCCTCACCGCCGGAGAGCCCCGCTCGCCGCCACAGCGCCGTACGACGTCGCCCAGCCGCCAGCACCTCCGGCAAAGCACCGCCGCCGCTTCCAAGCGCCGCTCACGCTGCTCCGCCACTGACAGCACCTCACAGACCCGCCGCCGCTCGACGTCACCCTCGCACGGCGTTGCATCGCTGATGAGCAACCCCACGAGCCCGCTGCCTACACTCGCCACCCCCAGCGTCGCTTTCCCACGCTCCACCACCTCCGACTGAGGTTTCCGCCGTCTGTGCACCGTCCGCACACGTCGTACGCCGCCGCAGCCTCGAGCCACACCCACTCCGAAAGCGCCACCTGAGCCCGACGTCACCCCGAAGCAGCAACCCACCGTCAGCGAAGCCGCTGCACCCACGCCGGTGCTCCACCTCCGAGCCCTCGCCGCACACCACCGTCCGCCTCGTCGCCCGTACCCGAGTCCCCTGCCTCCTCCTCCTCCCCGGTCACCGCCGTCCGGCGTCCATGCGAGCGAGCTCACGCCCCCTGCAAGCGTAAACAACGGAGGGTAGGTTTAACGTCTGCGTATTTAAAACGTATACGTAAATACGAATTAGTATTTCCGTATTTTATAAAATATTATTTAGGGGTTTAATGGTTTTAAATTCATTACTAATTATATAAGGGTCAGAAAAATACGAGGCTAGCTCCAGAAATTCAGAAATGACATTCTGGTCCCAATGGCTCTAGTTTCATCTCAATCCGACGCTTAGTTTTTCCAAAATTAATTTTTAAACCTAAAATTTAAATAAGTTCTTTTCATTCAAAAATCAGTAAGTTGTTATTTTCACGTAAACTAATATGCAATAAAAATATATGTTAAAGTACTCTTCGAGACTGTCATTTTGACAGCTTATTTGCAACTTTCCAATACAGATTGCATCCAGGAGAAATTATTGAATAATTACGTACTTAATTAAAAATTAGTTTTAAATCTATTTTGAGCTTTTAAAAATTATAAAAATTATTATAAGCGTCTGAAAAATATTTCCTCTTACAGTAAAATTATTTTCCTTATATCTAGGCTATATAAAAATTTAGAACACTTTTTGACGACGTTTCAATCGATTATAAAAAATCGCAACGATAAGATTAAATAGGTAGAAAATAGGGTAACCCATAACTAATGTTTTTTTTGTGTTTGCAGGTACCAATCTTCATGCACCAGCTTCCTTAGAAACTCTAGCTCCAACCTCGTCTTACCACGACGATCCCAAACAGGGTAAGTCACTCTAATTCTAGCTTTAGAAATCTGGATTGTGTACTCGTATGAACTTAGGACATGTCATCTAGTCTCAGAACAGCTATTGACTTGAACCAATGACTAGAGACCTAATTAACTAGCGAACTATCAATAGTGGAGTGACCAAAGGATTAAATTGAGATAGTACACTTTCATGAAATTTGATATCATAGTTGTTGGGCTTCAAATCATTGCTCGGACTAAATTGAGATAGTAAACTTTGATATCATAGTTGTTGGACTTCAAATCATTGCTCGGACTAAATTGAGATAGTAAACTTTTATGAAATTTGATATCATAGTTGTTGGACTTCAAAGCATTGCTCAGGACTGATATTCTCTGTTGAGGCTTCTGCCTTGACTTTTCAGCAAGTAACTACCATATAAATGTAATTGATGTACTCATTGATGGATGTATTGTTGTACACATTGTTGGATGTACGAAATGATGGGCCTATGAGGCCATACGGATACGGATATGGATACAGACACGGATACTGATATCAATGTGAAATGTGATACAACATGGGTTATGTGGTAGTCTTGAGCTACGTAGTGTGAGGGAGTGACTGGGTCCACCCGTATTTGGTAATCTGTACCATCACCCTAAAGGGGATGGTAGGTAGATATTCCACGAGTTGCTCCGTGGGATGGGTGCACTTCTGGTTGCATATCGTACACTCGAGCTAAGACTGTTGCACTAGCTTACCAGGGCCCACGAGGCCATATTGATACGAACACTGATATGAACCTTGGACTATGATAATACACGGGATACGGGGTAGTCTTGAGCTATGAAGTATGTGGGAGTGACCGGGTCCACCCTTATTAGTTAAGCTGTACCATCACCCTGCAGGAATGGTAGGTAGATATTCCACGAGTTGCTCCGTGGGATGGGTGCACTTCTGGTTACATATCGTACACTCGAGCCAAGGCTGATGCACTAGTTTGATTGCTGTATTATACTCATGGTGGTTTGTATTGTCAGAACACACTATTGGGCCCTCGGGCATTTACGGAGCACATTACGGAAAACACTATTGGGCCCTCGGGCATTTACGGAGCACACTATTGGGCCCTTGCGGCATTTAAGACTGATGCACTAGTTTATTTGTTTACTATGCCACTATTGTTGAATTGATACCATTATTCTACAGATTAAGTCAAGACTACTCGAACGTGATAGAACGGTTTAATAATGAGCGGTCTTAAATTACGACTGAATCAGTGTCTAGAAAGGAATGGGAAGTTGGTTTGTCAACCAATGGACTTGTTCCTGTTGTCTTTGAAGTGACCTGTGCCTTCAAGCCCTGACTGACTGGCTGATTTGGAAGTTAAGTTAGACTTCTTATTATTAGGCCCGCCTACACTATTAGATAGCCAAGCGATGCTAATCTTTTCTTAAGTATTACTAGATCTACCCATTGTCATCCCATTACCGATTGGTCAAAACATTGTTAACCTGGTTGTCTTACTATTGCCATTCCATTAGTCAAAATATTGTTACTACCACATGCCACGCCACAGTCGCTACTTTTGCACTTGTACAGTCATCTTTACTTTAAGCATTACATACCATACCTGAGCAGTTACCAGTACTTTACTTATTCTCTTACATACCTGTCTTTACTTTTTACACCTGCATAACCATCTTTTGTTTAATATATTCTGTTCTATACTTTTGCACTACTTTGTTTCTATTGCTAGAATTTTTGTGACTTACCTACGGTTCCATCTCTGTGGCACCGCAGACGACATACATATGGAGGCAGATGCTCTAAAGCTAATAGCGCCAGAATTTGACCATGAGTCTGCAGCTTTCAGAGTTGTTTCCAGTTGTATTTACCTTCCTTTATGTACGATTGTTGGACCATTTTTGTACAATACGAATGTAATAATTGGACACTATTTGGGTATTTTTGTACATCTCTGCATCGTAGCTAGTTTGTTTTCACTGGTTAACTGCAGGACCTGTGCAAATACCAAAAAGTAACGGGCCCGGGAATCGGGTTGTTACAGATATGGAATTAATCTGCCTAGTGGACAGTGCATCGACGCACTCGATCCTTCAAAACATAGACTACTTCACGAGCATAAGTAGCTATTCTGGTCCACTGAGAACAATCTCAGGACCAGTTAACATAATCGAAGGATCAGGGGAAGCAATCATATTGCTCCCCGGTAACACACAAATCACACTTAAAAATGCGTTATACTCCCCTAAATCTATCCGAAACCTCCTAAGCTTTAAAAATATCCGTTTAAACGGATATCACTTAGAGACGGTCGAGGAAGATAAAAGGGAATACTTGCTTGTAACGTCTCTTACAAATGGTTCAAAAACCATTGTGGAACGTTTCAAGGGACTCCCCTCGGGACTCTACCAAACAAGTATACAAACTGTAGTGCCCCCAAACACCAGAATTCCAACTCTGGCACAGTAGACTGGGACACCCTGGATCTGTTATGATGTACCGCATCATAAAAAGCTCCAGTGGTATAGACTTGAAGAACCTGAAAATTCTTCAAAAAGGCAAATTCCCATGTCCACCCTGTTACAAGGGTAAACTGATTACAAGACCCTCTCCACTGAAAGTGGACGTGGAGTCTCCAAGCTTTCTGGAAAGAATCCACCGAGACATTTGTGGGCTGATACACCCATCAAGTGGTCCGTTCAGGTACTTTATGGTCCTGATAGACGCATCTACTAAGTGGTCACATGTGTGTCTACTGTCCACCTGTAACCTAGCACTGTCTAAGCTTTTAGCTCAGATAATCAAGTTACGGGCCCACTTCCCCGACTACCAGATAAAGAAACTTCGTCTGGACAATGCGGGGGAGTTTACGTCACAAGTCTTTCTAGACTATTGCCAAGCTCAGCGAATTGAAGTCAAACATCCTGTAGCACATGTTCACACCCAAAATGGGTTAGCAGAATCTCTAATTAAGAGACTGCAATGGATTGCTCGTCCATTATTACTTCAATCCCAGATGCCAGTGAATGCGTGGGGTCATGCAATTTTGCATGCTGCATCTTTAATAATATTAAGACCTTCTGGAGGTCAGTCATCTTCTCCAATGCAACTAGCACTTAGAGCCCCACCAATTGTCTCACACTTGAGAATATATGGTTGTGCAGTATATGTCCCCATAGCACCACCATAAAGGACAAAGATGGGTCCACAACGTCGCCTAGGCATTTATGTTGGGTTTGACACCCCCTCCATAATTAGATTCCTAGAACCCCTTACGGGAGACATTTTCAAGGCACGTCTAGAAGACTGTGAATTCGATGAAACATTGTTTCCAAGACTAGGCTTACAGACAAAGAAGTCCGAAGCTTCAGAGTGTATCACTTGGTATACAAAGACATTATGTCACTTTGATCCGCCCACAAGCCAATGTGAGGAGGAGGTCCTGAAGATTCTCCACATCCAAAACATTGTCCATCTCTTGTCGGACAAATTTACTGACAACCAAAAGATTGTCAAATCACATATCCCTGCTGCTAACACTCCAGCTAGGATTGACATACCGCAAAATGGATGCAATCTGCCTGCAGCAGAAATGGTTGGACCTCTCAAAAAGAGAGTGCGACCACCGGGATCCAAGGACCAAGTCCCTCAAAAGAGTAGGACCCTTGGCAATGGTAAAAAAATACCACCACAGGATGCTACTATAAGCCCTGCTACCCCATCTCTCCCAAACTCTCATGAAGAGGAAAAACCGGGAGAAAATGAAGTTTCGATACACTATGTACGAACTGGGGAGTATTGGGACAGAAAGAGCACAACCATAGATGACACATTTGCGTGTAATATTGCCATCAACGTCGCGTACTGTAACGATGATATTGAACCACGCTCTCTGACAGAATGTCAAAGCAGAGATGATTGGCCAAAGTGGAAAGCGGCAATAGGAGTGGAGTTGGATTCACTCACCAAACGCAAGGTCTTCAGACCCATAGTCCATACACCAAAAGGTGTAAAACCTGTGGGTTATAAATGGGTATTTGTTAGAGAATGAAATGAACAGAATGAGATCGTTCGCTACAAAGCAAGGCTTTTAGCGCAGGGTTTTACCCAACGTCCAGGGGTGGATTTTGAAGCCACATACTCCCCGGTCATGGACGCGATCACCTTCCGATTCCTCATTGGCTTAACAGCCCAAGAGGGTTTAGATATGCAACTTATGGACGTGGTTACTGCATACCTATATAGCAACCTAGACCGAGACATCTATATGAGATTGCCTGATGGATATTCTTTGCCTACAGCACTAAAAGAGAGAGAACGTGACATCTACTCAGTGAAACTGCAAAGATCATTATATGGTCTAAAACAATCTGGAAGGATGTGGTATAATAGACTGAGCGATTTCCTTGCAAAACAAGGATTCTCAAACGACCCAGTCTGTCCTTGCATCTTTATAAGAGAAAAGGCAACAGGATTTGTAATCATAGCCGTCTATATGGACGACTTGAACCTCATCGGATCTACTGAAGAGATCGCAGAGATTTCTAGAAGCTTGACAGAAACCTTCGAGATGAAAGACCTCGGAAAGTCAAAATTCTGTTTAGGTCTTCAAATAGAGCATCTTAACGATGAGATCCTGTTACATCAGTCAACTTACACATCGAACTTATTGAAAAAGTTTCAGATGGATAAGTGCCACCCCCTCAGCACTCCAATGGTCGTCAGATCATTGGATGTACATAAAGACCCCTTCCGGCCGCTGGAAGAGGGGGAGGAAGTACTAGGCCCCGAAGTGCTTTATCTAAGTGCTATCAGTGCACTCCTTTACCTGGCTAACTGCACTCGCCCTGACATAGCATTTGCAGTCAACTTACTAGCCAGATATAGTGCTGCACCTACACAGCGACACTGGGCCGGAGTTAAGCATCTTCTGCGCTACCTCCAAGGGTCCATAGACTTAGGTCTATTCTATAGGAAAGGGGCATCAACTGATTTAGTTGGTTATACTGATGCAGGATACAGGTCCGATCCTCATACAGAGAAGTCTCAGACAAGATACATGTTTACTTATGGCGGTACAGCCATATCCTGGAGATCTGTAAAGCAGACCATGACGACCGTCTCATTCACTCACTCAGAGCTCCTAGCGATCCACGAAGCAAGCACGGAAAGTTTCTGGCTACGCTCTGTGATCCAGCACATCCTCACCTCCACCGGCCTGATGACCGGCGTTCTTGCACATACTCCACTTCATGAAGACAATGCAGCATGTATAGCCCAGCTACAGGACGGCTACATCAAAGGCGACAAGACGAAGCATATCTCCCCCAAGTTCTTCTGGACACACGACCTTCAGAAGCAAAAGCAAATTGAGGTACAGAAGATCCAATCATGTAATAACTTGGCGGATTTTCTTACCAAATCCCTGCCTACTAGTATCTTTGAGAAACTTGTATATGGGATTGGGATGAGGAGAGTGAGTAAATGTAAACTGGGTCAGGATGAGAGGACTATGAACTCAAAGATACATATGAGTCTGATGTATAGATTCATAGGAAATCTGCAAGCCTGAAGCTTGGTCAGATGAGGGGGAGTCAACCGCAGAGTTGTACTCTTTTCCCTTGGCTACTGGTTTTTTCCCACAGGGTTTTCCGTAGTCAAGGTTTTGACGAGGCAACCTCGTTGACTCTGGATCCTGAAGTATCCACCCCTAGACACATCCCTAAAACATGGAAAGTTATGGATTAACTATTCTTTATTTAACAAGGCCTTATCCTAACTCGGATCCTGAAGAATCCACCTTTTATTCAATGATGGTTGGATAAGGGGAAGTGTTATGAATAGGCCCATGAGGCCCATTGGGTATCCAGCCCACTATTGAAAGCTATAAATATGAGGGTAGGGGGCTCTTAACGCTTTACACCTATTTCCATACTTTTCCCTTCACAACATTGTCTACATATTTAAAGAAATTTTCTCCCACCAGATGTGGAACATCAGAAAAGTTATCCACCAAATATATCTGGGAATTGCTATGCCAACAGACCTAATTGGTCAGTACACAGACCACTTATTTACAAGTTTGCCATTCAAAACTACAAATGTGACATTGAAACTTTTCCTCTTTTAATCTTTGGTATGATCCATTCAAAAATTACCATTTTGCCCACCCCCATCCGCCGACCACATGACCCAATAACCCCCCCCCCCCCCCCCCCCCCCCCCGGTCTGCCGCAGTGACGGATTCATGAATTAATTTTGGGAGGGCACAATTTTTTGGCCTGAAATAATTTTTGTTTATTTTAATCATAGCAAAATTGTAGCAAAAATGGATTCAGGAATTAACCTTATTAAGCTCTTAAAAATTGATGAATCTGCCATAATTAAATATTCAACAGTATCAAAAGCATGAGTAATCCAAAAAAATCTGCCCTAATTAATATAAGAAAATTGATGAATCTCTCCTGATTAGAAGCTAAAAAGTTTTCAAAATTAGAGAATCAACAATCAAAGTACACTCGTAATTAGATAGTTCAAAACACTAACCTTTCCGCCAAACGAGATTCACTCGAATCTTGACGTCTTTTGATTCACATGGAGAGAGGGAGCGTAGAAAAACTTCTGCAAAAAAACCAATATAAAAACATAAGTAATCCAAAAAAAATCTTTTAATAGAACCTATAATTTTCTCCTAATTAGATAATCAACAACCAAATTACACTGTTAATTAGAGATTTCAAAAACGTAGCATTTTCCTAAAAGAGATCCCTTTCGAGTCCGCTAGATCGCAAACAAAATTTTTTAGAGAGGGTTGAAAATTTCTACAACCGAGCGTATAAAAATTAGAGAGAGCGCTTGGTAGAAAATTTCACAAAACCATCCTAATTATACTCATAATTAAAGAGGGAGAGAATGAACCTAGCATAGATAGGTTGGTTCAAACAAAATCCCAGGCTATGAACTGTTTAAAATAATTTTAAATCAAATGGAATCTCAGGCTTTTTAAAATAATTCGAAACAAAAGCTAACGCAAAAATTTGAAATAATTTTAAATCAATGGAAGCTAGCTGTTTAAAATAATTAAAAACACAACCAACGGATAAAAATAATAACACCGTTTGGGAGCCTCGGATTCGATCCCTGCCTACCCCCGCCTCTTGTAAACTTACCGTTAAGTCAACAAGAAATGTGTTATGCTTTCTACTAAATAATATATGTATATCAATATCTATTTTGGTTTTTCATTTATACGTCCCCAAAAACGTCTAATTTGAAAAGAGTTCCTCAAATAATAGCTTTTGCCAGGAGGTCCCCCAATTCATCTAACTCACGCGAAAAGAGTCACTTTTAACGAAATCTGTTTTAAAACGTAACTAGGGCTAACTCGGGTCTAGTTTAGGTGCAGTTTAGGTGAGGTTTAAACCCAATAACTCATTCTTAACCCAACAAATGCTACCACTTCTCTCCCGAAAACTAGGGCAAACTCGGGCGTTGGAAAGGGACGGCGGCAGCTAGAGGGACGGTGGGGTTACAGAAAGGCGAGGGGATGAGAGGGAGAGGTGGTCGAGGCAGTTCAGAGCGGCGTTCTTGCAGGCGGGGTTGGATTGGGGGGAGGAGAGGATGGATTGGGATAAGGATAGGATGGTTTCGAGGTCATGGGAGGAGATGGAGAGGGCCGAGAGGATGATGTCGGTGGGGGATGATGGGGGCATGGAGAGGAAGGAGAGGGAGGAGATGAAGATGGAAACCGCCCTCTATAGAGAACTCACCCCCACACTATTCACCGTCTTCTCCCTCGAACACACGCACCCTCTATCTCATCGCCGAGCCCAAGCTCCCCCTGCCTGCAGACAACTCAGCCCCCAAGCCCCTCAGCAACCGCTACTATCCCCACGCATCACCCGTAGCCTCCTCCCCTTGCACGCCCGCACAACCTCCAGCCAACACCGGGAACCCCCGGCCACCCTCAGCCTCAACCTCCTGACCCCTGCCGTGAAGCCCCATCAAGCAGCCCCTTATACCTCTAACAAACCTTCACCGTGACACACACACCCCCCACCTGCAAGAAACACCCAAGCCCACAACCCCCCATATGTCGTCTACCTCTAGCAGCAAGCCACCGAACTCCCAAGCCGATGCACGACCCCGTGCACGACACCCCACCGCACAGCTGCCGTGCTGCCCGTGTTACAAACCCCATCTCCAATAGCTTAACCGAGCACGACCTGCACAACGCCCGAGCCAACCACACTTCTTCCTCATCTGTTGGGCTGGAGGAGGAAGAAAGGTGGGAGAAGTATAACGGTCACTTTGTGTTCTGTTAGAAGAGACGGAATATTCTCTTCAAATTAACCATGTGGACTCTTTTGATGTGTATTAAGTGAATTGGGGGGACCTACTGGCAAAAGCTATTATTTAGGGGACTCTTTTCAAATTAGACATTTTTGTGGACCTATATGCCAAAAACCCCATCTATTTTCTCATGAATTTTTTTAACTAAGTGTATAAAGGTAAATTTATCCCAAATTTCTGTAAGAACACTGTCTATGGTAAAAACACTAGAAGGGTGGTTGAATAGTGTTTATGCAAATTTAAAGGAATTTACGCCAAATAAAATGCAATCCAACAAATAGTGCGGAAAAGAAAAACGACCCAAAGAGAAACACACGCAAACGCAGAGATGTTTCAAGGGTTCGGATTACGCAAGTCAACTCCCGACTTGTTCCCGGTAATCCTACGTCCCTACCACCCGGATACCACCGGATACTCAAGTTAGAACCCTAACTTGAGGTTTCCTTAAAGCCCACTTGTAGCAACCTTACAAGTGCAATCGAATATAATCGATGTCCTTGACTCCCACAACCAGGGAGCAAGCAAAACCACTCTTACAACCGAGAGCACAATTCAAATAACGTAGGTTATGAAATATGAAAGCAACACTTACAATCACCTATGCCTTGAAGTAGAACTTGAAGGAGGAGTGTGATGTGTGTTGAAGAACTCTCTTGAAAGAGAGGAGAAAGCCCTTTCTCTTGACTGCACCAATTGCCTAGAAGATCAATCTTTGGTTCTAGGTTGGAGAGCAAGAGAACAAGATTTGGAAATACTTAGGGCTTTGGATTTGAGAGCTTTGATCTTTGGAAATGAAAGCTTGAGAGATTTTGCAATGAATGAGTAACCTTCCAATAGAACAGTAGAAGCTCTATTTATAGCTTTCTCAAATCCACAAAACAGTTTAGGCAAAAACTCAATTGGAATCCATGAGAAAAATCTCAACGGATATAATCTGAACTCGCGACAGTCGACTGTTGAACAATCTACAGTCGACTGTTGCACAGTCAGCAAGGGTAGGTGAGAATTCATAACGGTAACTTACCACGTGGACAGTCGACTGATGAAGCAAAGACAGTCGTCTGTTAAACCAACAGGCGACTGTAATTTCTTCGACATGCGACTGGCCGAGAGAAGAGTAAGTTAGACAAATACTGGAAATCTCACAAGATACAGGACAGACGACTGATTCAAGTAATACAGTCGACTGTTAATCAGAACAGGCGACTGTAAAACCTTAAACAGACGACTATCAAAAGTAGGAGAAATTTCCAGAGAGTTGAGTCAAAGAAATGACTTACAGACAGGTGACTGTTTCAGCATAGACAGTCGACTGATCTAATAGACAGTGGACTGTATATACAGTATTAGTCGACTGGCCGTAGAAGTCAGATCAAATAGAGTTTGGACAAGGATAGACAGGCGACTGGTGTACAATACACAGTCGACTGTCACTAGGACAGGCGCCTGTGAATCGTTCAACTGTAGCCTGTGCGAAATAATCAGAGAAGGCCCAAAACTATATTGTAATAGTCTGTGCATAACAAGCGACTATAGAACAAAAAACAGTCGACTGTTTTTTGAGACAGACGACTGTAAACTATTCAGCAGTCGGCTGTTATGAATAATCCTAGCACAAACAAAAGAGAATTGAATTGGGATCAAAGGACAATTGGTCTAATGAAGTCCTATGACAGAATGTAGATGTGTGTGAGTGCTCCATCAAAGTTCTACTTCTAAGCTACATACTAGAAGAGATAAAAAAATTACATTGACGAATAATCTCTTCTTTCCATCGTATAAGCTTGAAGTCTTTATGGAGCTTCAATAAACAATCTACGATCATCCAATTCATGTTATTTGCCTTCAATGACGTTTGTGAGCCATCCATTGCTAGTTGATCTTCATAATAAGCTTAGGTAATGGATTAACTGCAAAATAGGGGATTAGTCACAAGTATTAATGTTTGCTCATCATTAACACCAAGTAGGGAGAAGTCCAATACTCAACAATTTCCAGGGGCACTTGCCCCTTTGGCCCCCTTATAAATCCACCCCTGGTCTGCTGCTCTCCGCGCACAGGCGTAAGGGCTTTTTCAAAAATTGGGTAACTATAGGCATGTGTTCAGAGTAGAAATATCAATATTCAAAATTTTAGTTTTGCGTGCAAAGTAGGTTTGTGTACTTAGCAATTTGGTCTTTTCGCATAGCAACTCCCATTTATTTCGAAAAATTTGTGATTTTTAATAAATAGTTGGATTCCAGGTAGGGTCATATCAAATTGCCTGTTAGTAGCCAGATTTTTCAAATAAGCGTCTGTGATAAAAGCACAGAAAGGGGTCCGCTTGAACGTTACGTGGAAGCGAGAGCGTTACGCGGTCCGCTTAAACTGGAGCGGTGATGCTCGAGTTCAATAAGCGTCTGTGATAAAAGCACAGAAAGGGGTCCTTGCATTTGCGTATCAGAACAATCAGAAAACATTTCATTGAATTAAATGGGCACTTCCAGAATTGTTCGTACAGAAAATAAAACAACCGGGCCTCAACATGGCCAAAAAAGGAGACTATAACAAAACACTGAACCTACTACAAGGTACTAAAACAAAACTCAAAGCAGTGACGAAGGCTCTAGTCTTCCGCAAAAAGCGTCAGGTGCGAACTCCTGACTCTCCAACTCTGGCGTCTCGTACTGGTCTTCCTGGTACTCAAGCTCTGAACCTGACATACATCCACAAACATGAATGTATGTCAGCTAGGGGTCTGCATGAAAAGTTAGCATCCCAAGGCGAAGTATATGACAGATATATGAATTTTAGAAGCAATAATAATATTTTAAGGAAACGACTTGCAGCAATTTAACATCTACAATTATAGAAACAGAAATGAACAATCCTAGCATGTAGTTCTAGACGGTTGCAAGTTTAAAGTTAAGATTTCACTGAGTTCAATAGCATTTAAATTTTCAAGATGACCAAGTTAGCGTTGCAATGTCCATGTCAAGAATTCATATCTAATCTAGGGTTCTCGCCTTTAGGTCGTGATGAGAAGGTCGTTCCTCTCACGGGGGCTTACCGTGATTGACACTAACCCACCGCGTCGGGTGGTGCTCTTGAGGAGAGTACCTTTCATATGCCTAGTGGCAGCTCAACCCTAACCCCACCCAAAAGTTTTGCCGGAACACGAGCCGGCCTAGTCGACTCACACGACATCACGATATCACGATACCGCCTTCGAGGTGCACGATTTCACGATGTCCATATTGTTAAACATGTCAGGACTCACTGAATTTCACTGTTAACAATTATTATGATTTTATGGTGACAGTTCTGCAAAGCGGAAACGGGTCGAACGACCGTTTCCGTAATTTCAAATAATGACGATTACGTCCTTTTTGTTCAACTTGCTACAGAAATGATTTTTTTTCTAATTGTTTAAATTGGGGATATATCGTATGATATACCGTTGGATCCCAATTTTCGTTCTAGTCATTATGGTGTCAGTTTTGTACGTCATTTCAAGCCTAATTTTTGAGTTACACAGTAAAACATGAAGGCGGCGTAAACGTGCCGAAACTTCTAAAAATCATAACAAATCATATACTTGCCTGTTTCCAGCGCTCCTGGTGTCGTTGGGATCGTACGAACGGCACAGACATATCTGTGCCAAAAGATTTGGTATAAGCTAAAGGAGTCTTACCGATAAACATCTATAACCACATATATCTAAACTAACTACCACTAAGACATCAGCTATATATATATATATATATATATGAGGAAACGGGAAATAGGGTGTCACAGGAGAGAATCTCTCCTGTGACATTCAAAAAAACTCCAATCTCCACATGTTTTTTGGAAGACCCGAGCCGTTCATCTCGATCTCCACCCTCTAAAACACATACCCACCAATTTTCAGCCCGATCCGAGGTGTTTTGCCCGTTCATCCACCCGACCCAAATTTAACGGTTTCATATGAACATAACTTTTGCAAAGGGTAGATGAACGGGCAAAACACCTCGGATCGGGCTGAAAATTGGTGGGTAGGTGTTTTAGAGGGTGGAGATCGAGATGAACGGCTCGGGTCTTTCAAAAAACATGTGGAGATTGGAGTTTTTTTGACCGTCACATGAGAGATTCTCTCCTGTGACACCCTATTTCCCGTTTCCTCTATATATATATATATATATATATATATATATATATATATATATATATAATACATATGACCATAGGCATGCAAGTACTTTAAATATACCAGAGTTAACTAAGTCACTAACATTCCTTTTATAATTAATAAATTGAAGACTAACATATTGGTACTAGGAAAAGGAAAATACTAGCTTATAGAAAATGGTAGTATTGCAGGTGATGAGTCTAATACTTCATAACATTATGTATATAAAAGTACAAATTACTGTTCATGAGTTACAAATTAAGTATGATACTAGTATTTGCACTTTACAGACATCTCATAACCTACCTGTTTAACAAGTATAAAGAGTAGAAACCAGGATGATGGCAGTTTACTGGGAACTAATCAAGGAAACAATGGAGATGTTGAAAGATATGTGAAGATTGATATTGGTGGTAATAAGTTAAGAAACCCCTTAGCAAGGATTCTCTAACCCGTCACACTGGCTGGACCAAAGTGTGACCTCATGGAGGGGATGTTTTGATTAAATACACAAAGAGTAATATACTGCTTCGTGTCAAAACAAATTGTTGAACAAGGGGAACTGTAAAAATAAATCACCAGCACATATAGCATGGGGTGACGTCTATACACATGCATTCACATTGTTAAAAACTTGGCCTACACTTCTCCTAGCTATCCAATGCCCTCATAGCATAATAAAAACTAACGTATATAAAAATAACATGCAGTACTCGCCTTACCCGTGGTTGAGCTCACAACTAGGGGACTCGAGTCGGAGGGCGTCGACTGGGTCTCGAAAGAAGGAGGTGGCGACGGCAGCTGCGCGACAAGATGAAGGCGCCTGGGCAATGGGGTGTGCGAAGCGTCAGTTTGCGAGAGCCCGGCGTTGGGTTCGCGAGCTGGGCTACCGGTGAGCTGCGCCTGCGCGAGGGAGGAGGCGCCGACGTCCGCAGGGCTTGGGCGTGGGAGGGAGATGGCTGCCGTGTGGGTTGTCGCGAGTTCAGGAGGAGAGGAGATCTGTATGTGAAGGGAAAGAAACCCGAGGCTTCGGCGTTGTCTCGTGAACGTGGAGAGGATATTGCTTGGCGTTGGCGCATTGCGAAGAAGGAAGAGGAATAGATATGTTGGGCGACGGCTTCTTTTTGGTGAAGAAAAAGAAGTCATCCTAGGGTTTATAAAATTGTATAGGGGAGTAGGGTTTTATAGGTACGGTTTTATATGAAGGGGAAATAGGTTACTAGGCCTAAAAGTTTAGCATGTGCTTTTTTTTAAAGAAGTATGGCCTGGGTTGTTTAAGTAGGGCTTGAACAAAGCTTATAAGGTTTAATAAAAAGAGAGGGCCTGTGTATGTACGATTGGTATTTAGTTTTCTAGGGTTAGAAAATAATTGTTGTGTGTTATAGACCTTATGGTTTTTTTTAATATAAGTTGTGTGCTGGGGGGTACAAAGTGTAGCACGTGAATGGGTCTCCTAGCTTTAAGTTGAGGTGCCTTATAAGTCAGCCTTGCTTAGGGATTTGAAATGGCAGTACAAGGCCTAGGCCTTGGGTTAGGTTCTGTGTGGGGGATAGAACAGAGCAGTACATGAAGTCAGAACCTAGGTCTTTGTTTGCTCTTTCTAATTTTTTTTTGTTTCCTGTCAGTTGTTGTGCGTGAGGGTCTAGATGGGCTCGGCCTTAGGGTAGGGGTTAACTATAATAGGAAATGATTTGAAATACCATTTATGGGATTTTGAATTTAATTGATTTAATTAGGAGACTTAGAGCTAATCAATTTTAGGGTTTATTAGGGAAGTTTTGAAATGTTAATATGATTTAATCAAGGAAAAAGCAAAATAAAGGGTTTTAAAAATAATGGTAGTAATAATCAATAAGAAAAATATTAGAAATAGATATGTGTACGAGGACAAGAAAGCCTAACAACGGATATGGGGAGGATATACGCGAGAGGAAAACAGATAAATTGCATCGATAAAAACAGGTCGTTACATCCTACCCACCTTAAAGACGATTCCGTCCTCGGAATCTTATCGGCTAAGTTACCAAAAAAACGTAAGTGTAACGCTCGCATCTCTCTTCCAATGTATACACACCAAAAACAACCATCATGCCATACCTAAGTAGTATTTCTAATACTAACATCAATACTAAAAGTATCACTACTGATAATACTAATCAACGTCGTCCATGCTAATAGTGGTAACAATCCACATACACACGTTACTAATTTCATATTAATATAACAAGGTTAATACAATCCAACCAGAATTATATTCGGGTGAGTAGTAACACCTTACTACACCACTGCATCATTAATAATACCCCCATATTATTACCACATACACATTATAATACAAATCACTATACGTACATACATGCACGTAATATCTTACACCATACAGAGATTCATATAAGCCTTACTCCTAGTACTAGGGTCATAGTAATCTACCCACCTTAGGATCAAGTCCGTCCTCAGACTTCCTTAAATAGGCCGACGTAGGGGTGAGCGGACTTAGACACTGGGGTCATTCTATCCCAGGCATACATACATTATAATGAGACCAAATATATCCCTATGAATATACCTACTCATATATCACACATTTTCAAATATTTATACATACATTCATTTTACACACATATACATGCTTACCCCACTACACGCCTATCTCGTATCTATATAGGACAAATATACACACAACGGTATACACAACCATAGTAATTCACATAGGGCTATTATACTATTACATACGTCCATATACGTAGTCACAACCATACAACCATACATACTTCCTGGTATACACATGCTCATACATCGTCCCGTAAGGATAATATTATAATCTTATTGTACCTAAAACATACTTATTAATACAGTACCTATGTATACATATAACTAATTACATACATATGTACACACGAGCACACGCCAGACATATAGATCACATAATAAATCTGCACACACAACTACACGTACGCCTATTACTATTACACCTAACGTGCATATCACCGTACTAGCATACAATTGCAATCATTAACAAGTATGACTAATGTACATATACTTCTAGTAATTAGCCAACACTAAGTCTAATACACACCGATATTCCTGTAGTGATATAACTAATCGCCTGCCTAAGTATAAATACACACTAGATACTCCTTACTCGACTATATACATATTTATCACAAATTACCATGCATGCACATATGACACAATAGACCATCACACCACACTAATATATCAAGGGTAAACGCACTTATACATGAGTGGTACTTAGAGATTCACACACATGGGTCCACACCCACTATCTATATACATGCACCACAACCACACTACAATCAATGCTAAAGGTCTCGCTAAGCAATGATAAGCACTAAGGTGATAACTAAGCAAGGTGCAAGAATGAGGCAACGAGTTGATGTTGTGATGGACGGTTTCGAATGTGACATGGGTAAGGGGTTAGCTGGTTGGGTGACTTAAAATATTTAGGAACCAAGGTAAGAAGATAAGGATGATGTGTGCGAAAATAATAACATCGTAAAATAGCGTACATATGGAATAAGTTAAAATGTAAACTGTGATTAGTCAATAATGAGTGAAGAGTAATATGGGCCTAGCGACGCAGTGCTTGTCTTGCAAATGGAAAATAGGTTTGTAAAGAAAATTTTTTTTCTTAGAATATTTGAAGACAATGACTATAAGACTGACACACATGGTCTTTTTGAAGTTCTATTTAACTTAGGAAAGTATTTTAAAAGTCTGTATCAATGACCGTTTCGAAATAAATTAGTAAGAAAAAGGAGGTGACATTGAACTAGCCACTTAGAAATAAGGTTTTAAAAAGTTCATTGCCTGCGGAAAATAGAGTAGTTATGTGAAATAGAAGTGTGAAAGATGTATGTGAGGAAATCGTTATAAGACAGAAATTAAAGATCGCATCTGAAGAGTTTCATAATCAAGATTGGGTTTAAGTCGACTGAAGTGTAGAGAATCTAAGTAAAAGTTTTCGAAAGAATTTTAAACTTAGCGAAGAATTCAATAAATGAAATATCGAAGATACTTTTCAGAAGGAGAGGTTCAAGGTTAAAGATGGTGGATATGAAGAGTTTATGTGAATCGAGGACAAGAATCATGTTCGACGATTGAAATGCAAGGACGACTAAAAAGTAACTCTGTGAATACGCTACGATGGCATTCTACGATCATTGATATGGAGGTGTAATGATTAGAGAAATAATAAAATCAGGAGGAAAATAATCATTGGGTCGACTAAGATTTAGCACTAAGGTTCGTCGAATAACTAGACTGCGATAGGGAAGCCGAGGTGGTGGTTCATAGAGGATCAAGGTCGGGATCTTATGGATCTGGGATGTCTTACGTCTCGAAGTCTACTCATTGCAGGCGTCTCAGGTTCGACTGGCTTGGTGACGGTCGCTACTGACGGTTGGGCCCTAGATTCGATAAATCTAAGCGAGCGACTAATGAAACTAATACGATCAGAGAATATCTATGGTGACCCCTAAGATTATAATACGAAGTTATGGCAAAGGTGTCTAACTAAATAGCACGAGCATCTAACTAACTCTTCCTGTCATCCTGACATTGGGTTCCTATCGTGCTGAGACAAGGCATTCGAGTAATCTCGCGTACAAACTAACTCTGGACGTTTTGGCTAATGAAAAGTGTTCTCATTGTTCTGAATTTTGCAGTTGCACGACCTGCATGGGCCACCACTAAAACCTGTAACACCCCGCTTCCCAAAAAGACACCGGAAGCGAGAGCGTTACGCGGTCCGCTTGAACTGGAGCGGTGAAGCTCGAGTTCAATAAGCGTCTGTGATAAAAGCACAGAAAGGGGTCCTTGCATTTGTGTATCAGAACAATCAGAAAACATTTCATTGAATTAAATGGGCACTTCCAGAATTGTTCGTACAGAAAATAAAACAACCGGGCCTCAGCATGGCCAAAAAAGGAGACTATAGCAAAACACGGAACCTACTACAAGGTACTAAAACAAAACTCAAAGCAGTGACGAAGGCTCTAGTCTTCCGCAAAAAGCGTCAGGTGCGAACTCCTGACTCTCCAACTCTGGCGTCTCGTACTGGTCTTCCTGGTACTCAAGCTCTGAACCTGACATACATCCACAAACATGAATGTATGTCAGCTAGGGGTCTGCATGAAAAGTTAGCATCCCAAGGCGAAGTATATGACAGATATATGAATTTTAGAAGCAATAATAATATTTTAAGGAAACGACTTGCAGCAATTTAACATCTACAATTATAGAAACAGAAATGAACAATCCTAGCATGTAGTTCTAGACGGTTGCAAGTTTAAAGTTAAGATTTCACTGAGTTCAATAGCATTTAAATTTTCAAGATGACCAAGTTAGCGTTGCAATGTCCATGTCAAGAATTCATATCTAATCTAGGGTTCTCGCCTTTAGGTCGTGATGAGAAGGTCGTTCCTCTCACGGGGGCTTACCGTGATTGACACTAACCCACCGCGTCGGGTGGTGCTCTTGAGGAGAGTACCTTTCATATGCCTAGTGGCCGCTCAACCCTAACCCCACCCAAAAGTTTTGCCAGAACACGAGCCGGCCTAGTCGACTCACACGACATCACGATATCACGATACCGCCTTCGAGGCGCACGATTTCACGATGTCCACATTGTTAAACATGTCAGGACTCACTGAATTTCACTGTTAACAATTATTATGATTTTATGGTGACAGTTCTGCAAAGCGGAAACGGGTCGAACGACCGTTTCCGTAATTTCAAATAATGACGATTACGTCCTTTTTGTTCAACTTGCTACAGAAATGATTTTTTTCTCTAATTGTTTAAATTGGGGATATATCGTATGATATACCGTTGGATCCCAATTTTCGTCCTAGTCATTATGGTGTCAGTTTTGTACGTCATTTCAAGCCTAATTTTTGAGTTACAAAGTAAAACATGAAGGCGACGTAAACGTGCCGAAACTTCTAAAAATCATAACAAATCATATACTTGCATGTTTCCAGCGCTCCTGGTGTCGTTGGGATCGTACGAACGGCACGGACATATCTGTGCCAAAAGATTTGGTATAAGCTAAAGGAGTCTTACCGATAAACATCTATAACCACATATATTTAAACTAACTACCACTAACACATCAGCTATATATATATATATATATATATATATATATATATATATATATATATATATATATATATATATATATATATATATATATATATATATAACCCTAAGTCTCACATTTATCCATAGCAGCACTGACACATGTAGGATAACAAAACTCATATCTATAAGCATATACATGTGTTTATATATATATATATATATATATATATATATATATATATATATATATATATATATATATATATATATGGAAAGTTAGTAGATGTTTATTAATAGAGAAACGTACAAAGTATACAGCGAGAAGGAAGGGGAAATCAATAAAAAGAGTAGAGGGCACAAGCGCCGTCACTCTTTATTAGAGATTCCCTTCCCTCCCCAAACTATACAAAGAAGGTATCAAAACAAAACAAAACAACCATTCATTAGCCCAAGTCTCTAATCTCCCTATTTGCGAAAACAGTTTCCTCCTCGGCGGTGATAGACTCCTGGCTTACCATAGCCACTCTGACATCAGCAGCTATAGCCTCAAAAATATCATCTCTCCCTCTGCTCCTCCCCTCGAACACCCTGCTATTTCTTTCATGCCAAATGTGCCATACCAACGAAGAAAGAGCCGTTTTTGCTATTCTGCTCCGCATTCCTTTAACCCCAAAATTTGACAAGAAATAATCGCCAATATCAGTCAAATAGATGCCAACCTGATCTTTGACATTCAGTTTTAGCATACACCTTTTGAGCAGGTAACCCGAGTAGGGGCAAGAGAAGAATAAATGGTTCAGATTTTCCAAGAGATCACCACCACAAAGAACACAATTAACCGATGTGTTATGACCCCATTTGCTGATAAGATCTTTTGTTAGAAGCTTACCCCTGAAAGCCCGCAAAAGCGTGATGCTCCATTTCGGGACATGACCTGCAAACCACACTAACTTGTAGAAGCGGAATGGCCTCCCCCGCGTCCGAACACCTTCCCAGGCCGCCTTAAAAGAGAATGGATCAGCTGCAGATAGTGGCCGATGTAAGCCAGTAGGGGAACTCGGCACGGCAGGACGCATGAACCCCGGCCTATGGCTGCTGAGCGAAGCCGCACCAATGCGACCTGATGCACCCGGGTTGTCAACAGCGGCCAAGTGCACAGCTCCGTGATGCACAGGTCCATTTCCTTGCGGGTAGGTAGCTGTAGAAGCTGGCGCCCAACGCCAAGAATCCGATCCCTGGGAGAGAGTCACACCGGCAAGATGATGCCGGATGCTACTTAAATCAGGGTCATTGACCCAGGCACCTTGGCCCCAATACTCGCTCACTCGCTTCATATGTGATTCAAGGGGAACCGCAACATGATGTTTAAGGGGGCCACAATCAAGCCAGGAGTCATGCCAGAAGAGGGTGGAACGTCCGTCTTTCACCACACGCCTTATGAGTTTACTGGAAGCCAATCTACAGTTAAGCATGTGTTTCCATGTGCCAGAATGCGTCAATAATCCACTTGCTGCAAAGAAACCAGCATGCCCATTATATCTAGCTCTCATATGCTTAGCCCATAAGCTCTTGGAAGTAAGGAATCTCCATGTAAGCCTAACCCCCGAGGCGACATTGAGATCTTCTAATAAGCGAATGCCAACTCCTCCCTCATTTTTTGGGGTACAAATATCCTTCCAAGACCAAGCCCGCGAGGGACCCATAATGAAACGCCTGCATAGGGAAGAAATTTCCCGAACAACTGTATATGGCATATGATAGGCTTGCATCCAGAACGCCACCATTCCATAAATGACGGATTTAACCAACTCAATCCGCCCTGATGTGGATAACATAGTAGATGTCCATCCCATAAGCCTCTTCCTGCATTTATCAATCAATCTCCCGTACATTGGCACCTTTGGATATTTGGAAGATAATGGGAGGCCAAGATAAGTACTAAAAGTGGAAGAAATTTTGATACCCAAGCAATCCGCTAGAGTAGATCTGTCCTTGGTTCCCTTACTAAAAATAACCGAACTCTTATCCCAGTATACCTGCAGCCCCGTCAAGTCTTTGAACTCCAAAAGAATTGTCTTGATACACCTGAAAGATTTAAGATTGGCTCTGCAAAACACTAGCAGATCATCCGCAAATAGAAGATGTGAAATGGAACCAGATCATCGCATAGGCAGGAGAGCACCACACCCCAACGATTTAGCCATCAGAATAGAGAAAGCTTCCATAGCAATGACAAATAAGTAAGGAGAAAATGGATCCCCCTGCCTAATACCCCTGTTACCCTCAAAGTACCCTACAGGGGAGCCCCTTACCATCACAGAGAAAGTGGGCGAATTAATGCACTCGTTGATCCATCTAATAAAGACCTGAGGGAATCCCATTTGGCCCATAAAGTGAAGAATAAAAGCACAGTTCACAGAATCGAAGGCTTTTCGCAAATCCAGCTTAAGGCATGCCCTTCCCCCCATAGGGCTACTGAAATCCCTAATCTGCTCATGTGCAATAAGAGAGCTATCCGACAGCAACCTCCCTTTAAGGAATGCTGCTTGATTAGGAGAGATAAGCTCATGAATAACCACCCTGAGCCTATTGCAAATAATCTTGCTAATAATTTTATACAAAACATTGCAGCAAGCGATAGGTCTATAATCTCCAAGGGTGGTAGCATTAGAATTCTTAGGAATTAGCGTGAGATTGGTATGATTTACCTGCCTTAGAAGGGAGCCCGAAGCAAAGAATGATTTTACCGCCAAGGTAACATCATCACCAATCCTGTACCAATAGCGCTGAAAGAAATGCGCATTATATCCATCAGGGCCAGGGGCCTTATCGGGGTTCATCTGAAAAACCACAGTCTTGATTTCCTCACCTGAAATCCTCCTGATCAGCCAGGCTGAAGCTTCCTCAGTAAGAATGCGCTTTGATGTAATGGGAGGGAAAGCTGTGGCATAATTATCTTGGTTATACAACCCCACATAAAAATCAATAGCATCCTTCGTTAGCCCATCAAAAGTACTCGAGAGCCTCCCCCTTGCATCCACCAAATGAGACAAACTGTTGTGACTTTCCCTCGCCTTCATAGCTTTATAAAAGAATTTAGTATTCCGATCACCCAAGGAGATCCAATCCTGCCTACTCTTTTGGCGAAACATCTCCTCTTCTAAACTCATTGCCCTAGCCAACTCCTTCAGAGCTGCCTGCTCAGTGGCTTGCAAGGAGGCATCAGAAAGCAAAAGCGGATTTTTCCGTAAAGATTCCAGATTAGAGCGGGCCAAGTTCACAAGTTTGGAAGCATTGTGATTAGTAGACCACTTGCGGATTAATGGCCTCAACATCTTTAGTTTCTGGCTGACACAATACATAGGCGTGCCCGCCGCATAAAGACCCCAGCCCTCTTCAACAATGTCAGAAAGTCCAGGGAATTTGCTCCAAAAGTTAAAGAATCTAAAAGGCTTTGGGTCGGAATGTACCTGAGCATGAAGTCTGACCACCATTGGAGCATGGTCACTAGTGACCGGATCCAGATATTCCAAAAAAGAATCAGTAAATATGCGGAGCCATTCATTAGATACGAAGACTCTGTCGAGGCGAGCGGTAATCCGGCCAGCACCCACTCTGTTATTGCACCAGCTGAACTTGTTTCCCTTGCTCTTAAGCTCCAAGAGGTGGCTAGTCCCAATGCAATCATTGAACTCAAATAAGACTTTAGGGTCCAACCTCCTACCTCCAAATTTCTCCGCAGAGGTTAGGACACTATTAAAATCTCCACCAACCATCCACACCCCCTTATTCAACATAGTTGCATCACACAGAATAGAATTCCATAAGGCTTTGCGCTCCCCTACCGTATTCCTGCCATACACTCCAGTTATAGCACAGGATAGCCCTCCATTGTTAGTACAAGTAATTGTGACATGTTGATCCGAAGCTGAGAAAAGCACAGCTTTCCAGACTGCCGAATCCAATGATATCACAACCCGCCCGCCCATGGCTTTGTCCATATTATGAAAAGAAGTCCAGTGCTTAGGGAGCCACGTAAGCTTCTCCAACGAACTCAATTTAGTCTCTAGAAGAATGATAACTGACGGTTTAATAATGTTGATTCTGTCCCTCAGGTCTCGACGGCGAACCGGGTTATTCAACCCCCTAGTATTCCAAAGGAAGACCGTCATTGACTAGCAGTATTTTTGGGAACGCCACCCTGAATCCTGGAGCTCCTCCTATTAACTGATTCAGGCTAGCATTCAGATCTCTTCTTCACCTTCTTGCCTTCTACACCCTCCTTAAAACGAATTTCCTCTGCCACCCACTCCGGGTTGTCAATAGACAGTACCTCAGGGATCCTATCAACATCGCCCCCCCAGAGTCATCTAGAAGGGAAGGGAGAGTAGATACTCCTCCAGGCTTTACAACATGACAATGTTCCTGCGATTCTGCAGCAAGAACGGGTTTCTCAAGCTCAGCCGGATCCTCTCCCGGCCCACTCCTAGGCATGTGGAATGAATCCTTCGAAGCTGCCTCACCAGGTGCTTCACCTGAGGAAAGAACATCCGGACAATCAACAGCAACAACCAGTGGATCAGCAACAGTGCTCCCCCTCGGGTGGAGACCTCCATCCTCCACCTCCGAAACAGGCGTGGCCATGATGGTGTCCACAGAAATTATAGCGGGAGGAGCTTCATTCTCATGGTCACTTGCGGAGGATGGGGTTGCGGCATCATCTGGTACGGCCTTCACCCTCTCCCCACAATCAGACACAGTCGGTCCCACCTCTGCATGCACCACATCCCTGACCCCAGCATCCGGGTCAATGTCATCAAGAGCCTCCCCATTTGCCACTCCTTCATCTTGGATTGAAGGGGGCTCTCCCGCCACAGAGCACTGGGCATCGGTATGGCCAAAGCATAAACATTTGCTACACCTCGGAGGCTCTCCTTCGAATTTCGCCTCTAGACTTAAGATTCCCCCCCCCCATCCAG
>CM061133.1:192769266-193009266 GCA_030789695.1 Scilla litardierei
TTCCATATCCAACAGATCTTTCCACCTCCAATCCCAAATGGAAAGAAGAGTTTGTGTTTGTGGTTTTCCAAGGGGAGGCAAGCTTCGGCACCCCAACCTGCACCGGTTGGGGTGCCCCTAAATTGGGAGCTGCCGGGGATAAGCCGCTGACTAGCGAGGAGAAGCAAGCCGCCGATACTCTGACGAGTCTACCAGAGGATATGAGGTCGGTCAAGTGGCTGTGGTTTGACGACATGCTGCGTTGGACAGTGTGGACGAAAGGTTGGTTCGATCGTGCCTGCCAATTGTTCGACCTTCATTCTTTGACCTAACTTGTTTGTTGCTCTTGCAGGCATGGCTAGTATGGATTATCAGGTGGATCATGCATTGAGGGAAGCAGTCGATGCTTCCATCAAAGAGGCGGAGGCGAGCATATTGTCTCCCCAGGTGCCGACTGTGGGGGAATTGATAGCTCAATCGTCCAGGGATCGACCCATGGTTGTCGAGGGGATTACTTAGGCAGCCCGCCCTAAGAATAAGAAGAAGAAAGGGCCCACCTTCAAATTTGAAGTAGTTGCGCTGGAGGGTATCAAGAGGAGGCGGCAACTCGTTCTCAGTGACTCGGAGCCGTCTGGGTCGAATATGGCAGCGGAGCAGGTTTTCTGGCCAAGGAGTGATACTTTTCACGAGGAAGATTTGAGGAGGACTCAGGTTCCACCGGAGCTTCTTATGCACAAGGACTCCTGGCCTTGGGGGGTCTATTCCCTCCTGTAGGGTTTTCTGAAGACATCTCCGATTAATACAGGCCGATTTTACTGGAGGGCCGATCTCCTCAGGCCCCATTCGACTGCTTCGAGGAGGAGCTCGTTCGGGCGGGATTTCCACTGAGGCATGGAGATTCCACTCTTCTTGATTGCAGGATCACCTCCCGCATCGCTGAGAATGCGACCCTTCCACTGGACAGGGCTGTCGTGGAAAGGGTCGATTATGAGCGGCTTGCGTCGATAGCCGTTCACGCTAGTGCCCAGGTAATTATTGCTCCAGCTTTCCTTGTATGTGATGCCAGCACACATGTTTACCATCGTGTGTTCTTTGCAGGTCCTTGTGGCGATTGCAGCGTTGCGTCATCGTGCTCCAGTGGTGGCCAATCATGGTGTAACCCTGGAGGCCATTAGGTCGGGTGTGGAGAGATCTCAGGCTGAGCTAACTAAATTCAGCCTTCTCTCCGAGACAAGATCGGATCTCATTCGAAAACTCAAGCACGAGTTAAGTGAGTCTCGTAGGAGGGAGGCTGAACAAACCGCCCTAAGAAAGCGAGCGTAGGATGCTCTGCTGGAGGAGAGAGTCGAAGCCGAGGTCATAGCGGAGAGGGCAGTGTAGGAGTTCACGGATTCATTTCCTGACTTCGACAAGCTATACAAGGAAGGCTACGAGCGATGCCAATTGGAGATGAAGAACCGATTCCCTGACCTCTCCATGTAGATCGACAAGATCCCGGTTATTTTTTCGGACCTTGGTGACGATGAATCGAGCCAAGGTGTGGAGGAAGCTACTCCCCCGATGACGCTGCCACCATGGCTGACGATGATGCATGAGCGGATGCTAGGAGGGACCCGGAGTCCACGGCCGAGCTAGATGGGGACCAAGGGCCTAACCAACCGTTGTAGGGTCTTGGCATTCTTTATATGCTTGTTTTAGAATTTTTTGAATGTATAGGGGGTGATGTAGATGTGAACGCACATTTTTTTGTAAAAGGAGTGCCCAAAAGAGTTGGCCTGCATATCCATGCTTTTCGTTGCATCTCTTAGTTTCATGTCGTGCATGTCGTGTGGTGGTCGAACACCTGATGGCCCCTCGATGGGTTAGGCGTTGCTTCAGGATGATTAAGGATAAACCATGGAACCAGGTTTAGAAGTTGATCACCACGGTCCGTGGAGAGGGAGTGATTTCCTCGATTCATGACTGATGGCACGAGAGTCGTTCAACAACAAAGAGGTGGCCCTTCGACTTACGATTGATGACATTTTAGAAGAGTTGATCAGTGGCGACGGGGTGGTCCTTCGACTTACTGCTAACGACTGTTTAGGAGAGTCATTCAGTAGCGAAGGGGATGCACCTTCGACTTACGGATGATGCTCGTTTAGGAGAGTCGATCAGTAGCGAAGGGGTGGCCCCTTCGACCTACGGTTGCTGCTCGTTTAGGAGAGTCGTTAAGTAGCGAAGGGGTGCCCCTTCAAATTACAGCTGACGCTTGTTTAGGAGAGTCATTCAGTAGCAAAGGGGTGGCCCCTTCGACTTACAGCTGATGCTCGTTTAGGAGAGTCGTTCAGTAGCGAGGGGGTGGCCCTTTCGACTTACAGCTAACACTCGTTTAGGAGAGTCATTCAGTATCGAAGGGGTGGCCCCTTCGACTTATGGCTGACACTCATTTAGGAGTGTCGTTCAGTGGCGAAGGGGTGGCCCCTTCGACTTACGGCTGACGCTCGTTTAGGAGAGTCGTTCAGTTGCAAAGGGTGGCCCTTTCTACTTACGGCTAACGCTCGTTTAAGATAGTCATTCAGTAGTGAAGGGGTGGCCGTTTCGACTTATGGCTGACGCTCGTTTAGGAGAGTCATTCAGTAGCAAAGTGTCGGTCCCTTCGACTTACGGCTGACGCTCGTTTAGGAGAGTCGCTCAGTAGCAAAGGGTTGGCCCCTTCGACTTACGGCTGACGCTCATTTAGGAGAGTTGTCCAGTAGCGAAGGGGTGGCCCCTTCGACTTACGGATGACGCTCATTTAGGAGAGTCGTTCAATGGCGATGGGGTGGCCCCTTCGACTTACGACTGACGCTCGTTTAGGAGTCATTCAATAGCGAAGGGGTGGCCCCTTCGACTTACGACTGACGCTCGTTTAGGAGAGTCGTTCAGTAGCGAAGGGGTGGCCCCTTCGACTTATGGCTAACGCTCGTTTAGGATAGTCATTCAGTAGTGAAAGAGAGGCCCTTTCGACTTACGGCTGACGCTCGTTTAGGAGAATTGTTCAGTAGCACATGGGAGGCCCCTTCCACTTATAGCTGATGCTCGTTTAAGAGAGTCGTTCAGTAGCAAAGGGGTGGCTCTTTCGACTTATGGCTAACGCTCGTTTGTTTGGAGAGTCGTTCAGTAGCGAAGGGGTGGCCCCTTCGACTTACGACTGACGCTCATTTAAGAGAGTCGTTCAGTAGAGAAGGGGATGCCCTTTCGACTTACGGATGTCGCTTGTTTAAGAGAGTCGTTCAGTAGCGAAGGGGATGCCCTTTTGACTTACGGCTGACACTCGTTCAGTAGCGAAGGGGAGGCCCCTTCGACTTACGGTTGATGCTCGTTTAGGATAGTCGTTCAGTAGCAAAGGGGCGACCCCTTCGACTTATGGCTGACGCTTGTTTAGGAGAGTCGTTCAGTAGCGAAGGGGTGGCCCCTTCGACTTATGGCTGACGCTCGTTTAGGTGCCACTTGCATCAACGTAATTTCTGTTTTCCCAAAACCTCCCGAGGATCGAATCCTTTTCAAGGGGAGTTTTAATGGGATAATTTCTATAGACTTTTTGATGGCTTAAGGAAGCGAAACTTTATTTGATAAAAGAGACATGCTTTATTGAGAAAATTGCCAGAAAAACGAAAAAGGCGTTAAAGTGTTTCCAAACTTCATCGGAGCTGTCGTTGTTCATCGCCTCTTTATTCGTCTCAATTTTTAGACGGCTAGATAGTCTATCACCTTGGTGACAGGTGACCCCGTCATCTTGTCCTTTTGCTTCGAGGATCCCTCGTTGCTAGGTTGATCGTTAGCCGGGTTCTTGGGGTGCCCTCGCTTGACTAGCACATCGATCTCCTTTTTGAGAGTCCAACAGTCGTTGGTATCGTGCCCATATTTGTTGTGGTACTTGTAGAATTTGAGGTCGTCCCACTTCTCATATTTGCCCTTCTTTGTTGTCTCTTGGATTAGCTCTTCTTGTGGGGCGTAAATGAGGACTACGTCTTAGGGGCGACCGGCTTAGCATAGGTAGGGCACTCATTGCTTCGAGGGCTTCTCTCCTTGGGTCTCTTGTCACGAGACTCCTGGCGAGGGGTTCCCGAGGTTGGTTTCTCTCGCCTCGTGTCTCCATGGCTCGAGGGGGTGCCCTTCATACTAGCTCCGACTCGTTCTTCTGCTTCTTCGGAGGAAGTGAACCGATCCGTTATGCTGAGCATTTCTGCGACGGTGTTTGGGGAGAACTGGTGGAGGGCCCTCCGTAGGTGCTTATTCTGGACCGCCTTGGTGAGCGCCGCTATGACGATCACGTCTGGTGCCTCTACATCGAGCCTCTCGTCGTTGAATCTCTGGACAAAGGCTTGGATCGTCTCATTCTCGTTCCGTTTGAGCGAGAAGAGGTGGGATGACTTCTTCTTAGGACGTCGTCCCACGAAGAATTGTTTGCAGAATATTTCTGCCAATTCATCGAACGAGCCGATGCAGCCGTGGGGTAGCCCTTCATACCAGCTTTCTGCCCTCTTGAACATGGTAGCATGGAAGGCTCTACAAAGGTATGGCTTATTGGCCCAGTGAAGCGGCAAGACATTCAGATACTTATGAATGTGCGACCATGGGTCACCTTTGCCATCATAAGCTGGTAGGGTCGGGAACTTGAACTAAGGCAGAGGAGGTGTAGAGATGATATTCTCTTTCAGTGGGGTCCTCCCGAATCGCAGATCAGACCAGTAGGGATCCTCCTTCTCTGGGTTGCACGTAGTTGGCTCCCGAGGATCGATTTAGGAGCTCCTCCCTCCTCCCGAATCCACCTACAGGGTTCATAGGGTTAGAACCTGGGGGAGCCCCGTACATTACCTGATCTAGGATGTTGCGGGTTACTGCCCGGTAATTGGAGGGGGTGTGTTCCCCCTGGAGGGCGAAGGCTCGATTGTCGATCCCTGCTCCATCGTATTGGTGGGTCAGGGGGGTCGTGTTGTAGAGGTTAATCTCCAATTGATTCGCCATTGGGTCCCCCAGATCTCGGAGGAAGGCCGAGCCCTTGGTTGGCGTCAGCTTTGGGTTTGGAGGCGGTGTCACACCCCGCTTCCCATAATACGAGGGCAAGGACGTGGCGATGGTCCGCATGGGCCGAAGCTGTGAAGCTCGGACCCAATAAGCGTCTGTAGGGGTACACCGAATGAAGTACTTGTTCTTGCATTTAAAGTTAAGAAGAATAAAGTACTTAAAGGAAACATCATTCATTCATTCAAAATAATAATCCAGCAAGTACAAGAAGTCTAAAAAGAAAGCCTTGCATGGCTGCAACTGAAAGAAAAGGAAACTACTGGTGCTACGCACCCAACCTAGAACAGAAAGCAAAATGGTGCTACGCATCCAACTAGAAAGCTGCAACTCCACATCAACAACGGACGGAGAACTCTAGGACTGGTCCCCGTCCGAATCGTACTTCTGAACAACGTCCTCCTGGCCCAGGTCCTCAGGTACCGCATCCTGGTCTACGAACTCTGTCTCGGTACCTGACATACAAACACCCAAGAGAAAGGAGTTGTATGTCAGGCAGAGTCTACAAGCAAAGGTAAGAAACTCTACTGCAAGGTGTATGTAATTAAAAGACAGATATTTAAATGACATGTTATAAGATGCAGCAGCATGACATCTTATAGTTTGACAAGAAAGTAAAAACCGTGCAGGAAAGTAAACATGACATGACAATGGCCGTAGCGTGTGCTACCGGTTACGTGACAAGAGAAATCGAGACAAAATGTGTGTGTCAAGAGGCTTCACGCCTTACGGATAGAGGGCGGCCAAACCCTCTAAACCGTGCGACCGCTCAACCCTACCGCAAACCCGTGCACAAGACAAGACCAGACAAGGGTTCACTCTCTCTGTCTTGGAGAGTGCCCTATTTCCCGCAGGTGGTGTATTCCAGATAAGAGATCACTCTCTCTAACTTGTAGAGTGCCCTATTCCCTGCAGGTTGTGTATTCCAGACAAGGGATCACTCTCTCTAACTTGGAGAGTGCCATATTCCCTGCAGGTTTTGTATAAGCATTTCATGAATGACGTTACGTGGCATGACAAGAGTATTGTATGTTCTTTTCATTCTAGGGGGGTCCACACGCACACACACAAATAGTTCCTAGCATGATAGTTATAGCAATTTATACCTAGACTTCGTCGTCAAGTCTAGGCTGTCGCGAGAGTGTACCAGACGCTATCATTTTACGTCTAGTTCTCTTGTTTAACAATTTACAATTTTAAAGAGGAAATGGCCTAACATGGCCGTAACTACACAAGTGAACACACTTGCCTGAAGTGACGAGAAGTACGTCCGTCGGGAGCACCTCGTCACGAGCAGTGGGTCGGATATGGTTCGCTGTAATAATTTAAGGGGACGGTTTCAGGTCGCGTTTTTGGAAGTCCTATTATGGTATGTTTCTAAAATTGAACGTGGCTATCCTGGCAGTCTCAAATCACAAGTCCTTATGATCAAACCTATTCTAATGTTCTCTACAACGATTCTATTATATGTGCACAGTCAAAATAGTCCGATCGTCGGCCCTAGTTGTTACAACAGTTTAATGGTGCGTAAAAGTAAATTTAGTGAGTTAAGTTGTCGATTTTTAGTTAGGTTTTGGTGACATACGGTGTGGGTTACTACAAGCGAGAGGACCAACCTAGTATGACAAACACGCACGAGTCTGACGTCAGATCTAAAACGGTGACAGGTCTCGTCGTCTCTAGTTCCTCGACTGCAGGTAGCGCAGTGAAGCGGTAATAGCATCGGGGTCGCCTCGGTTGTGAGTAGCACAACAAAGTAGCTTGTGGTAACGGTAAAGGTAGTGGAGAGGGTGTTCGGCCTGGGGATGACGCGAGGGGGTGCAGCGACGTCGGGAAACCGAAGGATCTGCTGTGCGTGGGCTTCAAGGGTGCAAGGAGGCTGTCGGATCTGGTGCTGTTGCATGGAGGATGGCAGGAGCCTGGGAGAGGGAGTTGGCAGTGCAGTCGAGGGGAGAGGGGGCCAGCGGCTGCTTGCGTGGAGAGGATGAGGACATCCGGCGGTTTGGGTGCGTGAGTAGCAGGGGAAGGTAAGCTAGGGTTAGGTTAGAAATAATATAGGTCTGTTGCTCATTTTGTGCAGCTCATAAAAAGTACAAACCCTATGTAGATAAATAGGGTAGGAGAGAAAAAGGAAAGTTATGGTTATAGCTTAAAATAGTGACTTATCTTATTGTGTGCGGCTGAGGGTGTGCCCCTAGATTGCCATATAGGGTAGGAGAGATAGCTAGGGAAAGGAAAAATTCAAAATGGGGTTGTTATGGAAGGAGACAAGGAAATTAATTAGCAATAAGAATGAGATTTGGTATTAATGAAGAAATGAGCAAAAGTCTCATTGACAAATTAGGAAATAATTTAGAATTTAAATTTTAAAGTTTGATATGAATAAAAATATTTTAGTTAGGATATTACTTAACAGCTAACGCATAACGGGAACGTATTTACTACGAGTACGCAAAAAAATTAAAATAGGCTAAGCTAAGATAGAATACGAAACTAATTAAAATAATGGCGCTGGAAAAAGTAAGACAAGGAGGGTAAGCGACTAAAAGCAAAACACAAATACTGGCTGTTACATCCTACCCACCTTAAGAAAATTCCGCCCTCGGAATTTCTAACACATACTGCTCAGGGAACAAATGAGGGTACCGCTCTCTCATCTCATCTTCTCTCTCCCAGGTGGACTATACTGGCGATCCGTGACGCCACATCACTCTCACCAGATCGACTACCTTGTTCCTAAACTGCTTCTGTTGACGGTCTAAAATCTGTACTGGCTGCTGCTCATAAGTCAGGTCCGGTCGGACCGTGATATCTGAAAATCCACAGTGTGCGATGGGTCACTGACGTATCGACGTAGTTGAGATACATGGAACACGTGGTGAACTCCCTCTAAAGATGGTGGTAGAGCAAGTCGATAAGCTACTGCTCCTACATGCTCCAGCACGTCAATTGGCCCAATATATCTCGGACTCAGCTTTTCCTTCTTCCCGAAATGAATGACTCTGTGGTTCAGAGAAATCTTCAGGAAGATATGATGTCCCGGCTGAAATGCCAAAGGTCGTCTCTTGGCATCCGCCCAATGCTTGAAGCGATCTTGATCAATCCGAAGCTTATCCCTGATGTCTCTCACGACATCCACAGCTTATACAATCATCTCTGGACCCAACAGCTCTCTGTCTCTGATGTCATCCCAGCTCAGTGACGATTGACATTTCCTTCCATTTGGAGCAGTAAATGGCGCCATACCAATGCTCGCCTGATAGCTGTTGTTGTAGGAGAATTCCACTAAGTGGAGATGGTCCTCCCACGAACCCTTCAGATTGAGCGTACAAGCTCTCAACATATCCTCTAGAATCTGAATCGTCCTTTCCGACTGGCCATCGGTCTGTGGATGGTACGCCGTACTGAAACTCAGACTCGTACCAAGGTTATCTTGCAGACTCTTCCAGAACTGAGACGTGTATCTCGAGTGCCTGTCAGATATGATGTTCACCGAAAATCCATGTAAGCACATAATCTCCTGCACATACACGATCTACATCACGAACTAAGCTCAAGGAGGAACTACAAATCGAGAAGTAAAATATCTTTACCTCTAAATACTTCCTCGCCAAGATTTTCGTGGACTGGCCCACTCGTAATGGAATGAAATGCACAGACTTGGTCAATTGGTCAACGATCACCCGCATCGTTCTGTTTTGGGCTCCGAGATAGGCCTGTCACAAAATCCATCATGATGTGTTGCCACTTCCACTCCAGAATAGGAAGTGGTTGTAGCAGTCCTGCGGTCTGGTGGCTCTCCGCCTTCACTTGATGGCATACCAAACACTTGGCAATACTCCGTGCCATACTCCTCTTCATGCCAATCCACCAATAGTTCAGATGGAGGTCCTTGTACATCTTCGTGCCTCCAGGATGTATAAAATAAGGCGAGCTATGTTCCTCACTCAACAGCTCATCTCTAATGTCGCCTGCAGGTACGCAGAGTCTACTGTCGTATCTCAGGGATCCATCCTCATGAATAATAAACTCTGTCCGTAGTCCAGCTTCTACCTGTCTTTTGATCCTCTACAGCTTCGGGTCTCCTACCTAAGCTGCCTTGATACGATCCACGATCGTTGACTAAATCTGCAAGTTCATCAATGAAACAATCACTCCTGGTAAGACAACCTCAATGTTCATCCCTCTCAGCTCCTGATGTACTCTCCAGTGGGCAATATGCATCATCACTACGGGGAGTCTACTCAAAGCATCTGGCACTACATTCACCTTCCCCGGGTGATACTGCAGATCTATCTCATAATCTGCCATCAGCTCCAACCATCGTCTCTGACGCATATTGAGCTCCTTCTGAGTAAATATGTACTTCAAGCTTTTGTGATTGGTGAATATTTTCACGCTCTCACTCAGCAGGAAGTGTCTCCAGTTCTTCAGTGCAAATATCATGGCTGCTAGCACCAGATCATGCATCGGGTAGTTCTTCACATGATTCTTCAACTGTCGAGAAGTGTACGCAACCACATGACCATGCTGATGCAAAACGCATCCGAGACCCTTGCCAGATGTATCACATTAAATCTCAAAGCCTACACTCCGATCCGATACAGCCAAAACTGGTGTTGTGGTCAATCTCTCCTTCAAAATACTGAAGGCCTTCTCACAATCCTCTGACCAACAGAACTCCATATCCTTCCTCGTCAGCTTCGTCATTGGCTCCGCAATCTTCGAAAAGTCTTTAATGAACCAACGGTAGTAGCCAGCTAACCCAAGGAAACTCCTGATATCCGATGCTGACTGCAGAGTCGGCCACTCGCTGACTGCTCTGACTTTCTCCGGATCTACCAATATGCCATTTCTGGACACCACGTGTCCTAGGAATGTGACTCTGTCCAACCAGAACTCGCACGTACTATACTTGGCATATAGTTGATGACGTCTCAGTGTCTCCAACACTATCCTCAGATGTCGGCTGTGCTCCTCCTCAGACATGGAGTAAATAATAATGTCGTCAATGAAAATGACGATGAACTTATCCAGATAGTCATAGAAGATCAAATTCATTAAGTTCATTAACACTGCAGGAGCGTTGGTCACACCAAAAGGCATGACCACGAACTCGTAGCGTCCGTACTTTGTCCTGAATGTCATCTTCGGAATGTCATCCTTCTTCGCATTCAGCTGATGATATCCGCTCCTCAAATCCAACTTCAAGAAAACTCTCGAACATCCGAGCTGTTCAAATATGCCATCAATGCGGGGCAGCGGATACTTGTTCTTCACGGTCACTGCATTCAGCTCTTTGTAATCCACACACATCCTGCAGGATCCATCCTTCTTCACCAATAGAACTGGTGCACCCCAAGGTGACACACTAGGATGTGTGAATCCCTTCTGCAACAGTTCGTCCAATTACTTCCTCAACTCCTCAAGCTCTGTAGGAGCCATTCGATACTGTACCTTCGAAATAGGTTGTGCTCCTGGCATCAGGCCTATGCTGAACTCCAAAGCTCTGTAGGGTGGAAACCCTGAAATATCTTTGGGGAAGATGTCGTCGAAGTCTCTGACGACTGCTGGTCTACCGGTCTCCATCTGCATGGCGACAACGATCGTCTCCTCCGGCTTGGCCCGAATTCTAACAGGCCCAAGCGATCGCTCTCTGCTATGAAACTAAAACTCCTGGTGGCACGTTATCCTGAACACCACCTTCTTACTGCGACAATCGATCGAAGCATGAAAATATCCCAACCAATGGATGCCAAGAACAACATCGAAATGCGGTAGATCATGGACAATGAAGTCGGCATAAAGCTTGTGTCCACTGATCACCAACGGAATCGATCGGCATCCCAATTTAACCGTCACCACTCCATTTTCTGTAGTGATATCCCAACACCTTGGAAGCGTATAGGTGGGAATGGAGTGCTCTGGTATGAATCTCCGGGTTATGATGCACATAGATGCACCGGAGTCGAATAGAGTTAGTGCCGGATAAGATGACACTAAGATGGTGCCTAAGATAAAGAGATCATAACTAAGGTCAACAAGGGTCACTAATCTAACTAGGGATCATAAGACTTTGCACATGTGAAACTGGCTATTTGAATGAATGTGAGTACTTTTATCATCCGAACTTTTTGCAGGACCTGCATGGGCCACCACAAAAACCTGTCATGCCCTGCTTCCCATAATACGGGGGGCGAGGACGTGGCGACGGTCCGCATAGGCCGGAGTTGTGAAGCTCGGACCCAATAAGCGTCTGTAGGGGTACACCAAACGAAGTACATGTTCTTGAATTTAAAGTTGAGAAGAATAAAGTACTTAAAGGAAACAACATTCATTCATTCAAAATAATACTCCAGCAAGTACAAGAAGTCTAAAAAGAAAGCCTCATATGGCTACAACTAAAAGAAAAAGAAAACTACTGGTGCTACGCACCCAACCTAGAACAGAAAGCAAAATGGTGCTACGCACCCAACTAGAAAGCTGCAACTCCAAATCAACAATGGACAGAGAACTCTAGGACTGGTCCTCATCCGGATCGTACTCCTGAACAACGTCCTCCAGGCCCAGGTCCTCAGGTACCGCCTCCGGGTCTACGAACTCAAACATCCAAGAGAAAGGAGTTGTATGTCAGGCAGAGTCTACAAGCAAAGGTAAGAAACTCTACTGCAAGGTGTATGTAATTAAACGTTAGATATTTAAATGACATGTTATAAGATGCAGCAGCATGACATTTTATAGTATGACAAGAAAGTAAAAACCGTGCAGGAAAGTAAACATGACATGAAAATGGTCGTAGCGTGTGCTACCGGCTACGAGACAAGACAAGTCGAGACAAAACGTGTGTGTCAAGAGGGTTCACGCCTTACAGATAGAGGGCGGCCAAACCCTATAAACCGTGCGACCGCTCAACCCTACCCCAAATCCGTGCACAAGACATGACCAGACAAGGGATTGATGTGTCATTATATTTCACATTTTATCCATATGATTACACGTCGAAATAATTGTTCAATTACACATTTCATACGCTTTTAACCTCATAATTGGAACTATCGTACTTTAAGGACGTTTGGTTGCATTTCAAGGAATATCGAGCGATTTGAAGTATACTGGAGGAGAGAGTACGTGATTCGACACCGGAGCTCCTGAGGCACTGCATTTGATGAATCAAAGCTACTGGAGAGCAAGGAAGGAGCAAGAGAGAAGGGACGAAGAAGAGGAGAGTGAAGAAAGCACGGTTCTAGGATAGCTGTGCACTCTTTTTAGATCTTCTATCACCGGGGATTTTTCAGTGTTTGTTTGATATTTTTTTCAGATAGTATACTTCACAACGGTTCCAACGCCACCAAGAACGTGCCAATCGAAGGTCGGATGAGCCCTAGAGAATTTCTGCAAGCCGATGCTATAGTGCTGGAAGAAGAGTGGCTATATCAGGTCTTTCCCAGGCGACTCGGCCGAGCAGAGCAGCTGCTCGATTGAGCAGATGCACGAAGAAGAAGTAAGCTGATATGCAGGATGCTCGGATTGAGCAGTATGGTGCTCGATCAAGCAGCTCTTATTTTTGAAGCTCACCCAACCTCCTACTCGAGCCGAGCATATCTATTGTCCACCGTGTCAGCTGACTGCTCGATCGAGCAAGGCTGACTCGAGTCGAGCAGACAAAGCGTCATATTTTGGAGAAGTGCGACTCCCTAATGTACTCGACTGAGTAAGAGGGCTGCTCGACCAAGCAGTGTGACTACTCAACCGAGCAAGCCTCAGTCGGCCCGAGCAAGCAGAACACTGTTTTGGACGACGGATCATAATTTCTGACGACTCGACCGAGTAGTTCACTGCTCGACCGAGTCGCCATGGGCCCAAGGCTACATCCAGATCAAGATTTTAATAATGTTTTCGAAGGGGGATATATTGGACGGGCAGCCGTCACTTTTTGGCGAGACTTTTTGATAGATTTTTAGGGACTTTTTGGAGAGGAGTTTTTAGATCTTTTTAGGTTTTTTTTAGGCGACGATCTTTCGGGGAGTTCGGCTATGCCCTAGGCCCCTCCCTTGTGTCAAGATAAGTACTTTTGCCATTTTTAATTCTATTATTATTTCTTTGTGATTTTTTATTGTTTATCCCTTTTTGATGCATGCAATGAAATCTTTGTGCGTTCTATTATCTATTGCTATTGCTATGCTTGAGTAGTCTTTTCTAGGGCTAAGGGATTAGCCCATGGATATTAGGACTTAGATGAAAAGATAGGATTTTATGATGCGTTGTATATAAATGGAGTTGAATTTTGGTCGATCCTACCGGATCACTAGGATAGCCCGCACTGAGATCATGCCCATAGTCTGTGGAATTGATGAGCTTAAGGGGTATCCTAGGAATTTGAATAGGAAAATCTGGGGATCCAACCAAGGCTTGTGACCTGCCTGGCTCATGCCTTGAGGGGATCTACCGACGAACTATATCGCTACATTGACGGCTATTGCCATTGCATCAGTGAGAGCCACCAAAATGCCTCGAAGCTCTAACCCACAAGAGTGGTACGAGTTGAGAGCGTTCGAACCACGAGAGTGGTGAGAACTTTGTAGATCCTTAATGCACGTATCATATGCACCTATCGCAAGAGCGGGGTTTATGTGATACATTAGATTCATGATGCCCAGATGCATGCATTCACTCTCTAGATGCAACAATCCCCTGATAAAACCAATGCAACGTAAGAGTCCTAGCCTAGCGTCAACGTCCGACGGTCCTAGTGGTGAGTCCTAAACCCTAACCTTTTGTATTTTATTTCCTTCTTTCTTTGTGTGGAACTACTTGCTTGCGACGTTGAGTGACACAACCTTCGCATCCATCACCATTACGACCATCCATATTCCACATCAACCAATAAACCCACAAGTCTAACTCAACCAAGGAGTAGATAGGTAGTATAGCACCACTTCCCTGTGTTCAATACCCGCTTGCCACTATATCGTGCGCTTGCGATAAATGACATCGTTTCGAAGTTGATTCCGGCTCGGTCAAGTTTATGGCGTCGTTGCCGGGGAGGCGTTCCGCCATATTATCTATTTACTAGGTTGATTAAATTGCGTTAAAAAAACTAAAACTAAAAATAAAAAACAAAATAAAAACAAAAAAATAAAAATAAACAGAGAGTGATTTTTTCCCACCACATGCTATTATTATTATCTTTATCTCTATTTGTACCGCTGACGTCTTTTCCAGGTTGTTTACTTTGCTTGATCAGGTACAGTTGATGCAGCGATGGTGCTTCCAAAGACGTGACCGGGTTCTATTCAATCCTTCATACATCTCCTGCTACATTCAAACAAGCTGATGGAGAATCTTTCGGGGAAGCCTTTTACAGGTTCGACGAAGCATTAGGGATGTTCCAAACGGAGTCAAACCATGTGTGGAATGGTTCCCAGTTACTTCCTCTCTTTACTAGAGGACTGCAGGGATCCTCATTGGAATTCTTGAGGAGGATGCATCTGAGAAACTTTAAGGAACTGAGATATGCAGCAGCTTTAGAGAGCCTATTGGACGCAGCTCGATCATCTAGCTCACTAGCCGTCGAGGCAAGTGATCCAGAATATTATGAGCTCGTCAATTTTATTATGAGTCGTGTGTCTACTGCAGGTACCATCGAGGATGATATTCACGTTCAGCTTGGGGAGGTATTATGTGCTTTGATATTCCCACTGCAGACGAGACATCGGAACCTAGCACTGCAGAGCCAGCTCATGCCGTTGTCGCCTCCCCTTGCCACCTACATAAGTCAGATCAGCCTATACCAGCAGAGGATATTATTGAGGAGGTTGTGCCTATAGTAGCGGAGCAGACCATCGAGGAGGACGTGACTTGGGACGATGACATCTGCACACAGATGGAGCCCGAATTGTGCCCCCTCCTTTTGAGCTACCGCAGCCACCTTCACTTTCTACAGAGGCTGAGCATCCCTTAGAGGATCACCCTTCCATTGATGCTGAGGACTATCCCATAGAGATTATTGCTCCCATTCAGGGAGAATCTTTCACTCCCTCGTCCTTTGCATTTGATTCCCCTCCCATGCATGATGTTTTTTATGATTCAGATATTGACGACTCATCGTGCCTTATGCAGGATATACATACATATGAACAAAAGGTACAATGGGACGTATACGAGGAGGAGAATGAGGAGTTATCACCTATGGACGCATATCAATATGATCAAGAGGTGCGCTGGGATGAGTCTGACGATGATGAGGAGCATCCTGATGAGACCCACACCTATATGCCAAAGCTAACTAAACAAACTGAGGCAAACAACGAGGAGTAGATCGACGTGGTGCACGAGAGTAGAGATTTATTTCCAGGGAAGTGTTGTCAATCATCTTCAATTTTAAATACGTATGTTGCTGACCCTCTTTGGAATGCATTTATATTGGGGAAGAATTATCCACATCAAATTGATGCAGCTTATCTCTTGTAGGGTATAGGTGGAGTCCTTGGGGAGATGCTGGGAGCTGCATTGCTGGAGTCTGATGGAGTCTGTGGACATGTGCACCTGGCGGAGCCACGAAAGGGGCAGTTAGAACAGTTGCATGCACCGACAAAGATACTGGATCCGCCTTTTACTGTAGGTGATATCAATCTAGTAGTGTAGTATTTTATGCTTTCAATAAACACGAATCCTCTCGACAGCGAGAGGACCGTATAGGATTTTATATGCTTTCTTAGTTTATTAAACTCACCACAAATGATGGCTCAATTATCTTTTGCACCCAACCCACTATTTATCATCCATGCCCACCCTAATATTTAGCGCTTATTTTGCCTCTCTCCCCAATTTTTATGTGATGTTTAAGCTTGGGGAGAGAAAATATTTTGTTGAGTGACCCCCATCTTGTCGTTGTCCTCAATTATATCATACACACATTGAGGACAATGTGATATTTAAGCTTGGGGGAGTACATAGTGTACGCACTTTGCTTCATCGTGAAACACACTTCGAAATTTCCATATGAACCATGTTCACATATACATTTATGTCTCATATGCTTCATTTTCTTTGAAATATCGTGAATTTTTTTATGAACTTTGATATCTGTTAGATTAGAATTCGATTTCTTGATTAGTATATCTTTGTTAATATGCTTTTTCATAGTAGAATCCATAGTTTCACAACCACATTCTCGAAACAGTTAATCTAAAAATGAATGAATCAAATCTGAAAATCATTTGACTCCTGCGTGATTTGATTGATAATTATATTGCTTCATGGATGTTTAGTGATTCAAAAGAGATATGATAACCTCACGACAACCAAAGTAGTGACGATTAGGATTCCTAAAACTGAGCCATGTCTAGATTCTATGCTTTTTATTTTTCTTTTATGAATAGCCAATAAATGATCTTTGATCATCTTTTGCATTCCATCGCATTTACGTGAGTTTGCAAAAATCCCAAAAATGCAAATAATCAAATAAATATCCTGAATAAAAGGCCCTAGGGGCTCTTCGTAACCCAATGCCCTAAGACCGTCTGGTCTGGGATGCATAGGCCGCTCTTTGTATATATTGAGTTATCTCGTGTATACAAAGAAAGAAAAATGCATATGAAATATTTATATAGCCAAAAACAATTTAAAAATACAAAAATCCCATATCCTTATCTCCATTTCTTTATACAACAAAGACATGGCAAAGTTGATGGGTTCTAGGAGTCTTGAAATGGTCATAGTGTGGTGATACCTTACCTTGATTGAATTTGCTAAATTCATTCCATGAAGTATAACAAAATACCACGCATGCTTGAAAATGTTTGATCATGACATGTTATACTACTTAGAAAATGAGTTGTAGACATTGGTTTCATTTCTATGAACTTAGTATATTGCATGATAAACTCTGATATGATATAACTCTACCATCATTTTATCACTTATCAAGTTCATCACATTTATTGAAATCCACGTTATTTTAATTTGAGCGAGATTTAAGTATTTGTTGTGTATATATGTTCTAATTCATATTGACGTGTGTTCAAGAGATCTTGCATACCTTGGGTTCATGTATTTTCTAAATTTGAGGTTGAACCCCTTGTCGCCGTTACACACCACCGCCTCACATCTCCATTATATCCCTCTCCCGTGTTAGCTTCTTGCTAGTATTCCTCGAGGACGAGTAAGAGGTAAGCTTGGGGGATTTTGATGTGTCATTATATTTCACATTTTGTCCATATGATTACACGTCAAAATGATTTCTCAGTTACACATTTCATACACTTTTACGCTCATAATTGGAACTATTGTACTTTAAGAGCGTTTGGTTGCATTTCAGGGAATATCGAGCGATTTGGAGTATACTGGAGGAGAGTGTGTGTGCTTCGACACCGGAGCTCCTGAGGCGCCGTGTTTGGTGAATCAAAGCTGATGGGAAGCAAGGAAGGAGCAAGAGAGAAGTGACGAAGAAGAGGAGAGTGAAGAAAGCACGGTTCTAGGACAACCGTGCACTCTTTTCAGATCTATTATCACCTGAGATTTTCCAGTATTTTTCTGATATT
Organism: Scilla litardierei; assembly: GCA_030789695.1. Taxonomy (NCBI): domain Eukaryota; kingdom Viridiplantae; phylum Streptophyta; class Magnoliopsida; order Asparagales; family Asparagaceae; genus Scilla; species Scilla litardierei. The sequence continues at coordinate 192,786,834 of CM061133.1, forward strand.
GTTCTCAGATAGTAGACTTCAATACGGTTCCAACTCCACAAGAACGTGTCAATCGGAGGTCGGATGAGCCCTGGAGAATTTCTGCAAGCTGATGCTACAGTGCTGGGAGAAGAGTGGTTATATCAGGTCTTTTCCAGGCGACTCGGCCGAGCAGAGCAGCTGCTCGGTCGAGTAGATGCACGAAGAAGAAGCACGCTGATATGCGGGATTCTTGGACCGAGCAGTATGGTGCTCGGTTGAGCAGCTCTTATTTCCGAAGCTCACCCAACCTCCTACTCGAACCGAGCAGATCTATTGTCCACAGAGTCAGCTAGCTGCTCGACCGAGCAAGGCTGACTCGGGTCGAGCAGACATAGCGGCATATTTTGGAGAAGCACGACTCTCTGATGTACTCGACCGAGCAAGAGGGCTGCTCGATCGAGCAGCGTGATTACTCGACCGAGCAGGCCTCACTCGGCCCGAGCAAGTAGAACACGGTTTTGGATGACGGATCATACTTTCTGACGACTCGACCGAGCAGCTCCCTGCTCGACCGAGTCGTCATGGGCCCAAGGCTGCATCCAGACCACGATTTTAAGAAGGTTTTCGAAGGGGGATATATTGGACAGGCAGCCGTCACTTTCTTGGGAGACTTTTAGATAGATTTTTAGGGACTTTTTGGAGAGGAGTTTTTAGATCTTTTTAGGTTTTTTCGGCGACGATCTTTCGGGGAGTTAAGCTATGCCCTAGGCCCCTCCCTTGCATTAAGATAAGTACTTTTGCCCTTTTTAATTCTATTATTATTTCTTTGTGATTTCTTATTGTTTATCCCTTTTTGTGCATGCAATGAAATCTTTGTGTGTTCTATTATCTATTGCTATTGCTATGCTTGAGTAGTCTTTTCTAGGGCTAAGGGATTAGCCCGTGGATCTTAGGACTTAGATGAAAAGATAGGATTTTTATGATGCGTTGGATATAAATGGGGTTGTATTTTGGTCGATCCTACCAGATCCCTAGGATAACCCGCACTGAGATCATGCCCACGGTCTGTGGAATTGATGAGCTTAAGGGGTATCCTAGGGATTTGAATAGGAAAATCGGGAGATCCAACCAAGGCTCATGACCATGCCCGGCTCGCGCCTTGAGGGGATCCAGCGACGAACTATATCACTACATTGACGGCTACCACCATTGCGTCAATGAGGGCTATCAAAATACCTCGAAGCTCTAACCCACGAGAGTGGTACGAGTTGAGAGCATTCGAACCACGAGAGTGGTGAGAACTTTGTAGATCCTTAATGCACGTATCATATGCACCTATCGCGAGAGCGGGGTTTATGCGATACGTTAGATTCATGATGCCCAGATGCATGAATTCACTCTCTAGATGCTACAATCCCCCGATAAAACCAATGCAACGTAAGAGTCCTAGCCTAGCGTCGACGTCCGACGGTCCTTGTGGCGAGTCCTAAGCCCTAACCTTTTATATTTTATTTCTTTCTTTCATTGTGTGGAACCCATTGCTTGCGACATTGAGTGACACAACCTTCACATCCATCACCATTACGACCATCCATTTTCCACATCCACCAATAAACCTGCAAGTCTAACTCAACCTAGGAGTATATATGTAGTATAGCACCGCTTTCCCGTGTTCGATACCTGCTTGCCACTATACTGTGCGCTTGCGGTAAACGACATCGTTTCGAAGTTGATTCCGGCTCGGTTAGGGATCACTCTCTCTGTCTTGGAGAGTTTCCTATTCCCCGCAGGTTTTGTATTCCAAACAAGGGATCACTCTCTCTAACTTGGAGAGTGCCATATTCCCTGCAGGTTGTGTATTCTAGACAAGGGATCACTCTCTCTAACTTGGAGAGTGCCATGTTCCCTGCAGGTTGTGTATAAGCATTTCATGAATGATGTTACATGGCATGACAAGAGTATTGTATGTTCTTTTCATTCTAGGGGGGTCTACACACACACACACACACATAGATAGTTCCTAGCATGATAGTTATAGCAATTTATACTAGACTTCGTCGTCAAGTCTAGATTGTCGCAACGGTGTACCAGACGCTATCATTTCACATCTAGTTCTCTTATTTATCAATTTACAATTTTAAAGAGGAAATGGCCTAATGTGGCCGTAACTACGTAAGTAAACACACTTACCTGAAATGGCAAGAAGTACGTCCGTCGGGAGTGCCTCGTCACGAGCAGTGGGTCGGATATGGTTCGCTGTAATAAAATAAGGGGACCTTGTCAGGTCGCTTTTTTGGATGTCCTATTATGGTATGTTTCTAAAATTGGACGTGGTTATCCTAGCAGTCTCAAATCACAAGTTCTTATGATCAAGCCTATTCTAATGTTCTCTACGACGATTCTATACTATGTGCACAGTCAAAATAGTCTGATCATCGGCCCTAGTTGTTACAACAATTTAATGGTGCGTAAAAGTAAATTTAGTGAGTTAATTTATCGATTTTTAGTTAGGTTTTGGTGACGTACAGTGTGGGTTACTACGAGCGAGAGGACCAACCTAGTATGACAAACGCGCACGAGTCTGACGTCAGATCTGAAACGGTGACGAGTCTCGTCGTATCCGGTTCCTCGACTACAGGTAGCGCAGCGAAGTGCTAACGGCATTGGGGTTGCCTCGGTTGCATGTAGCGCAACGAAGTGGCTTGCGGCAATGGTAATGGCAGCGGTGAGGGTGTTCGGCCTGGGGGTGAAGTGAGGGCGTGCAGCGACGTCGGGAATCCGGCGGATCTGCTGTGTATGGGCTTCAAGGGTGCAAGGGGCTGTCGGATCTGTTGCTGTTGCATGGAGGATGGCCGGAACAAGGGAGAGGGAGGCGGCAGTGCAATCGAAGGGAGAGGGAGCCGGCGGCTACTTGCTTGGAGAGGATGTGGACAGCCGGCGGTTTGGGTGCGTGAGTAGTAGGGGAATGTAAGCTAGGGTTAGGTTAGAAATAATATAGTTCTGCTGCTCATTTTGTGCGGCTCATAAAAAGTACAAACCCTCTGTAGCTAAATAGGGTAGGAGAGATAAAGGAAAGTTAGGGTTAAGCTTAAAATAGTGACCTATCTTATTGTGTGCGGCTGAGGGTGTGCCCCTAGATTGCCATATAGGGTAGGAGAAATAGTTAGGGAAAGGAAAAATTCAAAATGGGGTTGTTATGGAAGGAGACATGGAAATTAATTAGCAATAAGAATGAGATTTGGTATTAAAGAAGAAATGAGCAAAAGTCTCATTGACAAATTAGGAAATAATTTAGAATTTAAATTTTAAAGTTTGAAATGAAAAAATATATTTTAGTTAGGATAATTTATTAACAGCTAGCGTGTAACAGTAACGTATTTACTACGAGTATGCAAAAAAATTAAAATACGCTAAGCTAAGAAAGAATACGAACCTAATTAAAATAATGGCGCCAGAAAAAGTAAGACAAGGAGGATAAGCGACTAAAAGCAAAACATAAATACTGGCCGCTACAGGCGGCAACTGCTCATTTAAGGGCAATGGGCTCCCCATGTTTTGGCGTATTAATGTCGCCAATGCGCCTAGACTCCTGTCGACCTGCTCGTTGAACTTGGTGAATTCATTCCAGGTCACCCCAGGCTCCTTCGTAGGTTCAGCTGGTCGTTGTGACGGTGATGTGGAGTTCGGAGCATCTTCCAACAGGACGATGTTTGCTTTCTGTTTCTCCTTCGAACATTCGGTCGGTCTGACTTTGCTGGGTCCAGCTGTCATAGCTTTCGATCGCTTTGGGATGTCGAGCTGGTTAATGATTTTCCATAGACGGTGCCAAACTGTTAAGGCCAAAATTGACCGAGACAGTTGTCAAGCTAACGTAAACTCTTGGTATTGAGTCAGAGCCTCATCAGCAGATGGGTTGGGACCCTAGGTTGGTAGAACCTGGGTCGAATGACGATAGTTGATGATGGTGTGATGCTCGATCGACCTTCGTGCAGCAGATGCGTCGATGACGTGTGCCCCCAGTTTGCTAGCCGCAAATGGCCGGGGGACCCGCGTGGGGGTTTAGATATTTGTAACCGCAAGCGCACGGTGTTGTAGTGTGGTTTGGGGGTCGAACACAGGGAGGCTAGGATGTGCTTGTGTCAAGGAGGACCAAAATCACCCCGTGGGCGAGCTAGCCTGAATCGGTTGATGGGTTGTCACGGAAAGGAATGCAAGGTATGAACAATAAGAAAATAAACCAGGGACTTTGGTTTCCACTCCAACGAGCGACTCTCGCCGATACGGCCTACGGGTAGGATGGCGATTGGAATTAGGGTCTAATGGTGAGACGTTGCCTCTGAAAGTGGTACCGGCATCCCATGGGCCCGATATTCCGGTCGGTGCCCCGGATGATACACCGGACGTCCCGGGTTTGATCAGTGGGCACTCCCGTGTCCATTAACACTGATCGATTCCGGGAGCACTAAGCTCGCAACGATAACTCCCAACGTCTCATCCTGCCGCTCCCGCGCGCTAGGATTCGGCGTCTACGCTAAGGGCGTGAGCTACGGCTAGGGAGTCAACCGCCAAGTTTATTCCCCCTTGGCCCAACGGTCAAAGGCGGTCTTTTTCCGCCGATGACAATAAAACACCCCGCGTAACCGTTAGATTCCTAATCCCTATCGATTTCCTAACCCTATGGATGCATCAGGAAGAGCTCCCGAAGGGGTTTCCGCCAAAATCCCAGATTTGGAAACTACTCACAAATATTCATTAAAAAGCGATCTAAACGAAAATGAACCGTTGAAATCATAATCAGGCGATTGGAATGCGAAGGTAGTAGAGCAATTAAGATAATACTAAAGTTTAAGAAAGATCCGAAAACTTACAATAGAAAAGTAATTACAGCCGTCACAATAGGAGAAAACAGTAAAAACTAACAGCTCCACGTTTCTGGAACCCTAGGGGTCCTATTTATAGGATCTCGTATCACCCGATCGGTTGCCAAGTCAACCGATCAGGTGATCCGTTACAAATAATAAACAGAAAACGACAGACTTTCACCCGGTCATATGAACCGGTCTGTTGAGTTCTTGGAGTGATCGGTTGGATCTTGGCGCCATCGGGTGAAGGGATCGGTTGGGTGCCCGTGTCTCAACTCCTCAGCATCAGCTACAGATGAACCGATCGGGTGAGAGTCACCCGATCGGTTGGAATTTGTCTTGAAAAGACAGAGAGTTGGCCCCGTTGAACCGGCCTGTGAACCGGTCGGGTGACTTCCACTTGAGCTCCGGCAGAGACCGGGTGGTGCACGCGTGCATCACCCGATCGGTTGGAGATGACCAACCGACCGGGTGAGGGGCTGAAAGGTGTAATCTTCATCGTTTGACCCCCGGGATCATGCGTGACTCCTCCCGTTGCTCCGGGGACTTGAGATATCGTCATTAAACGTCCCCTACACGGGCAATCTCCTGTAAACATGGAGAAACAAAGAAAAGTGAAAGAAAACGAGAAAATACGAGAAAACGAATAAAAGACGGCGGAGAATACGGAGAAACACAAAAGAAAACGTGCGTGAATATATGAAATATAAACGCACGTCAAAATCCCCCAAGCTGAACTCTTCCTCGTCCTCGAGGAAGACGAGTGAGAGTAGGAGCTCGGAGGGGAAAAATAGAGAGAAAGAGAGAAAAAGAAAACTCTATATCCTAGATCGTCCGTCAGAGCCAACAAAATCAAAAACGACACACCAAGCAAGCAAACGTCAAATCACATCACTAAACCTAGGAAAACGAGTCCAAATAAGTGTCGTGGGCCCACGCGGTGAAGCGCGTGTGAGTGCGGTCGTGTGCCAGCAAATGGTGTCGCTTTCTACAATGTGCTATGAGCTCATATACGCAAATCCAGAAAATGACCCAAATACCGATTCGAATTTGAAATTGCGGTGAATATTAGTTCAAGCATGCATGAGAAGAGTATAAGAATAGAAGCGTATCATGCATCGGGGATTCCACAACTAGGGTTAAGGAAATCACGCCACTATAGCCTAGATACTAGCTAAAAAGTTCCTAAGCCAAGTGTTTTCGAAAACGACGGGGGTTGAGATGATGTGGAGTAGAACACTCGGTGCAAATTCTCGCCTTCCCCTTATTCTCGGTACATAGGAAAAAATATTCACACTTGAAATTTTTTTGGGTTTTGGGTATTTGTATTTTTTTGGCTTTTTGGCTATACAAAATTTTTCTTTTCCTTTCTTTTTGGGTTTTTCTTTTCTTTTCTCTTTTCTTTTGGATTTTTGGGTTTTTGGCTATTCACATGTGTACTCTCCCAAGTGGGAGAACGGTACACGACGAGGGGATTTGCACCAAGTAAAACAAAAAAGAAGTCGGAATCTAAACACTTGGGCAAAGGAAACTATTCTCGCTAAATAGAGCATAGGCTAAATGGGTTGTCCTAGTCATTAATTGTGGAATCCCGACACATGCGAAATGAAGTACACGATATATATATATATATATATATATATATATATATATATATATATATATATATATCATGCAGAAGCAGTCAGGAGAAAATAAATGCCGCATATTCAAATCAAAGCATGATAATCTAGGGGTCATTCCTGGCCAGGTATATAAAGTAAAATCACAAAGTAGAAGCACACCAAACAGCTAGGCACGACGCACGACTCACAAAAAGCTAAGTGGATCCACGATGCGTGAAATACTAGAGAACTCGAAATCCTAGGGTTAGTGAATGTGATTATCGATGCCAAGCTAGGTGTGTGTGATTTTGTGGTGATTCATCATAGGGTTCATCTCTAGGAGAAAGAGATAAAAAGAAGAGAAGACAAAAAAGAAAAAATAAAAAACACGATGAAAACGACACAAAAACGAAAAAGAAAGACTCAAATGGCACACACAGTGCGACTCCCCCAAGCTGAAGCTTGCATTGCCCTCAATGCAATATGAGTGAGTACGGGAGGGCAATGAAGATGGGGGGAATACGCACCGACACAAAAAGAAATGAAAACGAGAAAAACACAGAGATGAAACTGAAAATAAAGAAAAATCAAAATCAAACCACACGACACGAAAATAGAAATAAAACCACACGACACGATACTCAAAAGGGGAAAAACAAGCACACACACACACACAAAAATGAGAAAAAACAAAACACGACAACACACCAAAATAGACGTCCCCCAAGCTAGACATGACAGTGCTAGCGAATAAAATGCGAACGTGAAATGCAGAAATATGCAAGGGGGAGTCAAAAACAAACAAGGTGCAATCAAAATAAAAAATAAAAAGGAAGTGATGCGACACGTGAATGGGTCCCCCTTGACAGAGATAAAGCAGGGCCCCGAAAAGACAGATGGGCACAAATACGGGGGGGTGGGCAAAAGCGGGAAAGAAAAAATCAAGCAGGGGCACCACCCTCTGGGGGTGGTGATGGGGGCCTGCGCTGGGGACCAGGAGTCGTGGGGGGTGGAATGTGGAGCTCGGAGACATCGGGTGGGTCTTCACGGATGTGGCGAATGAAGCTTTAAAGAAAGGGGAGGTCTCGGTCGATGGACTCCTCGGTTATCCGACCACCCTGTCTAGCTAGGAGGATCATGGCAGTGAATCGATCGGCTTGGTCGTCGGCTTGGAATTGAGCGGGGGTAGATGGGTTGGAGGTGGTGGGTTGAGCGGGGGGCTGTGTGCGACGAGTACGACGGGTGGGCCTAGGGTTCAAAGAGCTGGTGTCGATGGGCTTAACCCGGCGGGGAGGCATTGTGCGGGTGTCGTGTGTGTGCGTGAGTATGCAAAATACAACGAATCAACACAAACATGAAACACGACCAACAGGCAAATGGAATATTTGGGGCAAAATTAAAATTGAGCTAAGGAGCGGGTTTACCTAAATGAGATGAAGATCGTTGCTCGTAGACGCCCCGATGCTGCTCGATAGGAGTACGTTGTGAAGCCGCGGCGATTTCTTCAGTAAGATTCGAAATTTAGGAGAATGGGTGAAAGTTAGGGTTTTGGGTGCGGGTGAAATCGAGGAGAATGGAGAGAAATCGATGGTGGGATGGATAGGGAAATGGGGGGAAGTCAGTTGGGGTTGATTTTGGGGAAGATCGCGGTCCGGTGCAAGAGGAGGAGGTGAAACGTCTGGTTGGGATTCGAAAATGGTGAGGGCGAAACGAACGGGTGGTCGGGGGTATTTATAGGGTTTTAAGTCGAACCGATCGGGTGACTTGTCACCCGATCGGTTGACTGTTAGGTCGAAAACTCTTGCCGAAGAAGTGCTACAGGCGAACCGATCGGTTGACTTGTCAACCGATCGGTTGGCCGCTCCGCTCATTTTCCCGAGAATTGAGGGTTGCTCACCTGGTCGCCTCAACCGATCGCGCTCTAACTCAACCGATCGGTTGATATTTCCCAAAAATTTCCCGAGAATTCTCCCCAGATCACCCGGTCTATCACCTGGTCTCTCCATTCTTCACCCGATCGGTTCATTTGGGGACAGATGCGGCTTGTATCTGATACATCCCAACCGATCGGTTGAGTTATCAACCGATCGGTTGGGGCTTTGTTTCCTGCAAAAACCAACAGATTGTCTAAGTCCCTAAACGGATGTTCTTGCGGCTGATTTTATTTATAAAAATAGATAAAATAAAGTCAAAAATAACACTAAAAAGTGGGGCAAAAGTTTAGAGCATGGGTTGCCTCCCATGAAGCGCACTTGTTTAACGTCGTTGGCTCGCCGCCAGCAAGTGATGTTCACGGTGGTTGATACGGGTGATGCCCGAAGTTCGACATCTCTTCTTCATCGGAGCGTACGGCCTTTGGAGTAGTCAGCGGCTGGAGAAAGATTTGCTCGACTACCCTCTCCTTGTTTTTCGAATCCGGGGGCTTCTCTTTCGTATTGGCGCTTACCGCCATCTTCTTAAGGATCCGGACCTCGTCTTTGGTGAGGTCCATGGGTTCTTTCCCCGTTTTCCTCGCAGGAGGAGCCTTGGGGAACCCGGGAGGGGTCGTATGTGCTGCATTCGCCTTCCCAGCAGCATCATTGTTCTTGGGGCCGTCTTGGTCTTCTGAATCCCCCAAGTTATCGGGGGGATTTCTTAAGAGAATCTCCCAGGAACTCTCTTCAGCAGCTTTATCTTCTTCCACCTCCAGCAAATTACACCGAGGGTCATCTAAGGGATCGGGATACTTCATGGACAACCCCAGATCAAATTCAACCTTTTCCCCGCTGACGTTTAGCGAAAGTTTTCCATTCTTTACATCAATCAAAACGCCAGCAGTGGCCATGAAAGGCCATCCCAGGATGATGGGAGTGTGTGCGTCTTCAGGCATGTCCATGACAACGAAGTCCACTGGCACATGCACCCCTTTTACATTAACAGGGAGGTCATCCACAATCCCCATCGGATATTTGACCGACCGGTCAGCAAGTTGTAGGGTCATACCGGTGGGCTCCAAATCACCCATTCCTATCCTCTTATACATCAATAAGGGCATCAAACTGACACTCGCTCCGAGATCGACGAGTGCACGATGAATCTTTACTGCCCCGATCGTGCAAGGGATTGAGAAGCTCCCCTGGTCTTTAAGTTTCGACGGATTTGCCCTCTGGATGAGAGCGCTACACTCCGCCGTCAACACTACTTTCTCCTTTATAGACCCTCTTGTCACCAAATCCTTCAGGAATTTCGCATAGGAGGGGATTGTTTCGATTGCTTCCAGGAAGGGGATTTGCAAGCTCAGATCCTTGATCATGGTGAAGAACTTGCCATATTTCTCATTGATTTTGGCCTGAGCTAACAGTTGTGGAAAAGGCACAACGGGTTTGAACACTTTCAGGCTCCCTTCCTCGTTCTTCTTCTTCTCTTCTTCAGAGACTCCCTCCGGGGTCGTAGGATTTGATGACGAAGCACCGGCGTCGTTTGATTTTTCGATCGGTCGCTCGACTACCAACGGTGCTTCCGGTCTGTTAGGGGGCACTCTAGTAGGGATTTGTGTCCCGCTTCTCAGAACGATAGCGGACACATTTGCGTGCTCGTGCACGAGTGCTGACATTTGGGTTGCTCCCCTTGGGTTCACCTCAGGTTGTGGCGGCAATTGGTTTTGTGACCTTGAAAGGGTCGCCACTTGTAACCCCAGCTGGGTTACTTGGTCCGTGAGGGCACGCTGACCCATTTCCAGCTTTTGATTGATCTTCTCCTGGTTGGTTATATATTGAGTCAAGAGAGACTCAACCGGAGAGACGGCCCTCTATTGGCCATACTACTGCTGCTGCTGGATTGGCTGCTGATTCCTGGGGGCGTAAAATTGTTGCTGAGGCTGCTGCTGATATTGTTGTTGCTGAATCTGACTCTGCTGTGGCCTAGTCGGCTGATATGTTTGTTGCTGCGACTGCTGAGGCGGCGAGGGCTGGAATGGTGCCCGGTAACCAAAGTTAGGGTGGTTCCAGTTGTTTAGAGAGTAGGCCGGGTTAGAATTGGTTCTTGGTGGATACGTCGCATTTCCCATGGGGTTGTAAAATAGTGCGCTCGCCTGATCCAACGGTGGTGAGACGTCACCACCGTCAAATTTCCCAAAGACTTCGGATTCTACCGCAGGAATCTGTTGTGTACAGGCCCCACCGGCTCCTACCATTAGTGCGGAGATCTGGGTCGAAAGCAAGTCGAACTTGCTTGAAAGTTTGTCGACGTCCTCGACTCTGTGTATACCCCCAGACCTGGGTGTGGCTCTCTCGTCACACCACCGCTCATTGTTGGATGCCATATTTTCCAGAATATGTCCGGCATCTTCCTCGCTCCTTGACATGAAGGAACCCCCAGCCGCGGCGTCCATAGAAGATTTTAGGTCATCCCTCAGCCCATTGTAGAATAGATTAATAATCTGCCACTTCGGAAGCTCATGGTGAGGGCATCTTCTCTGCATTTCCTTGTATCTCGTCCAAGCTTCATGCAAGGACTCGTGGCTGGCCTGGGAGAAGGAGGAGATCTCACTCCTCAACTTCATGGTCTTCCCCGGAGGAAAGAACTTCGTCAGAAAAGCGTTGGAGAGCTTCTCCCAGGTATTGAAAGTGTTGGGGTCCTTCCCCCTAAGCCATTGCTTGGCTTTGTCTCGCAACGAGAAGGGGAACAGCATCAGACGGATAGCCTTAGTCGTGACACCATTAATCCAGAAGGTGTCACATTTCTCCAAGAAGGAGTCTAGATGCTCGATCGGGCTCTCCATGGGTGCACCTGAAAACTGATCCTGCTGGATCCATGTCACCAAAGACGGCTTTAGCTCAAAGCTTTGGGCCGTAATAGCTGGGGGACGGATGGCGGAAGTGGACTCGATAGATGGCATCGAGTACTCCAGCAGGGACTTGTGAGGCGGGGTGTTCTCCTCCATGGCTTCAGGATCCTCTCTTCTTCGCTTCTCGGCGGCCAAACGCCTAATGGTGGCGTTAATCTCTGGATCAACGGGGATCAAGTCGTCGAGACTTCTTGAACTCCTGCGCATAAAAAACAACAAACACACGTGAAGCGACAAGTGGGAGAGAGACAGATAAGATAAGAAATAAAAAGAAGAAAATAAAAAGGAAAAAAGAAGAATGCGAAAATTATCGCGAGGTAGGGATAAGAGCTAGACACTAGGGTTCAAGATATCCTAAAATAACAAGCACGTTGCCTCCCCGGCAACGGCGCCATAAACTTGACGTGTGCCCCCGGTTTGCTAGCCGCAAATGGCCGGGGGATCCACGTGGGGGTTTAGATATTTGTAACCGCAAGCGCACGGTGTTGTAGTGTGGCTTGGGGGTCGAACACAGGGAGGCTAGGATGTGCTTGTGTCAAGGAGGACCAAAATCACCCCATGGGTGAGCTAGCCCAAATCGGTTGATGGGTTGTCACGGAAAGGAATGCAAGGTATGAACAATAAGAAAATAAACCAGGGACTTTGGTTTCCACTCCAACGAGCGACTCTCGCCGATACGGCCTACGGGTAGGATGGCGATCGAAATTAGGGTCTAATGGTGAGACGTTGCCTCTGAAAGTGGTACCGGCATCCCATGGGCCCGATATTCCGGTCGGTGCCCCGGATGATACACCGGACGTCCCGGGTTTGATCAGTGGGCACTCCCGTGTCCATTAACACTGATCGATTCCGGGAGCACTAAGCTCGCAACGATAACTCCCAACGTCTCATCCTGCCGCTCCCGCGCGCTAGGATTCGGCGTCTACGCTAAGGGCGTGAGCTACGGCTAGGGAGTCAACCGCCAAGTTTATTCCCCCTTGGCCCAACGGTCAAAGGCGGTCTTTTTCCGCCGATGACAATAAAACACCCCGCGTAACCGTTAGATTCCTAATCCCTATCGATTTCCTAACCCTATGGATGCATCAGGAAGAGCTCCCGAAGGGGTTTCCGCCAAAATCCCAGATTTGGAAACTACTCACAAATATTCATTAAAAAGCGATCTAAACGAAAATGAACCGTTGAAATCATAATCAGGCGATTGAAATGCGAAGGTAGTAGAGCAATTAAGATAATACTAAAGTTTAAGAAAGATCCGAAAACTTACAATAGAAAAGTAATTACAACCGTCACAATAGGAGAAAACAGTAAAAACTAACAGCTCCCCGTTTCTGGAACCCTAGGGGTCCTATTTATAGGATCTCGTATCACCCGATCGGTTGACAAGTCAACCGATCGGGTGATCCGTTACAAATAATAAACAGAAAACGGCGGACTTTCACCCGGTCATATGAACCGGTCGGTTGAGTTCTTGGAGTGACCGGTTGGATCTTGGCGCCATCGGGTGAAGGGATCGGTTGGGTGCCCGTTTCTCGACTCCTCAGCATCAGCTACAGATGAACCGATCGGGTGAGAGTCACCCGATCGGTTGGAATTTGGCTTGAAAAGACAGAGAGTTGGCCCCGTTGAACCGGCCTGTGAACAGGTCGGGTGACTTCCACTTGAGCTCCAGCAGAGACCGAGTGGTGCACGCGTGCATCACCCGATCGGTTGGAGATGACCAACCGACCGGGTGAGGGGCTGAAAGGTGTAATCTTCGTCGTTTGACCCCCTGGATCACTCGTGACTCCTCCCGTTGCTCCGGGGAATTGAGATATCGTCGTTAAACGTCCCCTACGCGGGCAATCTCCTGCAAACATGGAGAAACAAAGAAAAGTGAAAGAAAACGAGAAAATACGAGAAAACGAATAAAAGACAGCGGAGAATACGGAGAAACACAAAAGAAAACGTGCGTGAATATATGAAATATAAACGCACGTCAGTCGATCGCTCGTGTCTAGGAAGCTCAATGACGACCGTTGACACTGGATGATGATCGTCAATCTACACCACAGGGACACGTTTTGGGGGGTCGGATATGGGTTCCGACCCCAATCACCTCTGATGCTCAAGTTAGTGTGGGAATGTAAGGAAGAGAGGGATCTTGGTACAGCTGAGATCGATCCACAGAGGTTCGTCTCAGGACTGGCGGCGCAAGCTCGAATGTATAAGAAATATTAGCTGAGAAAGTAGAGTTCTATGTCTTAGACCTTGTACCTTGGAAATGGGACCCGCTCATTTATTTATAGGCATTCAGGGTCCCTTTGAAAATGTTGGGGTGATAACGACCACCCATAATGGAGCCACGATCTTCCCCCTTTAATGGGAATAAATGTTGTGCACGTCCCTGCTAGCCGGCCTTTAATCCCACGTTCGAGTGAGGTAGACTCAACGGTCGACTGCCATTGGGCTATGACGGATTCGATATTGGGCTTCCCTTGTGGGCTTCATGGGCTTTAGTGGTTTGTCGGTTGGGTTAACTCGAATGTCCGCCCAATGACTCAACAAGTCCGTATATTAGATCTCGAAACTTGGGAGTTGGAACCCTTTTACCATTGTCCTTTCATGTATTTATAGATGTTGGTCCAATGATTGCGAATAACCTTCCCTCATTGAATCGGGCGGGATCTTCTCCGGGATTGATGATAACGGCTGCTTATTTACTCGGTCTCATTAACTCCTCCCTGAGTATCAGCGGAAGCCTAATGATCGAGTGAGCCGTTTGCTTGACCGAGTATTACTCCGCCTTAATGACGAATTGTAGGTTGTAGGATCTAAATGGGCCGCATATCTTGACACCGTTTTGTGGTCCATACCTGTGCACCAACAATATGTAATCCCCTTATGTACTCAGCACATACGTGTACAGAAATGGGGTTTCAAATAAATATTTATTAGATTTGTCTAGTATGGATGTGTTTGGTATACAAATGTATTCATATGTATCATTGTGTGTTTGTGTGTACTTTTGCTTTATGAGAGTTTTGGCAACCTTTCCCATTATTTTTCGTGGACAAATGTGTGAGTGATTTGCAACTGTAAGTCCTTCTTACTACAATGTACTTAGAGCATAGTAGATATGCGCAGTGACGGATAGATGAATTGAACTCAGGGGCACAATTTTTAGCTGGAAATAATTTTTGTTTATTTTATTTATTATAAAATTGTAGCATAAAAAATTACATTGACTCAAGTGCATCCTTAGACAAGATAGTCATAACGACTTACATAATACAATTGCACTCAACGAGGTCTCATGTTTTGAAAACATTGTATAACAACTTCATTGTTGATGCTATTAAAAATATTCTTCTCAATGTACACAATCAATTTTTCATTCATCAATTGATCTCCCATTCGATTACCTAAACGACTCTTCACAATGTTCATTGTAACGACCACTTCTCCATCATACCTAGTTCGTGTGTACCTCCTTGTTGTGTTGGATTGTGTGTTTTCTTGTACTTTGGTTTTTAATATTCTATCCGTAGTTCGGACGCTTGACTGGACCCCATTTTCATGACCCTTTCGGAGGCACGGTCGCTCTGGTAATTTTCTTTACAAATTTTGGAAACCGAGGAGCGAAGGTGTAAATATTTGACTATAATTATTAGTATTATTCTTTTAAGATTCAAACTTTTAAAATGATATCTAACGGTTTAAAAAAACAAAACCTTATTAATTAAGTTTTATTATTAAAATTATATTTTAAAAAAAACTCAAATGTTTTTATCCAAACAGTGAAAGAGAGAGAAGGGAATCATTTGAAAGAAAAAAAACAAGCTTATCATTATTTTAAATACCCTAACTTGTTAACTAATATACCCTAATCTAAAGGCATCATGCTGTTAATGCTACTAAGAGAATCAAATCTTTAATCAAAACAATTCTCTTAGAAACTAACCTATTATTTATCCTATCCTAACCGTACGATTATTCCCCTCTCCCCCACTATCACACGTTACCCTCTCTCTTATATATATACTAGTCATTACCCGTGCCCATAGGGCACGGTTTATTTAATGGCTGAGTTTTTCTCCCCCACAAATTTCAAGTTCACCCAAATTTCAAGTTTTCCCACAAAATTTCAAGTTTCCCCCCAAATTTAAGTTTTCCCCCAAAATTTAAGTCCCCCCAAAATTGTCATTACCACCTAGGACAAACTTGCCACGTAGGACAAAGCTTTGTCCTAGTAGGATAAGATTCAAAATCTTCATAGAACTGGAAAAAAATGTCCGGAAGGGGTGAGAATAAAAAGTGTGGGTGTGTGTGTGGGGAGGGTCCATAGGCAAAAATACAAAAACCGGGGTTGTATGTACAAAATTCCCCACCTCCTCTTTTATCCCTCAAAATTGCATCTCTTATATTTTCTCTTATTCAATTTCCCTGTTTTATATAATAGATATCCAAATTCTCTTATCCAATTTCTCATGTCCAAATTCTCTTATCAATTTCTCTTGATAACATCCGTCTTTTATATAATAGATATCTCTTATCCAATTTCTCTTGTCAAATATCTCTTATCCAATTTCTCTTGATAACATCTCTCGTTTGTAATATAGATATCCCTTATCCAATTTCTCTTGATAACATCACTCTTATCCAATTTCTATTGTCCAATATCTCTTATGCAATTTCTCTTGATAACATCCCTCTTTTATAATATAGATATCTCTTATCCAATTTATCTTGTCCAATATCTCTAATCCAATTTCTCTTGATAACATCCCTCTTTTATAATATAGATATCTCTTATCCAATTTCTCATGTCCAATATATCTTATACAATTCCTCTTGATAACATCCCTCTTTTATAATATAGATATCTCTTATCCAATTTCTCTTTTCCAATATCTCTTATCCAATTTCTCTTGATAAAATCCCTCTTTTATAATATAGACTAGTCATAACCCGTGCCCGCGGGCACGGTTCATTTAACATTTCTCCTGCGAAATCTTTGTTCCCCGAAAAATTATTTACACATCCAAAATTTAACAGAACAATAAATTAGCGTAAAAATATTTAGCGGCACGGGCACCTTCGACGCGAAACAACAAATTCGACGTCGAACAACAAATTTGGCGCCCGCGCCTTCGGCGCAGAACAACAAATCTTTGTAAAAAAATTTAGCGCGGTCGTCTTGGGCGCAGAACAACAAATTTAGTGGGCACCTTCAGTGCAGATAAACAAATTTAGCGGGCGCCTTTGGCCCGAGCGCCGAACTTATTTCCACCGCAAAATCTTTGTTCCACGAAAATTATTTCCACAGCCAAAATTTAACAGAACAATAAATTAGTGTAAAAATATTTAGCGGCACGGGCACCTTCGACGCGGAACAACAAATTCGGCGCAGGCGCCTTCGACGCAGAACAACAAATTCGACGTCGAACAACAAATTTAGCGCCCGCGCCTTCGGCGCGGGACAACAAATTAGCATAAAAATTTTAGCTGGGCGCCTTCTGTTATTTCCCCTGCGAAATCTTTGTTCCCCGAAAATTATTTGCACAGCCAAAATTTAACAGAACAATAAATTAGCGTAAAAATATTTAGCGGCACGGGCACCTTCGGCGCGGAACAACAAATTCGGCGCAGGCGTCTTCGGCGCGGAACAACAAATTCGACGTCGAACAACAAATTTGGCGCACGCGCCTTAGGCGCGAGACAACAAATTAGCGTAAAAAAATAAGCGAGTCGCCAAATTAGCGTAAAAAATTTAGCGGGGCGCTTTCGGCGCTGGCGCCGGAACAACAAATAGCAGTGTTTTTTACGCTAATTTGTTGTTCCGCTAAATTGTTTTACGCTAAATTTTTTATTTTGTTTAATTTAATGGATCATGATTCTCCACAATCTTTCCCAATGCACTTTTAATTTCAAAGTTTAAGTTTCCAAGGCACTTTTTCCCCCAAATTTAATCTCCACAATCTTTCCCAATGCACTTTTCCTCCCAAATTTAATTTCCACACTCTTTCCCAAGGCACTTCTAATTTCAAAGTTTATGTTCCCAATGCACTTTCCCACCAAAAAATTTCACAAAATCCATTCTCAACCATTGATTTACCAAGATCAAATCTTAGCCACTCTTTATCTTGTCCTAGTCAGCCCTAGAATTCAAAAATCGTTGTCAAATGTATAATAGATATCTCTTATCCAATTTCTCTTGATAACATCCCTCTCTTATAATATAGATATCTCTTATCCAATTTCTCTTGTCCAATATCTCTTATCCAATTTCTCTTGATAACATCCCTTTTTTATAATATAGATTAGTCATTACCCGTGCCCATAGGGCACGGTTTATTTAATGGCTGAGTTTTTCTCCCCCACAAATTTCAAGTTCACCCAAATTTCAAGTTTTCCCACAAAATTTCAAGTTTCCCCCCAAATTTAAATTTTCCCCCAAAATTTAAGTCCCCCCAAAATTGTCATTACCACCTAGGACAAACTTGCCACGTAGGACAAAGCTTTGTCCTAGTAGGATAAGATTCAAAATCTTCATAGAACTGGAAAAAAATGTCCGGAAGGGGTGAGAATAAAAAGTGTGGGTGTGTGTGTGGGGAGGGTCCATAGGCAAAAATACAAAAACCGGGGTTGTATGTACAAAATTCCCCACCTCCTCTTTTATCCCTCAAAATCTCATCTCTTATATTTTCTCTTATTCAATTTCCCTGTTTTATATAATAGATATCCAAATTCTCTTATCCAATTTCTCATGTCCAAATTCTCTTATCAATTTCTCTTGATAACATCCGTCTTTTATATAATAGATATCCCTTATCCAATTTCTCTTGTCCAATATCTCTTATCCAATTTCTCTTGATAACATCTCTCGTTTGTAATATAGATATCCCTTATCCAATTTCTCTTGATAACATCACTCTTATCCAATTTCTATTGTCCAATATCTCTTATGCAATTTCTCTTGATAACATCCCTCTTTTATAATATAGATATCTCTTATCCAATTTATCTTGTCCAATATCTCTAATCCAATTTCTCTTGATAACATCCCACTTTTATAATATAGATATCTCTTACCCAATTTCTCATGTCCAATATCTCTTATCCAATTCCTCTTGATAACATCCCTCTTTTATAATATAGATATCTCTTATCCAATTTCTCTTTTCCATTATCACTTATCCAATTTCTCTTGATAACATCCCTCTTTTATAATATAGATATCTCTTATCCAATTTCTCTTGATAACATCCCTCTCTTATAATATAGATATCTCTTATCCAATTTCTCTTGTCCAATATCTCTTATCCAATTTCTCTTAATAACATCCCTCTTTTATAATATAGATATCGCTTATCCAATTTCTCTTATCCAATATCTCTTGATAACATCCCTCTTTTATAATATAGATATCTCTTATCCAATTTCTCTTTTACAATATATCTTATCCAATATCTCTTGATAACATCCCTCTTTTATAATATAGATATCTCTTATCCAATTTCTCTTTTCCAATATCTCTTATCCAATTTCTCTTGATAACATCCCTCTCTTATAATATAGATATCTCTTATCCAATTTCTCTTGTCCAATATCTCTTATCCAATTTCTCTTGATAACATCCCTCTTTTATAATATAGATATCTTTTATCCAATTTCTCTTTTCCAATATCTCTTATCCAATATCTCTTGATAACATCCCTCTTTTATAATATAGATATCTCTTATCCAATTTCTCTTTTACAATATATCTTATCCAATTTCTCTTGATAACATCCCTCTTTTATAATATAGATATCTCTTATCCAATTTCTCTTTTCCAATATCTCTTATCCAATTTCTCTTGATAATATCCCTCTTTTATAATATAGATATCTCTTATCCAATTTCTCTTGATAACATCCCTCTCTTATAATATAGATATCTCTTATCCAATTTCTCTTGATAACATTCCTCTTTTATAATATATATATCTCTTATCCAATTTCTCTTTTCCAATATCTCTTATCCAATTTCTCTTGATAACATCCCTCTTTTTCTTGAGACGTTACATACATTAATTTGTTGGAAAGGATTTTAACCTATTTAAGTTTTGCCTTTAAAAATTTACTGTGAGAAATATACTTGCCTTATAGCGATGAAACTAGCGCCAATGGATTCGTTTTGACGTTTCTGATTTTCAGGGACTAGTCTCGCAATTTTCTGAGGCCTGTACGAATTACTATGAATTTAAACCCAATAATATCATTTAATAAATATTAGAAAATACGAAAATACGTATTAAAATACGTATAATTTTTAAAACGAAACAGCGTTCGTTTTCTTACCCGCGAGAGAGAGAGAGGGCGGCGTTGCTCGGCGGGGCGGTGACGGCGCTCGGGGTCGGGGTTCGGTAGCAAGGCGAAGAGGTGGCGGCGACTGTCACCGGCGGCGGCAACCGGTGGGTAGCGGCGGTGGAAGGCGAGCGGGCGCTGTCGAGCTCGCGGGCGGCATTCTCGAGCGAGAGGGGCGGAGGGAGACGTCGGACGCGGCGTCGAGATGCGTCGGAGCTCAGGCGATGTGGTCCTGGGTCGAGGCGGATACGGCGACGTCCCGGCGAGGGCGGCGATGGCAGCAGCACGGCGGAAAGCGGCGGGAGAGAGAGAGGCTATGCGGGAGGGGTTGCTGCGGCGGTCGTCGACGGGAATACGGCGGCGGAGGCGACTGGTCGGAGGCGGCGTTACGGTGAGCTTCACGGCGACCGTCGGTTCGGGCTGAGGAGCGGTCGGACGTGAGTGAGGGTGGGGGAAAAATTGAAGAGAGAGGGAGAAGAGAATGGTCTGGGTTACGGGCTAAAATGAGTAGCCTGGGTGTTGGTTTTTGGTCTGTGAGGAGAGAATAGCTTAAGCAAGGGGATTAAATAGGTTATAACAATTAGTATAATAATAGTGTAATTAATTTTTAGTCAAATATAATAAATGCAAAGGTTAGCTTTTGAGAAAGAGAAAGCAATTTAGACTCAAACTCTATTACACAGCGTGTGAGCTTGCCGACGGTTTCTAGATAATTAAACTAAATAAAAAGTGATTAATGAAAAGTCGTAATTACAGTTTTGTAACGAAATTACAATTTTGCCCCTCAAGTTAAACGACTCCGAAAAATTACGAAAATATAGCCACGGGTTCGTATCGTCACGAGGATCGTGACTACGAGATCTATTTCGTAGTTTGGACTACGGAAATACGTGTTTTGGGCCAAAACGTTTAGGAAGCGGGTTTGTGGGTTCTCTATTGATTTGACTTCGAAAAATTACGAAATTAATGTGGGAATCCCTAAATGGTCTTAGAGTGATACTGTAGAAGTTTGAAATCGTTTTGAAAACGTTTACTTAGAAAAATAATTGTTACGGCTGTAATGTTAAAATTGAGTTTAAATAATTATAAAAATCATTTAGGGATTTAGGTTGGTACTCGTATACTCTAAAGTTGGCTATAACTATATTGGTACTACAAAACATTTTTTTTATAAATGATTTAAAAACTATTTTGATGTTCAACTCCTAACAAACCATTATAAAATATTATTAATTAAGAAAATACGTAGAAAATGGGTATTGCTCAATACATGTCATCACATTCTACCCACCTTATAAAAATTCCGTCCTCGGAATTTCTCACACTAAAATACATAGAATAAAGATACAATGAACTAAGATTCAGTGAACAAATATGGATATCTCTCGCGCATTTCATCTTCTCGTTCCCAGGTGGATTCGCCAGGTGAGTCATGTCGCCACATCACTCTAACGAGATTGACTACGCTATTCCTGAGAGTCTTCTGACGTCGATCCAAAATTTGCACTGGTTGTTGCTCATATGAAAGATCTGGTCGTACTGTGATCTCTGAGTGGTCAACTACATGAGTAGGATCACTAATGTAACGACGCAGCTGTGAGACATGGAATACGTCATGTACTCCTTCCAGTGAAGGTGGTAGGGCCAGGCGGTAAGCTACTTCTCCAACTCGCTCCAGTATATCGAAAGGGCCGATAAATCTCGGACTGAGCTTTCCTCTTCTTCCAAATCTGATCACTCCCCGGTTAGGAGATATTTTCAGAAATACATGATCACCAGGTTGAAACTTTAGATGACGACGCTTCGTATCGGCCCAGTGTTTGTATCGGTCTTGTGCAATGCGAAGTTTGTCTCTGATAGTACGCACCACATCAACAGCTTCTACAATCAGCTCTGGACCCAAAAGTTCTCGATCGCCAATGTCATCCCAACTTAATGGAGAACGACATTTTCTTCCATAAAGTGCTGCAAATGGGGCCATACCGATACTTGCTTGGTAGCTGTTGTTGTATGAAAACTCCACTAAGTGCAAGTGGTCTTCCCACGAGCCTTTGAAGTCAAGCATACAAGCTCTCAACATATCTTCGAGTATCTAGATGGTGCGCTCTGATTGCCCATCCGCCTACGGATGATACGCAGTGCTGAAGCTCAGACTGGTACCAAGATTTGATTGCAGACTCTTCCAAAAGTGAGATGTGAATCTCGTGTCTCGATCAGAGACAATGCTCACTGGGACTCCGTGCAATCTCACGATTTCCTGTACGGTCATCGCTCATGTTACGACATAAACTAGGAAGAAGTTATAAGGTATAGGAATAATTATTACCTCCATGTACTTCTTCGCAAGTAGTTCAGTAGATTGTCCTACTCGAAATGGTATGAAGTGTGCCGACTTGGTTAATCGATCAACGATCAACCAGATGGCATCATTCTGCTTTGTACTCCGAGGTAGTCCAGTGACGAAATCCATGGTGATGTGTTGCCACTTTCACTCGGGAATAGGCAGCGATTGAAGCAATCCTACGACGCGATGATGTTCAGCCTTCACTTGCTGACATACTAGACATTTGGCGACGCGTCGAACAATGCTTCTCTTCATTCCATGCCACCAAAAATTTAGACGAAGATCCTTGTACATTTTGGTGCCACCAGGATGTACAGAGTATGGGGAGCTATGTGCTTCATTCATTAGCTCCTCTCGGATATCGCCTGAAGGCACGCAGATTCTGCTGCCATATCTCAAGGATCCGTCTTCATGGATAAGAAAATCCGTTCGAAGACTTGCTTCCACTTGAGCCTTGATCTTCCGTAACTTTGCATCTCCAGCTTGAGCGGCTTTGATACGGTCGATGATGGTAGACTGAATTTGAAGATTCATCAATGAAGCTTCAATCCCAGGTAGGATGATTTCAATCTTCATCTCTCGCAGCTCTAGTTGTAGTCTCTTCTGAGCCGTGAGTGTCATAACAGTTGGTAGCCGACTCAATGTGTCTGGCACGACATTAACCTTCCCAGGATGATATTGGAGGTCGATGTCATAGTCAGCCATGAGTTCCAACCATCTGCGTTGTCTCATGTTCAGCTCCTTCTGCGTGAAGATATACTTCTGACTTTTGTGGTCGGTGAAGATCTTCACTTGCTCGCCCAGTAGAAAATGTCTCCAGATTTTCAGAGCAAAAATAACTACGGCTAGCTCCAGATCATGAGTCGGATAGTTCTTCTCATGAGTCTTCAGTTGTCGGGAAGCATACGTCATAACATGAACATGTTGATGTAGCACACATCCGAGACCTTTGCCAGATACATCACAATATACTTCAAACCCCCCAGTTCTGTCTGGTATAGCCAGAACTGGTGCAGTTGTTAGCTTCGTCTTCAATCCTTCAAAAGCGTGCTCACAAGTCTCGGACCAAATATACTTGACGTCCTTTCTTGTCAGGCGAGTCATGGGCTCAGCAATTTTGGAGAAGTCCTGGATGAATCGACGGTAGTAGCCAGCCAATCCAAGAAAACTTCGGATGTCCGAAACTGGCCGAGGGGTCGGCCAATTCCTAACAGATGTGACTTTCTCCGGATCGACAGAAATACCATCTCCAGATACCACATGCCCAAGAAAGGCAACGCGGTTAAGCCAAAATTCACATTTGCTGAACTTGGCGTAGAGTCGGTGATGACGCAGAGTCTTCAATACGATCCGCAGGTGGTCAGCATGATCTTCCTCGCTTTTTGAATAGACCAGAATGTCATCAATAAAGATCACTACGAATTTATCCAAGAACTCATAGAAGATGAGGTTCATGAGGTTCATGAATACCGCTGGCGCATTGGTCACGCCAAAGGGCATAACTGCGAATTCGTAGTGTCCATACTTGGTCCGAAAAGCAGTCTTGGATATGTCGTCCTTCTTGAATTTCACTTGGTGATATCCACTTCGGAGGTCAAGCTTGAGAAGACTCGAGATCCACCAAGTTGGTCGAAGATGTCGTCGATGCGTGGCAATGGATATTTGTTCTTCACGGTGACCTTGTTCAGCTCTCGGTAGTCCACGCACATCCTTCTTGAGCCGTCCTTCTTCTTGACCAATAGGACTGGTGCACCACAAGGAGATACGCTGGGATGTATCAATCCTTTCTGCAACAGGTCGTCTAATTGGGTACGGAGTTCCTCCAATTCTGCTGGTGCTATACGATAAGGAGCTTTGGAGATAGGCTGAGTATCTGGCATCAGGTCAATGGTGAATTCGAGAGCTCGATCGGGTGATAATCCTGAAATTTCTTCAAGAAATACGTCGTTGAATTCTCGAACTACTCTGGGCTTCTCAGGTTCAGCTAGCATAGAGGCCATCATCATCTTCAGAGGCTTGGCCCGGAATTGAATAGGTCCAAGCGACTGGCTTCCGCTCGAAAATTCGAACATTGGATGGTTGGGAATTTCGAACACTAACTTCTTTTTGCGACAATCGATGGTAGCGTAAAAAGTTCCTAACCAATCCATTCCGAATACAGCGTCAAAGTTTGGCATGTCGATTATCATGAAGTCAGCGTAGAGCTCACGACCACATATCACCAAAGGGCATGATCGACAGCCACCGGAAGTCTTCATTACGCCATTCCCGGTGTTGATGTTCCATCGGTTAGAAAGGGGGTCAATAGGAATGGAATGTGTTGTAGCGAACTTATGTGATAAGAAGCAATGGGATGCTCCAGAATCAAAGAGGGATAAAGCTGGTGTAGATGCTACTAAAACGATACCTAGAGTATGATAAGGTATACTTAGCAGTCTAAAGTAAAGCTATAGGCATCTAGTAAAGTACGGGAGGATGTCTTAGATGTTACCTGTGATCACTGGTTCAGTCGCCTCGGCTTCTTCAGCAGTCATGGTAAAAGCTTGACGTTTAGGCTGGGCCTGTTGGAAAACCCTCTGCTATGGCGGCAAGGGTGGTCCACGGGATGTTGATCCAGGAGTTCCAGTAGTAAATGGTTTGTTGATGCGCTGGGGGCAGTCTTTAACAGTGTGCTCCAGTGATCCACATACCAAGCATTGGTTCAACAGTTGGCGACAGTCCTTCTTGGTATGGCCCGGTCGGTTGCAGTGAAAGCATACCATAGTAGCTCGATTGTTGTTTGGAGGAGCAGCGGTCCGGTTGTTGGCTGGAGCAACAGACCTGTAGTTGTTGGGAGCAGTAAGCCTCTTGAAGGTAGTAGTCTGCATCGGTCGGAGATTGTTCCTCGGTGGTTCCATCGGGCGCTTTCCTTGGGCTGCTTTACGCTGTTTGTCAAGAGCCTCATGGTTGCGGTAGCCTCCAGTATCTTCTCATAGCTGGTCAGATCAGCCGAGGTCATAGAAGCTTGAATATTATAATTCAGACCTTGGCGGAACTGGAAGGCATGATCTTCCGTATTCTAGACCATGTGAGGAGCGAATTGACTCAGCATAGAGAACTCAGCATCGTACTCGTCAACAGTCATTGATTCTTGTTTTAAGTTGACGAAACGTTGTTGAAGTTCCCTTCTTGCTGCTTTAGGAAAAAACTTCGTGTCGAAACGCTCGCGAAATGTGGCCCAGGCAATAGGCCGCATTATGCGCTTTTCCTCAGTATCCCACCAGGTTCGGGCGTAATCAGTCAGTTGGAGCCTGCCTATTTCCACCCATCCTGCCTGTGGGATACGGGCAGCGGCCAAATTATCTTCAGTGTTACGTGCCCATTCTTCAGCTTCCAATGGAGTTTCCTTTCTAGAGAACGTTTTAGGATGCATCTCACGGAATTGTTTAACTCTAGCTTCTCCTCGGCGTTCAGTTCTAGGTTCACGCTCGAGGATTTGATGCTTGATGTCCAACATCTCTCTGATGATCCCCATGAATTCGTTCTCGGTGATGCCGTTGGCGTTCCTGGTGTTGGGTCTACCTGCCATGCTGCAAAACAAACCACAAGGTAAGTTCGATAATTATATACTAGTTAGATACTTTGATATCAATGACATCCAAACCATTTCTTAAGGTATTCGCATAAGCAAGACCTGCATGGGCCACCACTAAAACCTATCACGCCCCGCTTCCCATTCTACCGGGAGAGAGAACGCGAGCGGGTCCGCGATGTGCTTAAAACAAAGAGGAGTACTTTTTTTTTCTTTTCTTCCTCCTTGGTTTAAACACACTAAGCGTCTGTAAAATAAGATTGCATGATCTTGCATGCTTATAAGAAATAGTACAGATGACATTATTACAATACCCAAGCGTCTGAAAATAAAGTACAACATAGGCCTAGTATGGCCGCAATCAACAAGCGCAACAATTACATTATTCAAATATATAAAGTGCAGTCGCGAAGGGGAATGTCTAGTCTTCTGTGGGTAGGTACTCCACGTAGCCTTCGAGCACTGGCTCGGTTCCTGCAGCAAAGACTTCAACGAACTCACTGTCGGTACCTGACGGACATTTCGTAAAACAACAAAATGAAATGTCCGTCAGCGAGGTATACTCGGCAAGATATTCTCAAAACCAAAATGTTAGACATTTAAATTAAAAACTGAAAAGACAAGTGATAAGATAAATAGAAAAGAGTTATAGCAGTTTAAAGCAGTTAAATATATTCGCAACCATATGCAACCTGCAACAATTTAATAATCTGATAGCAATTGGCGATACTACTAGCAACCTGCAACAATTTCATTATTCAATAACCATTTGCAAAGCCATCTGTAACATGTGAAAATTTAGCATTCAATAATCACACTGTAGCAACATGTAGAAAAGATGTTAGAACAATTAATCAAAAACCAGTCTATCCTATTGATAAGTCAATGTCCAAGAGTACTAGAGATGACCAACATGCAGCCTGCGACGGGAGCAACTCCGAGGCTTACCCACCGTTCCGATATGGCAACGGTCAAGGATCTAACCCCCGTAATGTGTTGGAGGTAATTTTGTATGGCGCATCCAGTCATTCTGTGACACTTGTGATCATAGACTACCCCAATCCCAGGTCAAGTCAAGTGTCAGGTCAAAAGGACGTGTACTATCAATTTATTATTGAAATTCCATCTTTCATTCTATATTGTTAAAGTTCCATCTTCCATTCAGTATTGTTGAAGTCCCATCTTCCATTCAGTCAATTCAATCTCGGTGTTTCAATAGTCTGTACAACAGTCTCGTGAAGGTTCGCAACTTCACGACTCGATTAAATGAAAACATCAGGATCACTTAAATAAATGAAAGACCGAGTAAGATATGATTTTAACTAAGCAAAAGGGTTTAAATTAGCTTAAAATATTTTCTAAGACTAGTAGTTATTTTTTAAGATTATTAAACAATTTTAGACAATTTTAAAGAGCCAAAAAGCAATTTTAAATCAAGAAACGATTTTTCAAACATATGTTCAAGGAATTGTTCAGAGCAAACCGTACATCAGAATTCTTTAATCAAGGTGTCAAAATGGTCGTATTCACTAGTACTACGACATATATTTTTATTGTACTTCAGTGTACGTGAAAATCACAAACTACGAAGTTTAAAAGGAATTTTAAGACAAGAAATTATTATTACTACACATGTTCAAAGATTTATTCCGGACAAACCGTACGTTAGAATTCTGTAAACAAGATGTCAAAATGATCGTATTTACAAGTACTATAACATATATTTTTGTCGTATAGTAGTATACGTAAAAATTTCAAGCTACACATTTTAAAAGGATTTTAACCTATTTAAGTTTTGCCTTTAAAAATTTACTGTGAGAAATATACTTTCCTTATAGCGATGAAACTAGCGCCAATGGATTCGTTTTGACGTTTCTGATTTTCAGGGACTAGTCTCGTAATTTTCTGAGGCCTGTACGAATTACTATGAATTTAAACCCAATAATATCATTTAATAAATATTAGAAAATACGAAAATACGTATTAACATACGTATTTGATACGTATAATTTTTAAAACGAAACAACGTTCGTTTTCTTACCCGAGAGAGAGAGAGAGAGAGAGAGGGCGGCGGTGCTCGGCGGGGCGGTGACGGCGCTCGGGGTCGGGGTTCGGCAGCAAGGCGAAGAGGCGGCGGCGACTGTCACCGGCGGTGGCAACCGGTGGGTAGCGGCGGTGGAAGGCGAGCGGGCGCTGTCGAGCTCGCGGGCGACGTTCTCGAGCGAGAGGGGCTGAGGGAGACGTCGGACGCGGCGTCGGGATGCGTCGGAGCTCGGGCGATGTGGTCCTAGGTCGAGGCGGATACGGCGACGTCCCGACGAGGGCGGCGACGGCAGCAGCACGACGGAAAGCGGTGGGAGAGAGAGAGGCTATGCGGGAGGGGTTGCTGCGGCGGTCGTCGACGGGAATACGACGGCGGAGGCGACTGGTCGGAGGCGGCGCTACGGTGAGCTTCACGGCGGCCGTCGGTTCGGGCTGAGGAGCGATCGGACGTGAGTGAGGCTGTGGGAAAAATTGAAGAGAGAGGGAGAAGAGAATGGTCTGTGTTACGGGCTAAAATGAGTAGCCTGGGTGTTGGTTTTTGGTCTGTGAGGAGAGAATAGCTTAAGCAAGGGGATTAAATAGGTTATAACAATTAGTATAATAATAGTGTAATTAATTTTTAGTCAAATATAATAAATGCAATGGTTAGCTTTTGAGAAAGAGAAAGCAATTTAGACTCAAACTCTATTACACAACGTGTGAGCTTGCCGACGGTTTCTGGGTAATTAAACTAAGTAAAAAGTGATTAATGAAAATTCGTAATTACAGTTTTGTAACGAAATTACAATTTTGCCCCTCAGGTTAAACGACTCCAAAAAATTACGAAAATATAGCCACGGGTTCATATCGTCACGAGGATCGTGACTACGAGATCTATTTCGCAGTTTGGACTACGGAAATACGTGTTTTGGGCCAAAACGTTTAGGAAGCGGGTTTGTGGGTTCTCTATTGATTTGACTTCGAAAAATTACGAAATTAATGTGGGAATCCCTAAATGGTCTTAGAGTGATACTGTAGAAGTTTGAAATCGTTTTGAAAACGTTTACTTAGAAAAATAATTATTACGGCTGTAATGTTAAAATTGAGTTTAAATAATTATAAAAATCATTTAGGGATTTAGGTTGGTACTCGTATACTCTAAAGTTGGCTATAACTATATTGGTACTACAAAACATTTTTTTATAAATGATTTAAAAACTATTTTGATGTTCAACTCCTAACAAACCATTATAAAATATTATTAATTAAGAAAATACGTAGAAAATGTGTATTGCTGAATACGTGTCATCACATCCTTGAAACTTAGAAAGTTTCTTTTGAAATTCGGAGATATTAGTGCATCCTTTATTTTTTGCTTCTGTGTTATTTGGGGGCAACAGTGTTGCGTTCCCTGGATCTTCAATATGGCCCTAATGTTGTGCTTTGTATTGAAAGATCATATGTGTTTATTGTCTACTAATCAGTAATGAGAGCAGTTCATCTATTAAAAGATGAATCATATAGGTACATGCATTTTCAGATAAACATTTTCATTCAAAATAAATTACGTAATTCAAATACTCTCATAACATGAAATGTTCTAAACAATTTGCTAAGATAAAAATAGAAGGCTAATCAAGCAGGTTATCATGTTCGAAGTGGTCAGCTGCAAACTTGACTGGAGTATCAGAGGTCATCAGGTTTGTTTCAGCTTTATCTTTCTTGTTTTCTTTATACAAATCCGGAAGATGCTGCGGAGTTCGGCACACTCTGGACCAGTGGCCTTTCATGCCATAGCTACGACACTGGTCTTCCCATTCCCTCTTGGGTGGGGGTGCATCATCTCTATTTTTGTCATTTCTGTACCACGTGAACTTCCGCTTACTTCATTTCTTCATTACTGGACTTGACCCCTAGCCCTTTTGTTCTGTCCACCTTTCTGTGGTCTTTCTTTTCTTTTGTTGTCCCTCTTCTTTCGAGAAGAAGAGGCATTATGAGCTTTTGCGAGGGGGGCAGTGCCAAGGGGCGCATGTTGTGAGTGGCGAGGATAAGCTCTCTGTTTTGTTCAGCCATGAGTAAACATGACAGCAGCTCAGAATACTTGGTGAACTTTCGTTGACGGTATTGCTGCATAAGTATCGCATATTTCTTATGGAAAGACATGTACGTCTTTTCCATCATGCGATCTTCTGAGACTTTTTCACCACATAACTTCGGGCGTGAGGTGATGCTAAATAGAGCTGAGTTGTACTCAGCTCCGGACTTGAAGTCCTATAGTCTCAGGTTCTCCCACTCATATTGTGCCCTTGGTAGTATAACCTCTTTCTAATGTTTATACCTATCCTCAAGGGTATTCCACAGCTCAAATGAATCTTCGACTGTAAGGTATTCAGCCTTTAGGGTCTTGTCCACATGGCGGCGAATATAGATAATGGCTTGCGCCTTTTCTATATCGCTTACATTTTCATTATTAGTCACAGCAGAAATGAGGGACTTAGCCAGCAGATGGAATTTCACATCGAGCTGCCAGCTCAGATAGTTTCTGCCTGATGCATCAAGCACTTCGAAATCGACACTTGCAATTTTAGCCATTTTATCTAGCAGAGCACAAATATGCATGAATTAATAATTTAGACATAAACATTTTCATGCGGAGGCAAATTTTAATATGAAGGGCTAATTGCGTGGATTGGCTAGTCCCACATAAATAAGAGTCCAAAGTCCCATTACAGTCCATATTACACAAATGAAAGCTTTAAAAAGAAATTATAACTTTGGAAACCCCCGTGGGTCCCATATAAGATCTTCAGCTTCAATTGCGGGCCTCCGTCTCCATGGAAAGTGGTCTTCGGTCTTGGACATTTACACAATTTTCTCACTACAATTTCTCCCAAAAATAAAAGAAAAGTGCAGGAAAGTAAAATGTGGGACTTAAACGACTGATCCAAAACCGCAATTAGCCATCCATGCAAAAATTTGTGCTCATCAAACATTTTCAGCAGACATTTTCACCACATGCATCACATGCATTTATATTCGCAGAGAGGGATAAACAATTTAATTACTTAATAATTATTAAACCATTGGGCAACGTCATACACCGTTAGGTTAGCTGACTAACGGCAGAGCGGTCGTAGTATCTTCCTAATTATTAAGTTTTAAAAAAATATACACAACCATACACAGTTTACCCACAGAATAAACCAGAATGATGCAAAGCATATATTAATGATTTTACAGAAGGAATCATTTAATGCAAGGTTTATGCCAGTTGGGTTTATCCAAAAGGATTGGAAAAGAGCCCAACAATTAGACATGTTCTTCGTAAAAGGAAGAATTTTTCCTTTTTAATTCATCCCCAAAATGTCCCAAAAATCCCCTTGTTACCACATAATTTACCGTGATTTTTCATGAATTTTTAGGTCTCCAAAAATGCCATTTTAGATCAATATTTAGCCCAAAAAGCTTTTAAAGCTTATTTATAGACCTCCCCCATTTTCTCTGTTTTTTTGAATCAATAGTCCTGCGGGCCTGAGGCCCGCAGTTTACTTGCGGGCTTCAGGCCCGCAAGGCTGAAGACAGAGAAATTTTTTTTGTTATGGGCTGCAGGCCCATTAGGGTTAAGGGGTTGCGGAGCGGCGGCGGCTAGGGTTTGCCACCGCCGCCGCCTGTTGTTGTTGGGGGGCGGCAGCGCCCAGCGCCGGCCCCCATGGGGGAAGAATAGCAACGGCGCCCCCCTGAAGGGGGGCGGAAGGGCGGCGGTAATCGCCGGACCCCCTTCGGGGGAGGCGTTAGCGGCGGCGCCCCCTTCAGGGGGGCGATAGGGCCGACGGTAAACGCCGGCCCCCCTTCAGGGGGGACAACGGCGGCGCCCCCCTTCGGGGGCGATTGCGGCGGTGCCCCCTTCAGGG
This sequence comes from Scilla litardierei, assembly GCA_030789695.1. NCBI lineage: Eukaryota > Viridiplantae > Streptophyta > Magnoliopsida > Asparagales > Asparagaceae > Scilla > Scilla litardierei. The sequence goes on from CM061133.1 coordinate 192,818,261, forward strand.
GGGGCGATAGGGCGTCGGTAAACGCCGGCCCCCCTTTCGGGGGGACAACTGTAGCGCCCCATTTCAGGGGGCGATATCGGCGGCGCCCCCTTCAGGGGGGGAGTTAGGGCGGCGGTAAACACCGGCGCCCCCCCCTTTGGGGGGGGGTCTGTAGCCAGGAGCGCCGGCTCCCCCCTTTGGGGGGAGCAATCGCCGGTGCCCCCCCTTCGGGGGGTCGGTCTATGGCAAGGAGATGCCCCCCCCCTTCGGGGAGGGGGGGGGGGTGGCGATCGGCGGCGCCCCCCTTCGGGGGGGTCTGATGCGTCGGTGGTGACCCCTCTCGCTCCAGGCGGGGGGATACGCGTAAGGGGGACGGGCCGGGGAGCGGCCGGCGGCAAGGCCGCGGGGGAGAATAGGATAAAGACCTATTATTCAATTATTTTTAGATTTTAAATCATGTTTAAAACATGATTTTTGGGGCGATTAGCCCGGATTCTACTACGATCTTGCGAGATCTATGGAGAAAACGATAATACATATGATAAAAGCGATATTTTTAGCGGGATTTACCTCTATATCCGTCCTCCGGATATAGCGACGGTAGAACGAAACCCTACGTGGACGACGACGCTCGATTGAGGAAGCCTTGCACCGCGCGCGTGGATCTCCCGTCTCACATTGCCTTCGCAACGATCGAAAAAATTTTTGTGGAAAATATTTAGAGGCTCGTGCTGATAACGTGTTATAAATCAACTACTGGGGGAGGAATCCCAGCCCTTTATTTATAGGCAGAATAGAAGAGTTAAGAGATAAGATACATAGATTTGGGAGTATCTCTAAGATACCCAGAATCCTAACCAACTCTGGTTCATATCCCTTCACAACAGCGTAAAAATATTTAGTGGCACGGACGCCTTCGGCGCAGAACAACAAATTCGATGCAGGCGCCTTCGACACGGAACAATAAATTCAGCGCGAGCGCCTTTGGCGCGGAACAACAAATTAGCGTAAAAAAATTTAGCGGCGCCGGGAACCTTCGGCGTGGAACAACAAATTAGCGTTAAAAATTTAGTGGGTGCCTCCAAGTCGAAGAGACGATGGGCCCCGTGTTGATAGAGAGATCATTCGATCTGCAGCAGCATTCAATCTGCAGCATTAAGTGCACGTTAAAGTTTTTTTCCCCAAATGCATTAATTGTGTGCACTCTGCTATTCCCCTGAAACTTTCATTCCCCCAGAAACTTTCATTTCCCAAGAAACTTTCATTTTCCAGAATGATTTTCCACCAAAATTTTCTCAAAATCTCATCTCAACCGTTGATTTACTAAGATTAAATTCAAACCGTCTTTCTATCAAACTATTTGTCCTAGTCAGCTTGTCCTAATCAGCCCTAAAATTCAAAAACAGTTGTCAAATGTAATATAGATTTATTCTTAATTTTTTGTTTGTGTTATGAATAGGCCCATTGGGCCAATTGGGTATCCAACCAACTATTGAAAGTTATAAATACACGGGTAGGGGGCTCTTGACCCTTTACACCTATTCTCCCTAAATTCCCTTCACAACACGTTATCAGCACGATCACGCTCGTTGGAGGAGACGGCGGCTCGCGGGAAAGGAGATCCACAAATCGCTCAGATTCAAGAAGATCGTAATCTTCTCAACGGGGAGCGAAAATGGCATCCTTCACCAACCGTCGCCTAGATTCCTCGTCGAATCTAGAGGTAAAAATCCAAACTTTTAGATCTAAACTTGCTTTTCTCACTAGATCTGCATGTTTTAGGATCAAAAAGTTTATAAACTCGGTGAAATTCAACCTTTTTAATAAGATCTGCATGTTTAAAACAATAAAAACTTGTTTTTTAGCGATCAAAATTGTTGAAAAACCCGATTTTTACCTCCCCGACTTTGATCCAAAAATCCGCACGCCCGTAGGGCGAAACGGCGGCGCGCCCTTTGCGCCGCCGGCGGAAAACAAACGCCGCGGCCTCAGGCCGCGGCGGCCGCGGCATGAAGCCGCGGCACTGCGCCGCGGCCCCAGGCCGCGGCCAGTCGCCGCGGCCTGCAGGCCGCGGCCCGCAGCCGCGGCCCGTCGCCGCCACGGCAGCCGCGCCCTACGCGGCCAGCCGTCGCGGCGACACGACGCGGGCCCCCCTAGGGTTTCCCGAAACCCTAACCCTAATGGGCCTTTTTTCGGGGGAGGCCCAATATTAACCCTAATGGGTTGTTTTCATGGCCCATAAGGCCAGAAAATTAGCCCATTCACACAAATTATTTTATTTATTTTTGGCCATAAAAAGCCCAAAATAGTTAAAAGAAAATTTGAAAGGGTTTAAAGCGGTAAAGTAAAACATTAAAATATGGATCAAAAGGCAAAAAGTTTTCAAAAAAAAAAAAATTTTTTTTTTGCACGTCGCAGACAATTTTAAATTATTTTAAATGCCTGTGTTTCGATTATCTGCGTGGTTGTATGTCGCGAATATATTATCTGCGTGGATGTGCAAATATTAGGCTATGTTTTTAGGGATCAGCCAGGTTTCCGACACCGTTTTAAAATTCCTGCAATTTTTCTTTTTTTTGAGAGAAATTTTGTAAAAGGTAAATGGCCATGGTTTCGTTGAAAGCCCGTAAGTTAGGCCTGTCAATTAAAAGACCGAAGGCCATGGCCATTGCTGGTGTTTAGGCCCGAAGTATATTTGGGCTGCGGTGGAACCTGGCCCGTTTTCATTTATTTGGGGGTGGGTTTGTGCTACAGAGAGCAACGAATGGAGGTAGCTCTTTCGAGTTGCTACTGGGACTGCACCGCGTCATTACCCTAAAACTGATACCCATTCAGTAATTTTAGCCCTTAAGCAGTCAGTAACAAAAACATTAAACCCAAATAACCCCCAAGAGGCCCAACTAGAGCACATGTTTCCTTGCACCATTCCCATCCGTCGATTTATGAAATTCCAAGCCAACGGCCCGGATTCACGACCGCCAAACATAAAAATCTCCCCTCGTTACGTGTCTTTCCCCAAATATAAGCACGTTTATAATAATAATAATTGTAATTAACAAAAACCCTACTTGATAAAAATCTCCCTTCTTTCGCTCCCTCTCTTGCTTTCGATTCGCTCTCTCTGGATCGGGTGCTCCGCTGGTGAGCATGGCGCAACCGGCGGAACAGGGGGGCGGCGCTCCGGCGGCAGGCCGGCAGCAGCGGCAGCAAGGGGGTTTCGGGAAGTCGCTGACGGGGATCATAAGGATGGCGGTGATGTGGTACTTCGCCATGAAGTTCTTCTCCCCCAAGAAACCCACGGAGCCCTCGCAGCTCATCTCCAACCTCTTCCAGAAAGGAGAGCCCTTGGTCAGTCCCCTCATATTTATCAAAACCGTAGCTTTTTGATCTCGAGATCGAGATCGGGGTTATATGTTTTGATTCTGTTACTAGCAGTCGTTCAGTTTTGTGATTTGTGATTATTATTTTGTAGTTTAGCGATTTTGAGATTGGGTAAAGATTTGGAGGACTTAATATCTGGAACGTTACTGATTGTTTGATGTAGTGTAATTTTTAGTTAGAATAAAATGAAAAAAAAGAAGCAGCTTTAGATGCTGGGAGACATGTATAAGATAAGGATAATGTAGATTTTCTGTTTAGTAGTGAGCTTTTTTAGTAACCAAGTAAATAATTTTGTAGATTGGGGTGGCTCATGTGGGATCAATGCATTAGGGCCTGTTCTTTTGTAGGAAAGTATAATTGGGGAAAGTTGAGAAGTGTGGATTCTGATGAGAGAGAAATTTGGTGTAGTGTGTTCTTTTGTTGGAAAGTGTGGTTGGATTGTGGAGTTGGAAAGTTGAAGTGGGGCCCACTCCGTGTAGTCTGTTCTTTTGTATGAAGAAAGTTGGATGAAGAAAGTGGTGTGGGGTCTACTAAATAATTAAAACTAAATTAATTAATTAATATAACTATTTATATAATAATAATAATAATTAAAAAAATACAAAGCTCCGTTCGCATTCGCTGCTGCGGGCCCGCCACCTCCGTGCTGCGCTGCACAAACGCGAAAAAAAAACTGAAAAGGTGGGCTGCTCCGATTGGTCAAGGGAGAGAGGGGGGCCCACGTGTGCTCGGAATCTGCTGTAATCCCCCGATATTGCGGAGAGCCCGAATTCGAAATCGAGATTCCAAAATCGAGCGCCACGTCGGACTGCCAATCGAAATTCCCAAATCCTCAAATGAACACGCTGCAAGAATCGGAGGGAGGAATCCATGCAATAGTGCATGAATAGTAAATAAAACGGGATTCCTCTCCAAGAATTGGAGAAAAGAACAGGCCCTTATGTGACTAGGAATGTGATCAGATCATCACGTATCAACGAAGACGTCGCAAGAAGGATCGCAGGATGAAGAACTAGGCCGAGGGCTTTTTGTGAAGTTTTGGTCATTTTTGCAAAGTTTGGGGTTTGGAGGGGTTTTTTTTTGTAATTTGGGCTAAAGCTGCCCTTATATGTTTGGGTTGGGGTTTTCATTATTCTATTATGCAAAACTTGAGTGTTAAAGCCTAGCTTAGAAGAGTAGAACCCTAGAACAAGTGAGAACAAGCTTTCTCTCTTAGATTAAGAGTTGTTTTGCTCTCAAAAGAAACCCTTATCTTGTAATCCTCTTTTGAGTTCTATAAAAATCTCATCTTTTATCTTTCAAACCTTAGCTTTCTCTTCAAATTGGTCAGAGCAAGATTTGTATGCCCACCACTAGAAAGATGGAATCTTTGGAAGGGAAACTCACTTCCGATTTCGAGGAGCTTCGGAGATCGACGGAAGAAACAGTTTCTACGATGGATTGGGGGATGATAGCAATATAGGAGAGGCTCCACAACTAAATTGGCACTCAAATCGACATCCAACGCTCCTCTCATCTTCCCAATCAACTTGCCCTAGCTTTGGAATCCTTGAGGAAGCAAATGGATGAGATGAATTCCAACTCTAAAAGAAGGCACTCCTCAAGCTCAGATCTGAGGGAAGAAGAAGAGATCGCGACAGATTAGAGGCGAAAGGAGCTAGCGTCAACCAAGAGGAAGGGAACGGAGATCGAACTCGTCGAGGAGAGCTTCCTGGAGATGGAGGAGGGGCCACATAGCCTTCTAGGGCACAATCGCAGGAGCCACGAGCCCCCAGAGCACCGGCAAGGGGCGCCGAGCATCTGGGCCCATACGGCAGGGGCGGGGACCTCTTGCAGGCTCATCAAGGGTTGTCGACCTCCTGGAAGCCTCTGGCGGGGGCCGACGAGCCCCCGCGAGCCCGCCAGGGGTCGCCCGCCCCCCTGGCGGCCTCCGATGGGATCGATCGAAGCACAGAGAACACCCCAGGCCCCGATCAACCCTTGAGGACCTTAGACTGCGCCGCTTGACCTCTGGCGAGTCCCCTAGGGTGATCGAAGCCCGGGGCCTCCGATTGGGACCGGCGACCCCCAGAAACATCCACAGGGGCCGGCAGCCCCCTGTGTGCACTCGGTATGGGGGACGACCCCCTGTGGGTTCGCCAGGGGTCGCCCGCCCCCTTGGGATCTCTGGCGGGGGCTGGCGAGCCCCTACGAGCCCGCCATGGGCTTTCCCCCCTGGGCGACTTCCGATAGCGACTCCCGAGGCTTCACAACGTCGCACTGCTTTTTCGAGTGGTCAGAGAGGCTCGACGAAGCCCGACAAACTTCCTGGGAGTGCCGTGGGCCTCAGCCAGGCCATGTGAACCATGTAGCACATCAACCGTTGCCTCCAAGAGGTCTAGGAGTTGAGTTCAGAAATGATGTTGATCGTTGGGGGGCACAAGACCCATGGGGAAGGCGGCAGGGTCCCAGTGGCCCGAGGGAGGTGGGGGACACTACGGAAGAGGAGGATATTCATGGGGGTTGTGGGAGAGCAAGGGCATGCCAACCATCATTTCCGCACCGACCGGCTGAGTGAGAGGGCCGGCCAGGTGACGACAAGGCCCGAGCACAGGGTCCTAAAGATGAAGATGCCAATTTTCAACGGAGAGGACTCCACAGGTGGGTTTATCATGCATAGCGATATTTTGAAGCCTATCAGATGGTGGAGAGGGATAAGGTGCAGGCGTTGGGCGTGTGTTTGGAGGGGAAGGCGTTGTCTTGGTATTTGTGGAGGCAACATTGGCGACTAGTATAGTCTTGTAAAGAGTTCACACATTGCATGCTAGATCGCTTCAGAGAAACGCAGGACGGTAATATGCATGAGCAGCTCTTGGCTCTACGACAAATGAGCACACGATGAGGGACTATCGGGAGAGATTCGAAGCACTTGCCGTCTATGTGAGAGGAATGGATGAGGAGACCTTGGTAGAAAGCTTCATAAAGGCGCTCATAACTGAGATTCGGGGGGAGCGTTAGGTGCAGAGACCGAGTGGATTGCTAGAGACTATGGACCTAGCTCAGGTGGTGGATGACAAACTAACAGTGGATCGACGGGCCAAGGGTGCTTGGGACGGGTCCACTTTTCGTGGCTCGGCGACTCTAGGAGTGCAGTGGGCCCCTGCAGGGGGGCCCAGACAGGGGGAGCTCAGGTGAGCAAGGAGAGGAGCAACGGACCATAGCCTAGTGGACATTTTCGGCGCATGACAGAGGTGTAGATACAGAATAAGAGGGCGAAAGGGCTGCGTTTTAGGTGTGATGAGAAGTATGCCTCAGGTCATCGCTGCCGAGATCGTACACTCCAGGTGCTACTGGTAGAGGACGATGAAGAGGAAGTGGATGAGCTAAGCGAGGAAGAGGTGGAGCAGGAGCCATCTCATTTGAAAGTAGCGGATGCGTCACTTAACTCCATAGTAGGGTTCACTCTGAACCATTCTATGAAGTTGATAGGGATGATTTCTGAGTAGGAGGTGGTCGTATTGATTGATAGTGGCGCCATCCACAATTTTATCTCCAATCGTGTGGTGGAGCAGTAGGGGTTGCAGTTAGTTGACACCGACAGCTTTGGAGTGATGGAAACTGGACATGTAGAGCGGAGCAGGAGAGTATACCGATGCATGATTTTGATTCTCCAGGAGATACATGTGGTGGAGTTCTTACCGCTCGATCTGGGCAGCACCGGCATGATTCTAGGGATGAGATGTCGGCAGTACTTGGGAGAAACGAAGACCAACTGGAAGTTGCTAAGGACGGAGTTCATGCATGGGAGAAAGGTGGCGGCGCTTCAGGGGGACCCCAGTTTGTGCAGATCCAGGGTTTCCTTGAAGACCATGTCGTGTGCATTCCAGTCCGAAGGAGGAGGCTTCTTGGTGGAGCTATAGGGCCTGGCAGTAGATGAGGCGGAGTAGGAGCAGGAGATACCATGGGAGCTAAAGCAGGTCTTATTTCAGTTTGATGGGGTTTTTCTGATGCCTCACGGGTTTCCTCCCCCACAAGACCACGAGCACGCCATTGTGCTCCGAGAGGGTGTCGCTCCCATCAGTGTACGGCCATATAGCTATCCACAGGTGCAGAAGGGAGAGATCGATAGGATGGTGGATGAAATGATTTAGGCGGGGGTGATATAGCCGGGCTTGAGCTCTTTCTTGAGCCCTGTGCTGTTAGTAAAGAAGAAGGACGTTATCTGGAGATTTTGTGTCGATTCCGGGTATTGAACACGGAGACGGTGCTAGACAAATTTCCCATCTCCGTGATCGACGAGCTGTTAGATGAGTTGCATGGTGCAGTGGTCTTCTCCAAGATTGACTAGAAGTCTGGTTATCATCAGATCTGGATGAGAGATGAGGATGTGGCGAAAACTGTTTTCAGGACACACGAGGGCCACTACGAGTTCTTGGTCATGCCGTTCGGCTTGACTAGTGCTCTTGTCACATTCCAGGCATTGATGAACATGGTGTTTCGGCTATATCTGAGGAGGTTTGTTCTGGTATTCTTCGATGACATCTTGGTTTACAGCCGGTCGATGGAGTCACATGTGGATCATTTGACGACCGTGCTGAGAGAGTTGCAGGAGTATCAGCTGCTTGCCAACCGGAAGAAGTGCTCGTTTGGCCACCGACGTGTAGAGTACTTGGGCCATATTGTTGCTACGGAGGGCGTGGCAGCGGACGGTTCGAAGATAGCGGCTATGATGGATTGGCCACTCTCTACTACACTACGGGCACTGCGGGGATTCTTGGGACTGACAGGTTACTACAGAAAGTTCGTCAGGGGGTACATCACCATTGTTTGGTCGTTGACTGAGCAGCTGAAGAAAGACAATTTCCATTGGGAGAAGAGGCCATTCGAGCTTTTGAGGCCCTGGAAAGGGCCATGACGAGCATTCCAGTTCCTGCGCTTTCAGATTTCACCCGACCATTTGTGGTGGAGACAGATGCGTCGGGTTATGGCTTGGGTGTCGCGTTGATGCAGGAGAGCAGGCCGGTGTTATATTTTAGCCACGTGTTATCGGTGAGGGCTCGGCTCAAGTCAGTTTATGAGCGCGAGCTGATAGCTATTGTGTTTGCAGTGTAAAAATGGCGACCTTATCTACTTGGCCGGCGATTTGTATTGAGGACAGACTAGAGGAGCCTCAAATACCTTTTGAAGTAGAGGATGGTCATTGAGGAGCATCAAAAGTGGTTGACCAAGATGCTAGGTTACTACATTGAGATCCAGTACATGCCGGAGATTGGGAATAAGGCTGCAGATGCACTATCACGGAGGGATGTTGATTCATACTTATCGGCCTTGTCAGTACCAGTTCTGCTCGATTGGGAGCCCCTGTTGCGAGAGATTGAGGAGGATGAGGGTCTAGCCAAGATCAAGGTAGCACTACTACAGGACCCAATTGCATGAACCGGGTATTCGTTAGAAGGGCAACGTCTCTTATACAAGGGGCGTTAGGTGGTATCGCGGGGGTCGGTTCATATCTCGAGGGTGTTACAGGAGTTTCATGGGAGCACGGTAGGTGGCCACTCGGGGGTCCTGAAGACCTATCAGCGCTTGGTTTGGGAGCTTTTCTGGGAGGGGATGCGGAAGGATGTGGCGGAAATGATGGAGAACTGCGACATATGCCAGCGCCACAAATATTTATCAACAGCTCATGGGGTTTGCTGTAGCCTCTCTTTGCCTGACGGAGTTTGGGAGGAGGTGACCGTGAATTTCATTGATGGCTTGTCGAAATTAGATTCGTACTCAGTCCTCATGGTGGTGGTGGATAGGCTGAGTAAGTAAGCACATTTTATGGCACTACGACATCCCTACACGGCAGTGACCGTGGTGACGACATTCATTAGGGAGATCGTGATGCTTCATGGGATTCTGGGCTCTATTGTGACGGATCGAGATAAGGTCTTTCTTAGCGCCTTCTGGAAGGAGTTATTCAAGACACTGTGGACAGTACTGAAGAGGAGCACCGCTTACCATCCCCAGATTGACGGTCAGACGGAGGTCGTCAACAGGACCCTGGAGACATACATGCGGGCCATACTTGCGGTGTTTTGTTTCTAAGTCTCCGAAGCAGTGGGTGAGGTGGCTAGCTTAGGCGGAATATTGGTACAACACATCTTTCCACACTTCTGCTCAGACCACTCCTTTAAGGGTTTTATATGGGAGGGATTCCTCGCATTTACTTCACTATGGTTACCACTCTACCCCAGTTTTCCAGGTAGACCCGTATCTTGAGGAGAGGGACCACACTTTGGAGGAGTTGCGGCGACATTTGACGAGGGCGCAACAACTTATGAAGAGTTGGGCAGATGAACATAGGCGAGATGTGCAATTCGAGGTGGGAGACATGGTGTATCTGAAGTTGCGACCTTACCGACAACGCTCCTTGGCACGTAGACGGAACAAGAACTTGTCGTACTGATACTTTGGGTCGTATGAGGTAGAGGCCAGGATTGGCCAGGTGACGTATCTGCTAAGGTTGCCACCAGATTTCGCTATCCACCCCGTTTTTCAAGTGTCGCAGCTCTGCCGGGCCATTGGAGATCATGCTTTTTCCTTGTCACTGCCCCCGACAGTCACGGATGACATGGATGTGCTTTTAGAGCAGGCCGATCTGAGAGGGGTTCATAAGGTTCCCCGAATGTCTCATGATCTGGAAGGTCGGTCCACCTAATCAGCTGCCCTTCCAGATCATGAGACATTATGGGAACCTTACGATGTTATTGCGCAGCGGTTTCCAGACTTCCACTTTGAGGACAAGATGTTTCTTTTGGGGGAGTAATGATGAGATCATCACGTAACGAAGGCGTCGCAAGAAGGATCGCGGGATGAAGAACTAGGCCGATGTCTTTTTTTTGAAGTTTTGGGTATTTTTGCAAAGTTTGGGTTTGGAGGGGTTTTTTTGTAATTTGGGCTAAAGCTGCCCTTATATGTTTGGGATGTGGTTTCATTATTCTATTATGCAAAACTTGAGTGTTAAAACCTAGCTTAGAAGAGTAGAACCCTACATCAAGCGAGACTAAGCTTTCTATCTTAGATTCAAGCTTGGAGAGTTGGTTTACTCTCAAAAGAAACCCTTATCATGTATTCCTCTTTTGAGTTCTATAAAAATCTCATCTTTATCTTCCAAACCCTAGCTTTCTCTTCAGAATGACAATGTTTTGAGCTTTTTATTTTACTTTTACCTTAAAAAAACCTTTTTGGGGTTCTAACGAGGTTAAGCGCCCTTTGTTAAGGTTACTTGGGAGAACAATGTCTTCATCATCTAACCAAACAACCGTTGTTGACTCCTTGTTTTGCATGTTCATGACATTGCAAAACTCTTAAATCTCTCAAGGAGAAGTGGCTTAGGGTGTTTATCTCTAAGAAACTAGTGAGACCCATGAAACATATATTCTTTTGGGTTCAAAAATGAAATGGCAATGTTGGGGGTGCAACGTGGACAACACATCTTTTTGGAGTTCAATGATCAGACCTCAGAGTTTGTTCTCTCTGTGTGTGTGTGTGTGTGTGTGTTAAAACCTGGTTTTTTAGTTTAACACACAATTTTTTATTGATTTTTTGATTTTTTAAGAGTGAAATCCAAATCATCGAAACTTGCTCAGCTGGTTAGGCACCCTTTGGTAAGGTTACATAGGGTTGCAACCAAGCAATCACCAAAACTCCTAAATGTAACTTGGGTGATGAGCTTTCAAGGTTTCCATAAATATCCTTAGGGTTACCAACTAGGAATCATTTTGGATCCCAACTATTGGGCCAAACATATACAATTGTTGCTAGAATTTGCTTGATGGACAACATAAATCAATGATCTTATTGTAATTAGTTAGTTTTATAAAGGACTTTATACATGCCTTATCTTAATTGAGATTGACGAACCTTGTACTTGGCTTATACGAATTCATGGACTTGGCTAGTTTAATTGTATCAAACCATCTACTATGTGTCTTCAATTTGCTGGTACCATCAGTGGCTTTGCGAGCTTCAGCTGCTAAAGCTCACATGTGGATTAAATTGAGTTTATGCCTATTATAGGGTTGGATCAAATGCATCAACTACACTTTCTCGTGCAATTACATGACATATCTTTCTCCAAATGAAGTCAACGTGCTAAATATGTATTATATGAAGTTGAGCTCTCTTTTGAGCATATAGCAAGCTAATTGCACGGTGAATTTCGGCAAGGGTGGAACACAGCTGATATTAAGTTGCCTTTCCTCCATGTTTCCCTGACATCTATATAGGATGCACACTTACATCACGTTCCTCCATCAGACGTGTGGATACACATCTGATGCATCAACTGCTCTTTTTCATACAATTACATGACATATCTTTTTCGAAATGAAGTCAACATGCTAAATATGTATCATATGAAGTTGAGCTCTCTTTTGAGCATATAGCAAGCTAATTGCAAGGTGAATTTCGGCAAGGGTGCAACACGGCTTGTATTTAGTTGTCTTTCCTCTATGTTTCCCTGACATCTATATATGACACACTTCCATCACGTTCCTCCATCAGAAGTGTGGATACACATGGCTCTTTGATGGGCCTCCGGCCCAGCAGCCCCTGCGGGTTTACACCCGCAGGAAGCCAGCGCGCGCGCAGGCCCATAGCCGCAGCCCCCTTTAGCCCCTTGTCGCATGCCCCCTTTTGCCCTAGTTCTTATTATATATATGGGGGTAGCCGTCACCTATTTCCTATGCTATTTTGATGATTGTTATTGTGTGATTCCATAGGTAGACGAGCGCGGACGTCCTTTTCGGCGTCTTAGGAGGAGAGCACACCTCTTTTGTGCTTAAATATCTAGTTCTTCGTTATTGATTTTCTAATAAGAATTTCATCTTTGTTAGTTTCTAACAATTTGGTATCAGAGCACGTGACGATCTATGGCGGCCTCGACAAGATCGCACGGCAAAATTGAAGTTTTGGAGGCAAAGTTCACGAGCGAAATCGAGGCGATCAAGAAATCGTTGGCGGGGAACGAGGAGTCCATGGCAAAATTAACTACCTCCATCTTCCAATTGGTGTCAAATCAAGCGAAGCACGACGATCAATTCGCACAATTGATGGGAGCCCTAAATCAATTGGCGACAAACAACAAGGCGGAAGGAAACCTTAATCCGACACCAAAGGCGGCACCTTTGAAGAAGGAGAAGGAAAAAGAGGAGATTTTTACCCAAGATCAAACCCTATTACGTGGAGGAGGGGGACGAGGAAGACAACGGAGAGCCATGGAAGGTCGACTACCGCGAGGAGGTACAGTGGAAGGCGATGGAGAGCCAAAGGGGGCGGCGGCCCTAGCCGCCCCAATTGGGAGCGTCGCGCCAACGAGGAGGCTCGGCCGAACCCCCAAAACATCCCGGGGGCTCGGCCGATGCGGGAGAAAGGCGGGGGACCTTCCCCTGCCTACACCGGCTTCCGGCAGGGGGGCCCAGGCCTTGCCGGGTGTCGGCACGTTCCGGCGAACCCGTCGGACCTCCGGCCCTGTCAGAGGCCCGGCAGGGCCTGCCGTCCCTCCGGCAAGGTCGGAGGGGCCCGCCAGAGCCCCGCAGGGGGCGGGAACCCCCCGGCAGCCGCCAGGGGGAGGGTTCTGGCGAAGCCCGCCAGGGGCGGGAACCCCCTGGCAGCAGCCAGAGGGGGGAATGCGCGGCCAGCGATCCGAGGGGTTTTTCGAGCCCCCCGGCAGCGGGCAGCGATCGAGGAGGGCCGCAGACAGTTTTCGGGAGCTTTTTTGACCCTCCGGAGCGTCGACCAGCAGCTGAGGATCCATTCTACGGCGACGGACGCGGGAGAGATTATTATTCTGACGGCAGGGGTGGCTACGAGGCGGAGTTCGGCGATGATGCAGGTTGGGACGATTTTGAGGGCCGGCGGAGAGATTACCGTGGAGACTATGGGGGTCGCGGAGGAGGGCCACCTAGGCATTACGAGACTTTGGACGAGAGGAGATAGCACCACCGTCTGCATCACAGAGAGGAGGGGAGACCCGAGCAGGGGCACTTTGGGGGAGAGTGCAGGGTGCGGAAGCTGATGATGCCACTATTTTCTGGAGAGGATCCACATGCCTGATTATTCACAGCAGAGAGATACTTCGCAGCACACCACATGACAGAGGCTCAGAAGCTGGAGGCGGTAGCCATCTGCATGGAGGGGAGAGCCTTGTGGTGGTTCCAGTGGAAGGGGAGTCGGCAGCAGATCCGTAGCTGGGAGGAACTGAAGGACCTGGTGCTTGAGAAGTTTAGAGACCCGTCTGGGGAACCTACACGAGCAGCTGTACGCCCTCAGGCAGGAGGGGCCGGTGCGGGAATACATCGAGAGATTTGAGACACTGGCAGGGCGAGTACATGGCGTGTCTGACGAGTCACTGGAGGGCACCTTCTTGAAGGGGCTGCTACCCAGCCTCCGCGCCGCAGTGAGACCCTACAAGCCCAGGTGGCTTTCGGAGGTCATAGAGATGGCACAGATGGTAGAGGACGCGCAGACAGAGGATAGGCGGGTCAGGAGCGGCTACAGTAGTCAGACATCGAGAGGCGCCACGTCTGGAGCTGGGGGAGCAAGGACCTCCACGGTGGCGGTCCAGACGAGCCGGGAGAAGATTGGGGAGAAGAGTAGTGCACCACTGGCTGGGAGGCAGTTCAGGCGCATGACAGACGCTGAGATGAGGGAAAAGAGGCAGAAGGGTTAATGTTTCCGGTGCGATGAGCGGTTTTCTCCAGGCCATCGGTGTGCGGAGCGCAAGCTCCAGGTGATTCTGTTGGAGGAGGACGACGACGAGGCTGATGTCGAGGAGGAGGCAGCTGAGGCAGAGGAGGAGCTGGAGGGCCAGCAGTTGGACGTGGCGGAGGTGTCCCTCAACTCCATGGTAGGGTTCACACCGAACCATACCATGAAGCTGAGGGGAGAGATCGGGGACCAGGAGGTGACTGTGCTTATTGACAGTGGGGCTACCCACAATTTCATTTCCAGGAGGGTGGTGGCACAGCAGGGGCTTCAGCTGACAGATTGCGGCAGCTTCAGTGTGGTGATGGGGACGTGGAAGAAGGAGAGCAGCCGGGGAGTTTGCAGGGGACTGGTACTGACCATGCAGGGGATACAGATTATTGCAGATTTTTTACCTCTGGACCTGTAGAGCACCGACGTCATTCTAGGCATGACCTGGCTGCAGACGTTAGGAGAGATGACAATAAATTGGAAGCTGCTACGGATGGAGTTTCAGGAGGCGGGGAGAGCAGTGATACTCCAGGGAGACCCTAGCCTCTGCAGGGTTTTGGTCTCTCTGAAGACCATGTTTAGGACCATCCAGACAGAGGGATGCGGTATCTAATAGAGCTGTACTCTTTGACAGGTGAGGGAGGCGCAGAGGCCAGTACAGAGCAGCCCATTCCAGGAGAGGTTCAGCAGCTGATGGATCAGTTTGAGGAGATCTTCCAGGAGCCTCGGGGTCTCCCACCACCGCGGGACCACGAGCAAGCCATTGTTCTACGAGAGAGCGTGTCCCCCATTAGCGTGCGGCCCTATCGATACCCCCAGCACCAGAAGGACGAGATAGAGAGGATGGTTTCAGAGTTGGTACAGGCAGGGGTGATCCAGCCGAGTGTGAGCCCATTCTCCAGCCCAATATTATTAGTGAAGAAGAAGGATGGTAGTTGGCGGTTCTGCGTGGACTACATGGCGCTGAACAAGGAGACGGTCCCAGATAAATTCCCTATACCTGTGATTGATGAGCTCTGTAAGCCCCAGGAAGCTATGGATGTGTCCAAGACGGCGTTCAGGACGCATGAGGGTCACTACGAGTTTTTGGTCATGCACTTTGGGTTGACCAACCCCCGACCACCTTTCAGGCTCTTATGAATAAGGTATTCCGTCCCTATCTCAAGCGATTTGTACTAGTTTTCTTCGATGATATTTTGGTGTACAGTCGTACTCTAGAGGAGCATTTGGACCACATGCAGGTGGTATTTCAGGAGCTACAGTACCACCAGCTATATTTGAACAGAAAGAAATGTCTATTCGGACACCGCAGGCGGAGTACTTGGGGCACGTGGTATCAGCAGGTGGGGTGGCCGCAGATAGAGCTAAGATAGCGGCCATGCTGGACTGGCCGCGTCCCATTACGCTCAGAGGGCTACGGGGCTTCCTGGGGCTTACAGGTTACTATCGCAGATTCATGGAGGGTTATGAGACGATTGCCTGGCCATTGATGGAGTTATTGAAGAAGGATCAGTTCCATTGGGGGGAGGAGGCGACGGCATCATTTGAGGCCCTGAAAAGGGCAATGACCACTGTGCCAGTATTGGCATTGCCCGACTTCTCCAGACCCTTCGTGGTAGAGGCTGACGCATCAGGACATGGGCTGGGAGCAGTACTGATGCAGGAGCAACGGCCTGTAGCTTACTACAGCCAGGTGTTGACCGCGAGGGCCCGACTGCGGTCGATCTATGAGAGAGAGCTGATGGCTATAGTACTGTCCATACAGAAGTGGATGCCATATTTGTTGGGTCGGAGCTTTATAGTTCGCACGGATCAGCGGAGCCTGAAGTACCTGTTAGAGCAGCGGATGGTAGCGGAGGAACATCAGAAGTGGCTGTGAAAGTTGATGGGGGTACAGGTTCGAGATTGAGTATTGCCCGTGGTTGGAGAACAAGGCAGCTGATGCGTTATCCCGGCGGGAGGAGGCAGAGTTAGCGACACTTACAGTGTCTATCTTGGAGGACTGGGGCCCACTACATCAGGAGATGGAGCAGGACCCGGAGTTGGCAGCTGTACGAGAGGCCCTTCTACAGGGGTCGACTGAGTACCCGGGGTATTCTCTTTAAGATGGGCGCCTACTTTACTGGGGGAGGCTTGTGATACCGATGACCTCTGCATTTATACCGGCCATATTCAGGGAGTTCCACGGCAGTGCTATTGGAGGACATTCTGGGGTCCTCAAGACCTACCAGCCGCTGGCGAGGGAGGTCTACTGGAAGGGGCTGAAGAAGGAGGTGGCGAGGATGGTGGCAGAGTGTGACGTGTGCCATCGTCACAAGTATCAGGCTATGTCTCCAGGGGAACTACCAGACCGAGTTTGGGAGGTCCTCTCTATGGACTTCATCGATGGATTGCCAAAGTCGGGTGGATACAGCGTCATTTTTGTTGTGGTAGACCGCCTCAGCAAATATGCACATTTTGTCCCGCTTAGGCATCCTTACGGCGCAGTTTCTGTGGCGGAGGTTTTTATGAGAGAGGTCATTCGTTTGCATGGACCGTCAAAGTCCATAGTCTCGGATCGCTACAAGGTATTCCAGAGCAAGTTTTGGCAGTAGCTTTTCAGACTACAGGGGACGGCCTTGAAGCGGAGCACAGCTTACCATCCCCAGATTGACGGTCAGACGGAGGTGGGAAATCGGAGTGTGGAGACTTACCTGCGATGTTTCATTTTAGAGAATCCTAAGGAGTGGGCACGTTGGCTACCGTGGGTGGAATATTGGTACAACACTTCATATCACACGGCGGCGCAGACTATACCTTTCAGGATTTTGTATGGCAGAGATCCTCCGCACTTACTTCATTATGGTCATGAGACGACTCCCGTATCAGATGTAGAGCAGTACCTGGCAGAGAGGGACCGGATTCTAGAGGAGCTGAAGCTCCACTTGGCGAGGGCTAAGCAGGTGATGAAGGCGCGAACAGACCTACACCGTCGAGACGTCCACTTTGAGGTATGTGATATTGTGTATCTGAAGCTGAGGTCCTACATGCAGAGGTCGGTGGCTCATAGGAGGAATGAAAAGCTGGCGCCGTGGTATTTTGGGCCTTTCGAGGTCGAGGCGAGGATAGGACCGGTGGCCTACAGATTGCGCTTGCCCCCAGGATCTACCATTCACCCAGTCTTCCATGTCTCACAGTTGTGCCAGGCCATTGGCGACCACACTTCTTCCCCTACATTACCTGATACCCTTACTGCTGATATGGAGGTGAGGATGGAGCCTGAATTGCTGAAAGGGGTTCGACAGAGCGACACAGGCGAAAGGCAGGTACTATTGCAGTGGAGGGGTTTACCAGAGCACGACATCACGTGGGAGGACATGGATGATATGGTGGCGCTCTTTCCCGACTTCCACCTTGAGGACAAGGTGGCTCTTTGGGGGGAGTATTGATGGGCCTCCGGCCCAGCAGCCCCTGCGGGTTTACACCCGCAGGAAGCCAGCGCGCGCAGGCCCATAGCTGCAGCCCCCTTTAGCCCCTAGCCTCATGCCCCCTTTTGCCCTAGTTCTTATTATATATAGGGGGTAGCCGTCACCTATTTCCTATGCTATTTTGATGATTGTTATTGTGTGATTCCATAGGTAGATGAGTGCGGACGTCCTCTTCGGCGTCTTGGGAGGAGAGCGCACCTCTTTTGTGCTCAATTATCTAGTTCTTCGTTATTGGTTTTCTAATAAGAATTTCATCTTTGTTAGTTCCTAACACTCTTCTTGGAGATTCTTGGGATAAGTTTCAGACACTTCTGGAACATTGTTCAATAACATTATTAGCTTAAGCCGTTTGTCACACCTTTTTTGGGCACTTGTGTTACATTTCTTTTGCTAAAGTATACTTTTGAGGCATCTATTTACTTTCATTAATAAATCACAAGCTGTTGTCAAAACATTGACATACATAAAACTACAATAAGAGGCAAGGAAAATTGTTTCGTAAAGTCATTAAAATTGTATGATAGATTAAAATTGTATGATAGGTTGTACTCATTATAAGTTATTAACTTACTAGAAATGTCTCTTCATATTTTGGGTGTACGACCATGTGTATGTGCATGGTGTGTGTGCGTGTATAGGGTTGGACTACAAAATCAACATTCCAAAATATTACTATACGTGCAAATTTATCCCCTTGATGCATTAGTAAAACATACTAAAATCATTAAAATATTTGTATGAAGATTGTTTATGTGCGTTAGGTTACATCCAATGGGATAAATTTGTGATTTAGGTTTACAATCATTTTAATTGGGATGCTAAGGTTTTGAAAAAAAGACAGGTTAAATTTGGAAAACTATCATAAATTTTGGCATATTTTCAATAAAATGCCGAATTTAGAAAAACACAAAAGTATCCTAAACTTTTTAAGTTCTAAAAAACTATATTATTCTAAATTTTGTAAAATCTGCCTTAAAATTTGACCTGATTTCATATTATTATCATGAACTTTGGCCTGATTTCATAAACAATCTTGAACTTTGGAAAAAAAAAACTATCTTGAAACGAGGTCAAAGTCCAGGTTAAACGTTTATGCTATTTTGTTTGTTTTTCCAAAATTGAGGGTATTTGGATGAAAACAAGCCAAGTTTGGGCAATTTTACAAAAGTTAGTCAAAAAATAAATGAAAATTTCGACTTCCAATTCATATGTATGTATAGTCTTAGTTTTTAATGAATCGACATGTCCTGTGTCTATGACATGTCCACGTACATGCTTCCTAGATTGCCATCCATAGTACAATCAGGCGTGAAACGGTTTAGACTGTACCGAGAGGTAATCATAGAGTTAGTGTCCAGGCCAAAGACATGGGTACCCGTCAAAATGTCACATTCGCTAGATTTATTATTTTATTGTACCTGAAGGATGGGAAACCAATTTTGAGCATAGTTTTTAAGCCAGTTGATCCACCTTACAGTACATTCATTATGATCCACCTCACTGTAGATTCATTATGTTTTTCCTTCAATAGCAGATATTAAGTATGTCTACTTTGTGGTGGCAATTCAAATTGTGTATTTGATTGGGTGTGTCTAAATGCCAATGTCTTTTGGCAGGATAATATTGTCTAGGTGTGAAATAGAGTTAATTGTAATTGATTTGTGCTCAAGTGTGCTTCATTAAGTCCATTGTAGAGTTCTTGGTGGATCGTGTATGTTTGGAACCTTGTTCTCCTGGGAATGGGGTTTTCATGTTGCGCATACTGCATACAATATTTGTTCTATTTTCAAGTCAAGTAGTTGCTTCCGAAGTATTAGGTTGTTCCTGCATATTAGGGATAAAATTTTAAATTCTGGGAGTTTAGTGTGTAGATTTAAGCACAAGGGGTTATTCTTATTTTTTTTTGCCATTCATAACCTCTAAATCACATTGCTCCGATGCTAAGATGTACGATCAAGGCAGAAGCCCAAGATAACACAAATCCTGTGTGCAAGCTGAAGATGACACGAATCCTGAGTATCCATTGCATCTTTTTGCCACAAGCCACCCTCCAAGCTAATTCCAAGCTTCTGTTACTGGATAACCAGCACCGAAAACCTTCCCCCTTTCGTTACTATTGTCGGTTCCAAATTCACACACTGGTTACCTTTGTCGCTATACGAAAGGGGATGTACTATAGAATGCTGTTCACCTTTGGTCTGCTTCCATTTTCACTTTCCATAAACAAGCCCTTAATTTACCTAATAACTATCAAGGCATAATTGAAGTGATATTTTTTCCTGTAGGAATTGTGTTGCTTGTTCTCACCATTTATGTTTGTGATCTTGTGCTCACTGGGACTATATGCTGTTCTACAATTACATTTTCGACCTTAAAATTTCTTCTGCTCATTTAGTTCTTGGGGCCCCATTGATATACCGGCTTTTATGCTGGTTCTGTCAAATTAGGGCTGATTGGAAATTTAAAAAAGAAAAACAAATAAAAATGTTGCCAATGCCCAAGTTGTTTGCTTAGGCTAGTTATGCAAGTTTTTGTACTATAGAAGTATTTGACATGTAAGCATGATTCATTTGGCTTTTCAACAGTTTCACACAGATATCGCTTAATCATTACAATAGATCAGGAAATACTAGCCTGGCAAGCACATAGTGAATTGCCATAACAGGGTGACGGTGACGGGGAGGTTTGCTTTGAGATGTCTACTTCCATCAGGCAGGATGATCTCATTTTTCAAGGCTGGATCCTTGCATCTAGATTACTTTGTTATATTTGAATTTCAAGATTTATTTTTCATTTACCATACTCTTGTTTAATGTAGTATATATTTTCTTCTGTCCGCAATCTTTAGTTCCATCTCTTAGTTGATATGGTGCTCATTGTGAGCAAACATTCTTATGTTACTGGATATTGAGCCAACTTGTTGCCTTTGCCAGGACATGTGGCTATATCTATCTGAAAAGCAAAGGTTTAATGATTTCGGCAATGAAAGGGCTCTCATTTGGCATGAGACAAATATTCCATATGCAGTTTGGGGTCCAACAAGCAGTCGGTCTTTGTCATTGAAATATTATCCATCGGAGGTATTATTAAATATATTCAGTATGCCACATTTCTCTAAATTTAGGATGAAAATTTTCAGGGCTCATCTGAATTCCAATGCATGAACTATTCACATTTCCAGGCTGCTAAACACAATGGAAGCATTTATGCTCATGTTTTCTTTGCTCGGCCGGGTTATCCTCTGGATCCTAGTGATCCTGAGTATCAGATGGGTGCTGCATTTGGGAGAACACAGCGTAAGATTTCTAGGTGGTGTAGATCCATAATTATTTGGGTTTTTAATATTTTTTATGACTTACGCAAACTACCCTACTTTGAAAGATATAGTTAAATTCTAGTTCTCTTGCAGCCGTCATGTTGTACTTGCCCAAGTCAAAAGCAGATAAAAGGAAGAGCTTGCTTGGAAATCAAAAGGGGGCTGAAGATGAGGTATTGATGCTTGAGGTGTTGTCTAATGCCTCACCTTTCTCTTTATTTTGCAAACATAATGACGTTTTAGCTCTGAAATATGCATGTTTTTCTTTCACAATTCCTTTACCAGTGATTGTTCACTGAGCTTTTTTTTATTCTCACAGGTGAAGGAAGAGGTGAAAGAAGATGCACAGGATGAAAGCCAGGATATAGGTCCTGTGGAATGGGTTTCCTTTTGGAAACCAAATATTACAATTAATCTTGTGGATGACTTCACAAAGTATGTTTTGATACCAAATTAAAATAGTTTTTACTGTTGCAGTTTAAAATTGGCTACCAAAACGGAATTAAGAAGCTAATTTATGTTCTTTTCGTGAATTGTGTCCTGTATGTGTGTATATATCTTGAATTGCGAATGTGTTCATAATTTGTCCTATTATTTGATGTTTCGGCATCAATCCATCAATTTTTATTTGTCAAAGCAAACAATTATTTTACCACACCTCTCTGTTCCCCCTTTCAATTACCTTTATTTTTTTTCTTCATTCATTGTGTCTTTTTAATCAGATACAACATTTCAACATCAGGTCTCATTCCTCTTTCGTCTGTCGTCACTCAAGAGTGACAGGTGTGTTACATGTCACTTAGAAATATCTATATCTATATCTATATATGATTTCTAGTTCTATAAACAAACATAATCTGATTTGCATCTGCATCTTTATGTCGTTTAACAGATACGTGATTTCAATATTTGGTATATGCCCATCAAAATTATGCATACAAATAGTGCAGATTCACAGACAGTATCTGTTTCTTTCTTTTATTTTTTTGGATTTATCTTGCATGCATGCATGCATGCATTTTTGCATACAATCCATTCAAGATAATACAAAAATGCGGTAAAAATGCAGACCCTATCATTTGGAATGGGCTACCCAAATGAGAAATCATTCCCACTGGATGTGTGTTCTAACACATCTGAACTAATAAAGATAAAATTCAAATGAGTTCGATGTGTTATGGTCATGCATCAAGCGGTGACAAATTAGTGTATTTTACGACTATTCTGAAATATTGATTTTGTCTCTGCGTTCTGGGTAGGTAAAACATATCAAAATCAGTTGAATCTTTATTTTTAGGCAGTTTAGGTGCGTTAGATCACATCAAATGGAACAAATTTTCCGTTTGCGCTGATTGTTTCTAAATTTGTGGTGGTAGGATATGCAACCTTGATCCAATTGTGTGTAATATAGAATCATAATCTCCACCTTCATTTGTTAAACTGGCGGAATGCTGGTAACATCATGTCTAATCACAGAACGAGACCATCAATCTTTATGTTATGCTCATTTTTAAAGGTAGAAGGGATTCAAATTGAAGGGAAACCATTTTTTTCTCTCCAACTATTTAGTTCTATTCAGCATTATCTGGTTTATGTTCTGTCATGTCTGATAGCAGAACTAGATATTGAATCTTTGTCTCTTTTTATTTTTAAAAGTAAGGGATTAAAAATTAAAATTGAAGTCCAAGCCCTTTTATTTCTCATTTTTAGTTGTTTTCGGCATTATCCTATTTATACTAAGAACTGATCTAAACACGTATATGGTTTTACCAAACATGGTTGTTGAGTTCAACAAGTTGTGCAGAAGTATATCCACTAAAAGAGTACAAATACAAATATGGTGGTGTCCATATATTCTTTTGCATCTGTATCTATCTTTCCACTGTTCTGGCTATTTCCTTTCTATTTTATTTTCTAGCATCAAGTTTTTGTGTGGTTGCTGATGTTATATAGTAGGTAGACACAGGCTTTTGAAAGTAACCAGTAAGCTTGTTGTAGTATTATAATAACATTCAGAGGAAACAAAAATAATTGCCTAGTTGTCTTATTCTATGCTGTTATTCATGAGATTCTGCAAGTCCTATCATGCCTTCTTTTTTAGCTATCTTTTATTGATTAATTTTTTAATAGCTTTTCTTGTCTGTGGAGTCTCTTAAGTATATTCTTGTGCCTTTGCTGCAGATATCCACATAATGCCATCCCCCCAGTGGTTGCTCCATGTATCCTTAAAATTTAAAATTTTTACGGTTTTCTGTACTTTTTATTTGTTTGCTTAGAAATTTATTCTGTACAACTTGTTATTCTGTACAACTTATTGATGTAGTCATAACATAGAAATACTAGAAATAACCCGTGCACTGGACCCAAGGAAAAATCCACAGAAGATGCGGGGCCCGCTCGCAGTGTCAAAGGAGAGGGAAGTGTGGGGTCTCATCGGAGGGTAAAAAAGGAGAAAGCAGGGGGGGCCAAAACGCAAAAAACACCGGGGGGCAAATTGGAAATAGGCCATGGCAAGCTTGTAAACTAGGGGGAGATGAAGGTTTTGGCAATGGAAAGCATGCAAATAAGAAGAATGTGTGTGTGTGTGTGTTGGGGGGGCTTTTCCGTGTAGGCTCCACAACATCACCAAACACCTCACCCAAACCCCCATGTGGGCCCCACCATGATGAGGTGGCCCCACCATGGACACCACTCTATCCACTCTTTTGTCCTAGTAGGACAAAGTTGTGTTTTGTATAAAGGACCGGAAATAATATGTGCACACCGTGCACGGAGAAACCCCCCAACAGACAGGATCAGTGCACACACGCAAATGAAAAGGACCAAGAAGTGTGGGTATGTGTGCCGGACCGCCGGTATCGTCGGGGTTAAAAGGATAAATCCAAAAACCTTGGGGGTTATATGCGAAAAATCCCATATGGCAACGATGCAATCAAGTGAGTTTGGGGTTTATTGGGTTTTTTGCAGAGTGGGATGAGGGGGATGGCAAACATGTAAATATGTGGGGGGTGATTGTTAGGGTAGTTGGATGTGACATTTGTCCTGGTCAACTTGTGACTGGGACAAAGGGTGCCACCTAGGATTGTCCTAGGTGGACATCCCTTGTTTGTAAGATAGATAGTTCATGTTTATTATTTTTTCATGCTACTTGTTTTACAATGAAACAACCTGAAATTCAATTTTCTTTTATGGCTTTATAATGTTCAATGTTCCTTTCTTATGCAAATTGATGATGAGGACAGGACTTCTATTAGCTCTTACTAATACAAATTGATCATGAATATGGAGCTCCTTGAAACTTTAATTTTCTATCTCTACCCTAAGATTTCCTTTTTATTAGACTGCGCATCTTTTGTTCATATATTTTTTACCGTCTTGGGCAAAGTTTGGTCCACTCCATGTAAAAGTCCACACAGTACTCAGAAGCCATCGATAAAGTAGTCGTACACAGTTTAGAGCATTTTCACTTCTGCGCATTGATAGTCAGTTCCCAATCAGTGCCCGTTGATTTTCCGTGACAGTTTAGAGCATATTTTACGAGGCATTGTTCATCTATTGCTAAGATAAATACCACATACATTAGACGTTCAATTTGCAAACACAGGTTAAAGGGGTAAAATTTTAAATGAGGTTAATTGTAGTATGAATCTTGCAATAAATTTTTATCTCACAATTGGAAGTGCACTGCTCTTTCATTTAGCTTCATCAATCATACTGTTATATGTAGTCTAATACTTGATGGTTGCACCTGTTCTTACCTTTGCTTGTTTGGAGAAAAACAAATAAATAAAAGAATAAAAAAATTCCAATGACCATTCCCCCTGTACTATTTGGCATATCAAGGAATGAAATTTATCAATCCTTGAGGAAGTATGAGTGACTTGAATATCATCATCTGCAATGAACTTTTTTGGTTGCAATTGCTGATTAATATTCTGAAATACATGTTGAGCTGTTCTCCTTTACACCAGATATAGACATGAATGTGGATCCCATCTCAGGGAATTATTATCCTACGATCTTCTTCAATGAGTTTTGGCTTTTGAAGGATAAGCTGATACCTCTTAATGATACCGTGAAAGAATTGCCCCTTAATCTAGAAGTTGGTCCAATCAGCATGACTAAGTGGCAGCTATTTTTACAGATTGAGCAGTCCTTCAATGTTCACCGAAGTTATGGAAGTATGTTGGAAGGAGAGGCTGATGAACTTAAGGTATGCAATTGCAGTTTAACTCCAGCGAAAGTGAACTCATGTTGATTGGATTCTGAATTTTTTGTTTGAAAGAAATGTTTTTTTGTTTGGTTTTAGCAGATTCTGAATTTTTGAAGAGGTTGCCCCCTCACCTTATGCACCTTTATTTCCTCGCTTTCACTCATATGATAAGTAATTATAGAACTGCCGTGTTGTTAAATTTCTGAGGCTGCATGAGTGGCTAGTCTTCTTTTTAAAGTGAGGCATTTAACTTGCCCCAATGAAACAAAGCGATTTAGATTCTTTAGCTTATACTTTAGATTTACATCCTGATTAAAACATTTTACATTTCCTATGTTACTTTGTTATTGGCAGTGTTCTAAATATCGGATATCGTTCGCGTATCGGCTTGGAAAATTTAATATCGGATTGCGGATATCGGGGATATTGACTAAATATCGGGGAGAGTCATATCGGAGGCAAATAAATGATGTCATATGCAATCATAGATGTATCCAAAAAGATATAAACTATACAAACTCATATACAAACTCAAATAAAAGTATGTTTTGGGTATACACTTAGCTCATTAAATGTGAATATCGGTCATTCACACGGGGGAAATTTTTTTAAGTAATCACGTATCAAGAGTACAATACCTGCAAAATACGATTTCATATTACATTAATTAATCATGCTATCATTTTAATAACATAACTACGTTGTTAACTATTAAGCAAAAACTAATTAACACTTTAACAGATATTATACAAAACTCGTATATATATTACATTAATGAGAATCATGGGATGACAATTTTTGATTAGCTATCGTAACAAACGAGCCACGATATTAAGATAATATCATAATAGAGCTATAAAATCACTTGAAAGTCTGAAAGTTAGGAAAAATCAGCAAGCTATTATCACTAAGGCATGTATCCACGAAATTCATTTCACTAAGACATGCCATTGTTTGCTAGCCTATATCATGTATCATTTTTTTCTGACAGTTAAAATTACATGCAGATTTGAGAGCGAAAGAGTAGAAAAGCGTCGAACAGTTGAAGAGAGAAAAGAAGATTTCCACTGATTCACTGATGCATCGACGGCAAACTGAAGGCTGAAGCAAATAAAAGAACAGTGACGGCAAATTGAAGCAAATAAACATCAATAAAAATTGAAAAAGGGAGCCGATCAATCTTATGCGAATACTGCAAAATGAAATCGAAAATCCTCGCCTTTGGACTTAGGTCGAAGAGAGAGGAGAGATGTGTTGTCAGTCGAAGAGAGAGTGAGAGCTGCATCATTGGTCGAAGTTAGAGGGAGAGCTGCATCGTCGATTGAACTGTCGAAGAGAGAGGGGGAGCTATGTCGTCGGTCGAAGAGAGAGGGGGGAGCTGTGTCGTCAGTCGAAGAGAGGGTGAGCGGCAAAACTGTCAGTTGAAGAGAGGAAGAGCAGTGAAATCGAAGTGAGAAAATTAAGACTTTGGGCCCTCCCTCTCACGATTTTGTCCCTTTATTTGTGGGTAACGGGTCAAGTCGGGTAACGAATTACAAATCCAAACCGTCACCAGATCCACTCACCAAAAAATAAAAAAACCAAATACCGGCTGATATTTCAAAGCTAAATATCGGCCCCGTAACTGATATTACGATCGATATCGGCAAAAAATCGGAAAACGTAATTTATTGACCTATATCATATCACTCATGTCTAATTTCCGATATTGTGGCCGATATATCGGATATCGGTTCGATACTTAGAACACTAGTTACTGGAAATGATTATGATGATAAAACATAAACAAAACTCTAAAAATCTAAAAAAGAGCACAAGAGAATGTATGGAGCCTAGCCAAACCTGGTCTGTGTCCATAGGAGAGCAACTAGAATTTTTGTTAATTACTTTAATTGCAAAAGATTTTTCTCACCTCTCTCATTTACCTTTCGACTTTATTATCTTCTTTGTCTTCCAATCATCAACACTGTGTTCTTAATAGTTAACTTATATAAGGATTCTCGTAACCCTATGACGTTGAGCAATTTTTAGCTATGTTGCACGAACATGAACATATTGATATGGGGATGACATGACATAACACATCGACACTTGAGCAAATTCTAAAAAGCATACTAAAAATAGAAGTATTATATTCAATATGTCTCTACCATGCATATCCCATACGTTTTGTATACTAAACGTATGCTACCGAAACGGCTTCTTGATTCATTATCTGAGCTTCTCAAGGTCTTAGCTATTGATCATTGAAGAATTCAAACTCACTATGAGCTCATAGTTAACCATATAGCCACTGGCCTCACACCTTAATCCATCTCCTGCACCGATCGGTCTTTTAGCTCAAGTGGCATGAATTTGCATTTTTTTGGGAGAATGTGGGTTTAAATCTCCGCATCAACCATGTCTGTGGAATTTTTTGAATAAAAAGGATGGGGTTCTCTGGGAGTTGGATTATAAAAAACGCTAATTTACCAAAAAAAACCACATCTATGTTACATCCCGTTCCCAAAATACCATGTTAAAATTTGAAAATAACAAAAAATTCCTATAAATTTTGCCTTTCTCTTACTAGTGTCCTAAATGTTAACATAAAATTTCCTT
Organism: Scilla litardierei; assembly: GCA_030789695.1. Classification (NCBI taxonomy): domain Eukaryota; kingdom Viridiplantae; phylum Streptophyta; class Magnoliopsida; order Asparagales; family Asparagaceae; genus Scilla; species Scilla litardierei. The sequence goes on from CM061133.1 coordinate 192,845,940, forward strand.
AATCTTTTCTAAATATGCTCAAATTACTTACTCTAACGTTTTATAAGTCTAAAAAATCATTTACAATTTTGCATAATATTTCAGACTGCCTTTAACTTGTAACAATCCGATCTTTTAGCTCAAGTGGCATGAATTTGCATTTTTTTGGGAGAATGTGGGTTTACATCTCCGCATCAACCATGTCTGTGGAATTTTTTTGAATAAAAAGAATGGGGTTCTCTGGTTAATTTACCAAAAACAACCACATCTATGTTACATCCCGTTCCCAAAATACCATGTTAAATTTGAAAATAACAAAAAATTACTATAAATTTTGTTTTTCTCTTACTAGTATCCTAAAGGCATTCTGGCGGGCGCGTGCGTGTGCCGACTGCAGAGACTACAAGCCGACGCCGGAAGCGACTCGCTTCTATTCTCGTTGGGATTGGATATAGATGGGGAATCTCTATAGAATGTAGTAGAATGTTAACATAAAATTTCCTTAATCTTTCTAAATATGCTCAAATTACTTACTCTAACGTTTTATAAGTCTAAAAAATCATTTACATTTTTGCTTAATATTTCAGACTACCTTTAACTTGTAACAATTTAGAGGACGCATTTGGGAAAAATGAAGCTTAGGGTAGTTTTTTGTTATTTTCAAAGTTTATGGTAGTTTTTTTGGGAATACGATGAAACATACATACATGTAGTTTTATGAAACTTAGCATATAAAAAAAGAGAAAGATATTGCTGCTTTGGCTCCTATTTCAACTAACACATGCTCTGTTGCGCCAAATCTCATATATGTTGAATCTACATGTTCTTTGTACTTGTAAGTTCAGCTGCAAATAGAGACTAAAGTTATTGTTGCAAATAGAGACTTAGGGTAGTTTTTTGTTATTTTCAAAGTTTAAGGTAGTTTTTTTGGGAATACGATGAAACATACATACATGTAGTTATATGAAACTTAGCATATAAAAAAAGAGAAAGATATTGCTGCATTGGCTCCTATTTCAACTAACACATGCTCTGTTGCGCCAAATCTCATATATGTTGAATCTACATGTTCTTTGTACTTGTAAGTTCAGCTGCAAATAGAGACTAAAGTCTCATTTTTTTGCGGCTGCGCATATAACTTGCCTACGTTCTAAGTTTACTTCTTTGTATTCTTCTCACCAACCCAAGTCCTCAACATGATTAATGATAGCCTGGTAGGATGCATGCACTGTGATATTCATAAATGGACAATGATTAGTGTCCTAGTCTATGGGGTACTACTTTAAGGAAACACATTATTAGGTACTACTTTGGTGGTACTTAAGAGGCAATAATTGAGTAGCTCCCCATTTTCCTTCTCATTTATGGGTTGGCAGGAAGCCTCACTGATGTCATTATGTTTAGTATCAAAGTAGTAACAAGAGGTGTAGGAGAAGCATGATATTTTCATAAAACCTTATATAATTATTATTGTATCTGCACTTGACTTTCTGCATCAGTGTTCTGCTAGGGGTCTCCAGCTTTCGTGCTAGGTCTGTTAATGAAGTATACTACCAAACCTATACTTTTGCTACCTGGGTCCAACTGGGTTGGTGGGGTTTGGGATGCATTTTTGATCCTGCTGTTTAGATGCATATCCAGTAAACCAGTATGGATGCTGAAGTCCTACCAGTATAAACTATTTATGGTTCAATTGACTGGGTTAAATAAAGCTCATGTTGTGTTGTGACTTTTGTACCAATATAAAGGCTTACCACCACCACCACCCCCCCCCCCCCCCCCCCTCTCTCTCCTTCACCCCTCCATGGTTCTTTAATACGAAACCATAATATTCTTAAAACATATATTGTTTTTTGTCTTTTTTCTTCTACATACATGTTATCAACATGTCAACATCTTCAGAATTGAATTTGTTTGCACAAAAGCCTAATGTGGTTTATTTTATTTTTTTGTTGTTCTCAGAGGGTTTTCTTGGAAGGGAACCCATACCTTCTAGCAGTAACCATGGTCGTTTCTCTATTGCACTCCGTATTTGATTTCTTGGCATTCAAGAATGGTATGTTAGTTTATCATGTGACTTTGAGTGTAGTTATGTTCAGCTGTACTTCTGCATTGATGATTGGATATTTGTATTGTTTCTTGCAGATATCCAATTTTGGAATAAAAACAAATCAATGGAAGGATTGTCTGCAAAATCAGTTGTTGTGAGCTTTTTTAGTCAGCTAATTGTTTTCCTTTATCTACTTGACAATGACACATCTTGGATGATTCTGGCTAGTTCTGGGATTGGTTGCTGCATTGAATTTTGGAAGATTGGTAAAGCTATGCATATTGAGGTAAGCTAAACCTAGCTGCACTTTTTCTGATTCTTGGGACATAGGAACAATTATATCATATTTATATGAAATTCTGAATCATTTTAAAAGTTTTTGATGCTAAAATTACTTAGAAATTTGTGCAAAAACATGGTCATACTATTGGGATCTAAAATATCCTTATTTGGCAAAGAATTTTTTGTTTGAGATTGCTTTCAATGCAGCTGGCATACTCAAATTCGAACTGTATATTAATATCATATCTTCCAATGTAGCTGGCATAGTCAAATTCAAACTATTTTGTAATATCTGCAGTAAGCCCTAGTAGCTGTGATCGAAAGAGCTAAGCTTGTACAATTTTCTGGTCGCAATTGCAATAGGAATAAGCTGAATTGTATTCTTGTTTGATAGTCAAGTGCAGTGTTCTAAAACAAGTTATATGCGGCCGCATATAAGGATGCGGCCTTTGACCGCATGAGAATTAAGATATGCGGTCGAATTATGTGGTCGGCCGCATAATCGATTGCATAAATGTTATGCGACCGCATATGCGAATATGCGGGTGCATAATCGGCAACTAAAAAATCCCAACTCGTTAAGAAACACGACCCGTTAAACATAAAAATCAGTTTTTTAATTTTAAAATACTTATGTTTGACATGCTTTTGATTTGGACGTAAAACTAAATAGTTATGTTTTGTGTGTAGATTGCTTTAGACGTTAGATTTTAGTTATTTTATGTATTGATCGTCATAATGGCGCTGATGTTTTAGTATGAATTAATCCATATTTTTAAAAGCTAATATGATTTTCTTCCTTATTCCTATAATTCTTTTCTTTTTTAATTTAATATACACAAACACATAAACTTATTGCTTATTTATATACTAAATTATTCATTTTCGCGTAAACCGCGTAAACCGCATAATCGGCTGCATAATCCGCTTATGCGCTATGCGCTCATAGACCGCGCGCATAATGAAACTGCCTTTTATAACACTGGTCAAGTGCAAATCCATGTTCTTTTACTCTTTTTAAAACCAGATAGTGTCAACATTTCCAACTTTCATTCATTCTATGATTTACTCCGAAGGTCTGATGGTGGGAAAGGGTTTAATCATGTTCGTAGTGCCCATATGTTTCGCTTCCTGACTTCCTTTGTAATTCCATCAGATAGATAGAAGTGGAGTGATCCCCATGTTGAGATTTCGAGATCGTGAATCATATGCGAGGAACAAGACCAAGGAGTATGATGACCTTGCAATGAAGTATCTATCTTATGTTCTTTTCTTTCTTGTTGCTTGCTCTTCGATCTATTCTCTAATGTATGAGAAGCACAAAAGCTGGTATTCTTGGATTCTCTCATCCCTCACGAGTTGTGTGTACATGTTTGGTAAGTTCCTTTTTCTTGTGTATACATACATACAAACTGTCATTTTAATATGATCTGAAAGCCGAAGCAACCATTTCATTACAGCAGTATTAAGGTTCATATGATTTTCCATTTAAATGATGGCACGGGGGTGCAGTGACACTCATTTATTGTGGGGTTCAATGAATGTTCTATTGCTATCTGAATATTCTGTTTAATATTGTTTATTCTGTTGTTTCAGCAACATTACCATATTTAATGTGATTATATGAATTATATTGTTTGCAGTGTTTTTCTAATAATTTTTTTGACTATCATCTGTCTGCTGAGTATTGTTCTGCTTTCTCCAATTGGTGTTTCTTGAAAGAAAAACGACATGAGCAAGGACACCCCATCTCTCTCTGCTTCCCCAAAACGACACACACACACACACACACACACACTCTCTCTCTCTAAATGACATTCTATAATAATTCTTTACTGGCAATTCTGAAATGGAGAGTACAGTATAAAGAACACAGTCTACTGGCAGTCCGGCCCCTCAAGTAAAAATTCTGAAATTCAACAAAAAGAAAACACCCTGAGTGGAAAACAGAAGAATTGTTACTAACAACAGATGTCGTTGCATGGGATACAAGAAAATTGTTTTTCTGTTAATTGGGACCAAGATTCACTTGCTTAGTGGCAGGCATGTTGACCAAGGGTTTCATAAAAAAATGGGAAGAAGCTTAATTAATGAAATCAATGTCCAACAACTGCTAATTATGGTATGCAAAAGGTGGGGTTGACCAAATATACTCCTTTTCAATTCTAGATTGTAAGTGTGCATCATATACTCTGTTGCTTGAGGATCAGATTGTAGAACTCTGAAGTAGGAAGCTATGCATTAAAAAAAGAAAGCACATGAATTAGAGATGGTCTGTGCTTACTATTAAAGTACATCTCAATCACTTGTTAGACACTGACCCAAGATAATATGTCAGTTTGCAACATTCTACTGTTTGCTAAAAAAGGTCTCTTCTCCCTTTTAAGCATCATTATTTTTTTGATTGTCAGTGTAACCCGTCGGTAAAGTGGCTCCATCCATATGCACAATCTTTAGGACTGGTGATTATACTCCCTTGCTCTTCCTTGCTTTAAGATTGCTACGTGGAAGTTGTTTTTACTCCTGTTATATGATTAGAATCGAACTATATATGGCATATCAGACGACAGACTGGTAAAATGTGCTGCTTTTTTTATTGTCTTCCAAAAAATCCTGAGTAGTTTTACACTCTCGGGGGGCCTTTCGTCGTGTGTCAACTCCCACACTATTCTCCACTAATTCTCTTTGGAGAATTTATCCAATTGTAACTTAAAAATTATTACTCAGTCTCCTAGATGATTAGAAGGGTCTGGTTTTTTTTATTTTTAAATTATTTTGTTTTTTTATTTTTGGAAAACACTCTGCCATGAATTTCGAGGTACACAAGCTGTATTTAATGATGTTACTGCTGTTATAAAGACATAAATAGTTAATTTAATTGAAAATTATTATTGTTGGGATCCTAGATTTTGATCAATGCAATGGTTAGGATTGATTTGGGAACAACACGGGGACACGATCATAGTCTATGAACCATGAGGTTTGCATTATATTTGTAGAAATTAGAGTTTGTGGAAAAATAAGGAGTAGTTTGCAGATGCTTTAATTTTGCTATTTGCATAACTCTACTCCATTTGAAACAGTTTGGAGATGGACTAGTTGATATTTGCAAATAAATGCCAAAATATTAAGATGATATATAGTTAGGAAGTTTTAGGATCATGGAAAATATATTACTTAATATAATATAGTATGTAAAAATAAAAAAGCAGCTTAAACAAAAATTTTCTCACTTTTTTGTGGAATGTGTAACTTGGATAGTTTTGTTTAAATGCATGCATACATGTTTTGATGATATGTTTGCCATGTTTCAATTTGTTAAGAGATCTTTGGTGGAGGTATTATATTCTAACTTGATGGTAGTACCATAGACGGAATGATTACTTTTCACATATATTTTGCAAAAGTTGTGTTTGTGCAAAACATTGGTGGAAGTATTATACTTTAGCTCATGTTAGTACCAATAGATGGAATGATTTTTTTTATATGTTTCGCAAAAGTTATGTTGCCCAAAACAGTTGTATTATCCTAGTCCAAGCATGCTACAGAACTGGGCTATGCTTGACGAAAGTTGATACGCAGATTGTATGTATTCTCGGTGAAGTCTCATAGTTTCAGTCTGATGCTTGTTCATGGATAGACTTTATGGATATGCATATCCCATCATCCAGTTCATATCTAGCTGATGATTTCATTTTATGGACTTGAACACACACAAACTCTAATTGATACGAGAGGGAACCTTATTCCAACGATCCTAGATAAAATTTCTTTTTTATATGCTAATTTAGTTGGAAAATCTGGGAGCATCAAGCAGAGGGAGTAACAATTTGTTGGAGGGGATTGCAAGCGCCATCTTCACTCGTTTTCTATTCTTTGCTTTATTGGTGGCCCAGCACGTACATTCCATAAGTAGTAAGATTAGGAACGATTTATGCAATTTATATTAAATAACGACACATTGACACAATACTGATCACACCCTCTTCATCCCACCTAACATTGTTTTGAAAGAATTTTATTTTTAACTCAACATCTCTATGTCGAGTTACTAATTCTGCTTATCGTCACATGACTTTCAGGGTTTATCATGATGTGCCCCCAGCTGTTTATAAACTACAAACTGAAGTCTGTTGCTCATCTTCCATGGAGACAGATGACCTACAAATTTCTGAACACTATCATTGATGATCTATTTGCATTTGTCATCAAAATGCCAACGCTACACCGGCTATCAGTTTTCCGTGATGGTGGGTTCACTTCACTTGCCACGCCAATTTCTCAAGAACCATAACGTCTAGAACCGACCTTTTATTATTACCACCCATTTCTACAAAACACACCTTTTTCTTACCACTCCTTAACTGTATCACTGAATGATCAAGTTATTCTTTTGGTGACGCAGATATCATTTTCTTGATATATGTGTACCAGAGGTGGGTATACCCAGTAGACAAGAAGCGTGTCAATGAGTTCGGCTTTGGAGGGGAAGGTGAAGACCAGAGCCTTGTTGCCTCCAGTTCGGATGCAAATCAGAACGCAGACCAGAATGCAGCTCAGAGTGACGAACCAGGCGCTGTAGGCGACAAGAAGACCAACTGAGTTGTTTAAGTTTTGCATATTTGGAAATCGATGTCCAGTGCTCATCATGGTGGTTAGTTTGCTATGCGATAGCCACGTAATTTTATGGGTGAACTGGATAAACTGCTCGGGGTAAACTCTACTAACCATCCCATATATGGGTGCTTCTAGCTATTTCTAGGTATTTTATTCAGCAGCAGGGGGTTGTCATTAGAATCATTCAGTTCATTACGTTGCTTTGAGTGTAACATATCAGCTGCGTTAATGTTCTTTTTCTTTCATAGTATAAACTATAAAACGATGGTGTACAATGAATTTTGGTGTTTTGTTCATTTATTTTTGATTTATTGGTTCGTTGCTCGTGCATTTTTTTTTTGGAGCAATCCTTGGAACCTTGTTCTTGTTGGTCGAGTTGCTTATGGTATAGTTGCATCTGAGGGGTGCGGAAAGAGAGATTTCTTTTTTCTTTTCGTTTCTTTTCCCACAGTTGTTTCTGTTTTTAAATAATATATCACACGCCATAGCCAGAGTTTGTCGATCACGAGTCGAGTTCGAACAAGATGTCATGATGTTCGTTCATTTATTTTGTCGAATATAAGTTTCCGCTATGGCTTTGTTTGTATGGTTGTTTAACAAACACAGACGCAACCAAACATTTTGAACTGCATGAGCAACACTATTCCTTCATCCATCCCCCACCCTTCCCCCTTAAAGAGGGGAAAGGAGGAAGAGGGAGGGGGAGAAGAGGAGAGGCGGTAAAAGAGGGGAAAGTTTCAAAAATTTTGAATGCATGTGAAGCAATTAGGGGGGTGTGTGTATAGCAACTCCCGACAATGACATCTTACAACCGATGCATGATTATATTCTGCGGCACGCATGGTCTTCCTCTGCTTCGTGCCTCGCATTTCGGGTCCAAAGACGAAGTTGGGTACAGCTGTTTTTCTCCCAATAAAATCAATTTATTTCATTTACAGCATGCTGAACATTACAGGGTCATAATTCGTTCACTTCAAGGCAATGTTTCCATAACTTAGGGCATGTTTGTTTGGTTGGGAATGTGTTTTTGAGAAAGTTGTGAATAGTGTTTAGGGATTGGAATCTTTGGATGAGAAAAGTAGGGGTTTGTATTTGTTTTGTTGGAAAGTAGGTTGGAAAGTGGGGTTGAGAAAGTTTTGTGGGGTCCACGGGTTTTAATAATTATTAAACTAAAATAATTATTTATAATACTTGGATATAAAAAACACAAGGTGAGAATACACGGTGAGAATAGCGAATGTGGACAAATTTTTGACGGAGCACTGCGCACAGTGCGCCCGTCGGAATTAAAAATAAAATAAAAATTGTTAGTCGCGCATCGATTGGCCAACGGAAAGGAGAGAGAGGAGGGGACCCGGCTCCTCGACAATAGGGCCCTACAAGGATGAGGTCGGCTCCTTAGCAGCTAAGTTTTGCAAGCGCGAACTCGGCACCCGAGGGTGGCACCTTAGCAGCTACACTCTACAAAGGCGACCTCTGCACCCGAGGTCGGACCCTAAACTGTGGCCCTCTACCAGGGTGACCTCAGCACCCGAGGTCGGCTCCTTAGCAGCCAGGTTCAACAAGGATGACCTTGACACCCTACAAGTTCATGACCCGGGCGCTTGCCTGCCTGGCATGATCAATCAACGCGATCATAGAGGCACAATCTTATGTGAGCATGCTGCCCTCTTTACATGTTGTTACCAACGGAATGTCATTTATGCCCATTCAACACGTGCATAACCACCGAGTGTATTTGGTGGAGCCAACTACTCCAGAAAAGTGGGGATGGCATAACCACCCCAACTCTACAAAGACATCAGACCATCTTCGTCATGATGTATCTCTAAATCAACCCAGTTATCTCTAAATGCAATCAACAACCCTCAACTACACACACCCTCTTCCTCCTGTTTGAAACTGACTTAAGCATCAGAGTTGAATCGAATGGCCACCCCCTCCGTTTCCATTGACGTTCTTCCTATCTGTTTCAGATACCTGAGGAGATCTACCGGTTTGGTGAAGCCCTACTACCGGTGTCCTCCATTGCGAAGATTCCTGCATCAATAGCTGGTCCGAGATCCTTACATCAACAGTTGGTTCTAGAGGGAGTGCTTTGTAACAACTCCTGTTACATAGGCTCTCATTGGAACATCCACTTCGGCATCTTCTTTTGCATCCTTTCCACCATCATCCTTACCGATGGCGAAGGAATATGGGGCAAACCTAGCGGTACACCTAAAATCCATACTACGAAGGATAGTCAGCCCGCTAGTGGCCCTCTTCCACAAGCTCATGTCATTCTCTCGGCGACTAATTTCCAAAGTCTCATGGTTGAGCTCTCTGAGATGTGACAAACCCATGCCCTTCAGGCCAAGAACAATGAAACTTTACATGAGATGGTCTTAGAGCTGGCCAAAGAAAGGATGTCCCACACCTCCTCAGAGAGCGTCAACCACGATGCACCTTCAACTAATATGGTGCGCGCAGGAGGCAAGAACACCAGGGAACCCCAAACTCCAGTAATAGAAAGGTGTCGGAGCACGAGTATAGCAAAGGCAAGGTGAATGCTTCTAACAGCTGATGCCCCAAAGTCACCAAGCCTACAACAAGTGAAGACCTTCCCACCTACCTCCAGGGAAGGAAGCTCGATCCCCAGGGGGACTATCAATAAGTGGCACGTAGCTCAGCCTCTTATGGAAGAGGATCAGATTACCGTCCTCCAATGGCAGACCGACAAGCTTCGGTGAGGGGACATTGATCCCCCTGAAGACATGAGTTTCCACTCTACCTCACCCTTCACATCTGCCATCCTCAGTACCCCTTATCCGTGGAAGTACACCCCACCTTCAATGTATAATGTCCCAAGGTACGTCGACACATGCGACCCGATCAAGCACATTGAGACCTACGTCAAATACATGAAGTTGAAGGGCCACTCTCTAGACCTGATGTGCAGGGTCTTCTTGAGCTGCCTGACTGGGGTGTTTAGATAGTGATTTAGAAACCACCCCAAGGGGGCGATCGGCTCTTTCACCGACATTTGAAGGAAGTTTCTCTCTCACGTTGTTGCCCATAAATTGAATAGGAGGTACCATGAGTCCCTGGTCTCCATCAAGCAGGGGCATGATGAGTCCAACAATGCTTTCCTAGCTTGCTTCACCTGAGTTCACATGGCGGTCGATGTCTGTCCTGACGACATCGTTAAGATGGTCCTTTAGGCAGGCTTTTGGGATGGGTCTGACTTGAAATTCAAGATCTGCAAGCAGTGGTCTCCTATATTTGCTCACCTAGTGAGTTGGGTCAAAATTTTCATAGTTGCATAGGAGGCCTATGGACGATTAGCTAACAACCATGGGACCTCTCGAAAGAGGGCCGACATCGACCACACTACTCCCAACGAGCGTCCTAGATCAGAGAAGCAGTTTGAGTGACCTAAGCTTCCTCGGGCCAGCAACCGGACACACAGGTCCCTTAAGGTATGAGTTTACACCACTCTGTCAGACTCGCCTTCAAAGATCCTGGTCAAAATGGCAGTGGAGTTTGATCCTCCATGCCCTTTGCCAGATCACCTTAAGATGGACAGTCTAAGTACTACGACTTCCACATGGGATACGAGCATGTCACAGATAATTATAAGGTCATCCGGGACCAAAGCGAGCACCTCATCTAGAAAGGGTGGCTCATGGAGTTTAAAGTTCCAGAGAGGGGCGATGCTTGAAGACCTCAGAACAGAGGCAATGGTGTCGCCAACTTGTCTGATATCATTAACGTAATATTCAGGCCCGTCGCCACAGTGGGCTACAACATGGCCTAACAATCCAACTGTGCGTAAAAGAGCCATGCTCGTCAGGCGCACAACCCTCCGACTGACCTCGAGCTCACTATCACAGATCGAGCCTCAAAGCAGCTCAAGCTTTGCAAAGAACATCTGCTCTTTATAGAAGACAAGGCAAAATGGGGTCGTCAACCCTATAATGATGCCATTGTCATCAATCTACGGATCACCAACCATAGAGTTCGGCACATCCTCATTGACAATGGAAGTGCATTCGATATCTTCTACCTGGATACATTCCAGAAGTTGGGATATTGGGTAACGTCATGTAGCTCGTACACACTATGTTGGATGCAATGTGTGTTGGATACAACGATCGATGATTTTGTGTTTGTTAATAACAAACGTGTGTGAACGTTCTAATGTATGTGCTAAGCATTTTCAGGAGTGGCAAGCTCGTATATACGCAAAGGATGACTTGGTCAAATAGATGGAGAAATGTGCAAATAAGACTAAGTCAAAGTGATTGAGAAATTGCAATTGAATTGCAATTTGGACTTGGTCAAAGATGGAGGGATATGGAGTATCTTATTCAACTCTAATGGTGCATGAATCAAATCTCCTATTTTAGTTGAATCCAAATTCAAACCCCATTAGCATTGCAAATCAAATCCCATTCAAATTCCTAATCTTATTTGCATTGCAATTGGAGATGAAATCAAATCCCAATCTCCTAGAATTATGGGATCCATCCAATGCCAAAAAGATCTCCTCCACATCCAATTTAAACCCTTCTCCAAAGAGAGAGAGAGAGTGTGCATGTGGCCAAAAACAATAAAATTGCCATTGCTTCAAAGCCTCCCTCTTGTTGAAATCATCTTGAGCTTTGAAGCCCCATAGCCGCAACCAAGGAGGGAGAAACCAAGCTTCAATTCTCCAAGCAACTCCAAGCCAAAAAGCTTTATTCCTGCAAGCCTCCAATACCAATTCCTTTAAGATGAAAGCTGCAAGCAAGCTACAGGTAACAAGGTTGCTAACCTCTCCCCCTACAATCAGCAAGCATCTTTCAAGCATCAAGTTCCAATGAGCAAAGAGCTACAAGTCTACAGCTTTGACTCTCATGCCTAGAGAGATCCTTGCCGCAACTTGTTCCAAGAATCCAAGAGATAGCCGAAATATTTGACCTTCACACCAATTAGCAACAAGCCACAATTTTGAAGCATTAATCGCAGCATTTGGCCTATCAAATTGTGGAGCATCTGAGCTCTTGTTGACCGAAGCAAGTGTCTACATCTAGCTGTTGACGACCTAGCATTGGAGCCCACAATTGATGCCTGCCAACTTGAGGATCCTGTGTGCCTCTTGCTACCTACAACTTGGTCTGCCGACCAAGGGAATTCATGTGCCAGACTCATTGCCGACCAGTGCACATCCTTGGGCTACCGACCCATTGAAGAAGCTGAGTCATCTTGTTGCCGACCTAGTGCTGATCCATGTCCAAGACAATTGCCAACCATCCTCTAGCCGCACCATCAGAGACAAGTGTCTCCAAGTAAGGAAAGCCGCAAGTTCATCTAGCCGAGAGCAAGAACAAAGGAGTTGCAACTATCAAAGTTCAACATCATTGAGCAAGTGCCACAAACAACTACCAATGAGCAAAGCCGCAAGCTGCAAGAGGAGAACACCGCAACTGGAGTTGCGAAGGGAGAGAGGACGCGACATGACTACATCTTGCCAGACTAGAGCTGGCCCGTGCTGATTGACAGAGACGGCTACACGATCACAAACTGAGCTATTCTAAACTTTGCCTATTTCATATTTGTGATATTAGTATATGAATCCATGTAGAGGAAACTTTACCATTGATACATTTCTTGGGGACTTGTCTAGTGGGGGCTAGACAAGAGGGTCTTGACGAGTTGTAGCGAGTCAAGATAGAGCGTTTACTAGGTTGATAGTGTTTTGCACTGGTGGAGTGTGGTGCACTAGGTGAGGAGTGTGAGCTTGGGACTCATTGTAGTTGTGCAAAGAAACATATTAATGCTAGTATCTGCTTGGGAGCTAGAGTAGGTCGTTGGGACGAGTGAACCAGGGTAAATCTGCGCGTGCTCTGTGATTGCATACCTTTTGCTCTGCATGTGGTTATAACTGCGTGTGATTTCTCGTGGGTTGTACGAGAATTTTTATTAGCCTATTCACCCACTTCTAGGCTTAGATCCAGATCCAACAACATGGTTTCAGAGCAGGTAGAGGATCTAGGCTAGATTTGACCATGAATTCTATTGATTGTGCTTTTACTGAAGGTCAGTCTATATCACGTCCCTCTAAATTTAATGGTGCTGATTATGCTTAAAGGAAATCTAGAATGAAAATTTATTTAGTGTCTGTTGATTATAAAGTGTGGAAAATTGTTGAAAATGGATATAAACCACATGTGATTAAAATGGAAGACACTGAAATAATTAAACCTGAGGATAAGTGGGACGATGATGATTGTAGACTTTATTCTTTAAATGGAAGAGCTATGAATGCTCTTATATGCTATTTAGATAAGTCTGAATTTAATCGTATCTCACATTGTACAATTGCGCACGAAAAATGTCATACACTGGAGGTGACGCATGATGGATCGTCATAGGTGAAGGAGTCTAGACTTACGTTGCTGAGCACAGAGTATGAGAGCTTCAGCATGCTTCCATCAGAATCCATATCAGAGATGTTTGCAAGGTTCACGAACATCATCTACAAGTCTAGCTCCCTTGGTAAGCCATACTTTAGCCTTGAACAGGTGAGGAAAATCTTAAGGACACTGTGTCATGCCCCGCTTCCCTAAAATGGAGGCGAGACGTGAAAAGGTCCGCACGAGAGTGGAGCTATGAAGCCCCAAACCCGATAAGCGTCAATCAAACATAAGCAGGTCCCTGTAACCACAAACGGAACAATAATAGTAACACAAGGAGAGACAGAAATAAAATCTCCAATCTCAGAAATTGTCCAACATGAAAATTTAGTTCAACATCCAGAAAAGCCACCAGGCTAAAAGAAAGAGTCTAAAGGCCCAGAACAAGGCCAACAAAAGGGACAACATAACAAAGTATTGGTGCCACGCACCGACGACAAAACAGTCTAAACAACAACACGAACAGTCTCTAGGACTGATCGCCCGTGTCCACGAAGTCCTCGTCAAACACAGGCTCGGGCTCGGCGTCAGCAAACACCTCGTCCTCAACAATGAACTCAGGCTCAGGATCTAACATGTGTCACCCAAAAGAGTAAAGGGGCACATGTCAGCAAGTCTAAAAGACTTGGGCAAGGAAACTGAAAATTAATGCAAACTAACAACCTGGCAGTTATAGTATGCATGACATGGCAGTTATGGTATGAGTGCACAAGTAAGACATGGTGAAACCACAAGTACAAGAGAACAATTTATCAGGGCATGTCAAGAGTAGCCAAGCTACTAACAATCTCAATCTTTTCACTAGTCACGTTTCAAGTTGTTTGTAGATGTTTACGCCTTACAGCTGACCTGTTGGACATTCACACTGATTGGCCGCTTAACACTACCCCATAACCTCTGGTTTACGCCTTACAACTGCAGTTGCTGATCGGGCAGACTCCCAGTTGAATGGCCGCTTAACTCTTACCCCAAAACCCACGTGTAAACGAGCTAGGGTCCCTGTACACGAGCTCAGTAAATGAGCCAGGGTTGCCCCGCACAAGAGCTCGTTTCCTGGATCACAAACCAGGAGCGTATTTCATTTGGCATAGGGGTGCACCTAGCCTCCATCATTTCACAAGATGTAGCGGAGCTACGCAATCACGGGAACACTTAAAGAATGAAATGACATGACAATTAATTCGCGTACCGTTAATGGAATTTAAACATGACATGGTAGTTGTGCAACATGATAAATGTCGGATCTAGCTTCGTTGTCAAGCTAGTTCCTGAAATTGCGCCTAGGCGAGTATCATTTCGTCGCCTAGTCTCTTTTATGCCTACAACAAGCAAATGGCCTAAGACATGGCCCAAAACCCTAAGTGGCAAGTTTCACTTGCCTAGCACCGAGGATGACGATCAACGAGGCCGTCACACAAATGCTAACTACGGAGATGAGATCGCTGTCATGGCAAAACAACATTAGAACAACATCCAACCTAATTTTATTAGGGTTTCACAAAAACATAAATGGGTTAAGGGAATATTATAGAATCGAGTTATTACCGTATCGGAGCGGAAGAATGATGCCGAGCAAGCACGGCGACGGAAGAAACGATCCGGGGAACCTAGGGTTCAGATCTGGAATGGATGGGAAAATCTGGAGAAAATGAGATTTTGGGGGTTTTGGGGGTTTTCCAGCGACCTAGAGGAGGTGGCTGGCCAAAATGGAGAGGGGGAGAGGTTCTTGATGAAGGAGGAAGGCTAGGGGAAGATGGATGATGATTTGGGGAAGAAGGAGGCTCAGGGGAAATGAAAGAAGAAAAGAAAAACGTTTGGGGGGTTTAAATAGGAAGGGCTGGCGGCTGCCCAGAAATTAGGGTTTTAACACTGATTAGTCGGTCAAAGAGCAACCACTGACCGACTAGTTTGGGAACTAGTCGGTCGGTTGACCAACGCAGACCGACTAAGTGTAAACAGTAACTCATGTACAAAAATAGGATTTAGATTTAGTCGGTCAAAGAACAACTAATGACCGACTAGTTTCTCATCTAGTCGGTCGACGAACGTTCTTAGACCGACTAAGAAGGAATAGTACTTGGTATCAAAATGATCATAGAGCTAGTCGGTTAAAGAACGATTGCTGACCGACTAGTTTGCAACCTAGTCGGTCGACAAATGTTCTTAGACCGACTAACGATAAACAGTAACTCCTGAGTAATTAACAAAGCCCACTAGTCGGTCCATGAAGGTTTGTCGACCGACTAAATCGTCATCTAGTCGGTCGGTTCCCCTTCTTATACCGGCTAACGTGCACAGAAAGTTCCGAAATGGAGCGCGAAGCTCCGGGATTGATTCCTAAGACTCCCAGGCTTGATCTAACAATAAGATATGACCGATATGAAGCCCGACACAAATGACTTACTCCAAAATCGACGATTCTAAGGAAGAAGCTAGAAAATCACGACGAAACGATCGAAAATGAAAGCTACGGAGACGAAAACCACACATGAGGAGAAAATCCACCAAAACATATATATAAAATATAATTAATCCAAATACATGAAAACCAGTCGTTACATCCTCCCCAACTTAAGAAAAATTCCGTCCTCGGAATTTCCCAACACTCACGTGTCCGGAAACAAAAGTGGGTAGCGCTCTCGCATCTCATTCTCATTCTCCCAAGTAGACTCTCCTGGCGAGCCGTGTCGCCACATCACCCTCATAAGATTGACAATCTTGTTCCGAAGTGACTTCTGACGCCTGTCCAGAATCAGCACTGGCTGCTGGTCATACGTCATATCAGGGCGAACGGTAATATCCGAGAAATCCACAGCATGAGATGGATCGCTAATGTATCGACGAAGCTGCGACACATGTAAAACATTGTGAACTCCTTCCAAAGATGGCGGCAAGGCTAAGCGGTAGGCTACCTCGCCAACTCTCTCCAGAATGTCAAACGGTCCAATGTATCACGGGCTCAACTTCCCTCGCTTCCCAAAGCGAATCACACCACGATTCGGGGAAATCTTCAAGAACACATGGTCGCCCGGCTGAAACTCCAAAGGACGGCGTTTAGCATCCGCCCAATGCTTAAAACGGTCCTGAGCAATCCTCAACCTCTCCCAAATGTTCCTGACAACATCCACGGCCTCCACAATCATCTCAGGTCCCAACAGCTCCCTATCATCAACGTCATCCCAACTCAATGGCGATCGACATTTCCTCCCATACAATGCGGCGAAAGGCGCCATGCCAATGGACGCCTGGTAGCTGTTGTTGTAAGAGAACTCTACCAAGTGTAGATGGTCCTCCCACGAACCCTTGAAATCCAACATGCATGCCCTCAGCATGTCCTCCAAGATCTGAATTGTCCTCTCGGACTGGCCATCCGTCTGCGGATGGTACGCCGTGCTGAAACTCAGACGCGTACCCAAAATCTTCTGCAAACTCTGCCAAAACTGAGATGTGAACCTCGTGTCTCTGTCCGACACGATACTCACGGGGACTCCGTGAAGTCACACGACCTCCTGCACGATTCACGTTACATCACTATCTAAACTAGGAAAAGGAAATAAAACGGAGAGCAAAAGAATTTACCTCCATGTATCTCCTCGCTAGCGCCTTAGTGGACTGTCCCACTCGGAACGGAATAAAGTGCGCGGATTTGGTCAATCGATCTACGATCACCCAAATCGCGTCATTCTGCTTCGGACTCCGAGGTAGTCCAGTCACGAAATCCATAGTGATGTGTTGCCATTTCCACTCCGGAATCGGAAGCGGTTGTATCATCCCTGCCGTATGCTGATGCTCCGCCTTCACTTGATGGCAAACCAAGAACTTGGCTACACTCCGAGCCACGCTCCTCTTCATACCATGCCACCAAAAGTTCAGACGAAGATCTTTGTACATCTTGGTCCCACCAGGATGCACAGAATACGGCGAACTGTGTGCCTCCACCATCAACTCCTCTCTAATATCCCCAGCTGGCACACACAACCTGGCTCCAAACCTTAGTGAGCCATCCTCATGAATCAAAAAGTCAGTCCGCAGACCGGCTTCCACCTGCTCCCGAATCTTCACCAGCTTCGGATCCTCGGCCTGACTAGCCTTGATCCGATCCACAATCGTCGACTGAATCTGCATACTCATCAACGAAGAAGCCTCTCTAGGAAGAACAATCTCCACACCAGACTCGTAAAAATCCTGCTGCAATCTCCACTGCGAGGTCAGAATCATCACCGCTGGGAGCCTACTCAGCACATCAGGAACCACATTCACCTTGCCAGGGTGATACTGCAAATCAATCTCATAATCCGCCATGAGCTCCAACCATCGATGCTGTTGCATGTTGAGCTCCTTCTGAGTAAAAATATACTTCAAGCTTTTGTGATCGGTGAAAATCTTCACTTTCTCACTCAGCAAGAAGTGCCTCCAAATCTTAAGAGCAAACACAACAGCAGCCAACTCCAAATCATGTGTCGGGTAATTCTTCTCATGAACCTTGAGCTGACACGAAGCATATGCCACAACATGCCCGTGCTGATGCAACACACAACCGAGACCCTTGCCAGAAGCATCGCAAAAGATCTCAAATCCACCGTTGCGATCAGGCACAACAAGAATATGGGCAGTCGTCAATCTCTCCCTCAGAACACCAAAAGCATTCTCACAATCACCCGACCAAACAAAAGGTACATCCTTCCGCGTCAATCTGGTCATCGGCTCAGCAATACGAGAAAAGTCCTTAATGAAGCGCCGATAATAACCAGCCAGTCCAAGGAAACTCCGAATCTCAGACGCTGACTGTGGAACAGGCCACTCTCTGATGGCCCTGATCTTCTCGGGATCCACTGAAATACCATCTCCAGTCACCACATGCCCGAGAAAAGCAACTCTGTCCAGCCAAAACTCGCACTTCGAAAACTTAGCATACAAACGTTGCCTCCTCAAAACCTCCAATACCGTCCTCAAGTGCGAGGCATGCTCTTCCTCCGACTTTGAATAGATCAGAATATCGTCAATAAAGATAACGACAAACTTATCCAAAAAGTCGTAGAAAATCCGGTTCATCAGATTCATGAAAACTGTGGGTGCATTGGTTACACCGAAAGGCATAACCACAAACTCGTAGTGTCCATACTTCGTCCTGAACGCTGTCTTCGGAACATCTCCCTTCTTCACCCTCAGCTGATGATAACCACTCCTCAGATCCAACTTCGAAAACACCCTCGAATCTCCAAGCTGATCAAAAATATCATCGATGCGAGGCAACGGGTATTTATTCTTGATGGTCACCGCATTCAACTCCCGATAGTCCACGCACATGCGACGCGAACCATCCTTCTTCTTCACCAGCAGCACCGGTGCTCCCTACGGAGACACACTAGGATTGATATAACCCTTCTGCAAAAGCTCATCCAGCTGCTGCCGCAATTCCTCCAACTCAGCGGGTGCCATACGATAAGGCGCCTTCGAAATCGGTTGCGCTCCCGGAACAAGATCAATAGAAAATTCTAGAGCTCGATCAGGTGGCAAACCAGACATCTCCTTGGGGAAGACTTCATCAAAATCTCGCACCACAGCTGGCCTCTCCAGCTCCATCTGCATAGCCACAATCTCCACCGGCCTGGACCGAAACCTGACAGGACCAAGCGAGCTGCTACCTCGGCTGAACTCAAATACTGGATGTCCGGGAATCTTGAACACCACCTTCTTCCTCCGACAGTCGATCGTAGCATAGAAGCTCGCAAGCCAATCCATCCCAAGGACTGCATCATAGTTGATGATGTCGTGGACAATGAAATCAGCGTAAAGCTCATGTCCACAGACCACCAACGGGCAAGAATTGCAACCAAGATGCACCGAGACCACGCCATTCCCTGTAACGATATTCCAACTCTTGGAAAGTGGGGACGTCGACAAGGAATGCTTCTCCACGAAGCTCCGAGAAATAATGCACATCGATGCACCAGAGTCAAAGAGGACTCGTGCAGGAAATGTGCACACCAAAATCACACCTACAAACCGTCTAACAATCAAGCCTTAGTCTAGCAACAATCATATGCAAGCAAACAACATAATCTAACAAACAAAACCAACTAAGAAAGGAACAGCCAGATTGAGGATTACCTGCGATAACCGCATCCACGGCCTCGCTCTCCACAGCGGTCATCAGAAAAGCCTGCCTCCTCGGTGGAAAAGCCTGCTGAAAAGCCTGCCTCTGTGGAACAAGAGCTGCTCCACGTCCAGCAGGAACAGGCACTCTCTGCTGCAACGGCTGTGCTGCAACAGGTGCCCTCCGCAGCTGATTCGCATGCCGACAATCTTTCGCGACATGAGAAGCATCACCACAAACCAAACACTGGCCCAGAAACTTCCTACACTGATCCTTGATGTGGCCAGGCTTGCCGCAGAAATGGCAAGTCTTCTGATTAGGCCCTCCTGGCCTCTTGAACTGCATCGGATGATTAGGCTTGAAACCAGGCCTAACCACCGCCCTGGCCTGCTCCATAGGCCTCTTCCCAGCACCAGAAACATGTCCTCTCCTCTGACTCAGGTTCAGCTCCTGCCTCCTCGCAGCGACCAGAACCTTCTGATAAGAGTCCAGATCAGAGGAAGACACAAAACTCTGAAGCTCCAAAGCAAGCCCCTGCAGGAACCTCTGAGCCCTCTCATCAGCATCCTGCACCATCTTCGGTGGGAACCGACTCAGCCTAGTGAACTCTTGGTGGTACAGGTCCACCGTCAAGCTCCCTTGCTTCAGATCAATAAAGCGATGCAGCATCTCCTTCCTAGCAGCCTTCGGAAAGAACTCCTCATCAAACCTGGACTTAAAGGTAGCCCAAGCTATCGGCTCCACCAGCATCTTCTCTTCCGCATCCCACCAATTTCGAGCGTTATCCTTGAGTTGCCTCTTCGCCAAATCAACCCATCCAGCCGGGGTGATCTTGGCCACCTTCAAGTTATCCTCAATATTCCGAATCCACTCATCGGCAGCCAGAGGACCCTTAGACCCATCAAAATATGCGGGAACCAGCTCCCGAAATTGCTTCGCTCCCGGCTCGGAGCGAGGGGCATCCTGGATTTCCCGACCAGCTCGAACAACTGGAGCATTCTGGACTTGCAGGAGCACGCCCTGCTGCGCCTGCATCATCTGAAGCATCATCCGCATCATCTCTCCATTGGTGGGTTCCTGCTCAGGCTCCTCGTCATGAGGGGGCGCACCACTACCTCCACCACGGGTGAATCGCCTTCCTGCCATCTAATGACACAGAAAACGAAGCAGATTAGACTCATAGCTTATGAATCGGACGTCGAACTTAGTTTATTGGACATTCTAATATTATTATCATCATTTCGATAATCGCAGTTACAGAAAAGGACCTGCATGGGCCACCAACAAAACCTGTCACGCCCCGCTTCCCTAAAATGGAGGCGAGACGTGAAAAGGTCCGCACGAGAGTGGAGCTGTGAAGCCCCAAACCCGATAAGCGTCAATCAAACATAAGCAGGTCCCTGTAACCACAAACGGAACAACAATAATAACACAAGGAGAGACAGAAAGAAAATCTCTAATCTCAGAAATTGTCCAACATGAAAATTTAGTTCAACATCCATAAAAGCCACCAGGCTAAAAGAAAGAGTCTAAAGGCCCAGAACAAGGCCAACAAAAGGGACAACATAACAAAGTATTGGTGCCACGAACCGACGACAAAACAGTCTAAACAACAACACGAACAGTCTCTATGACTGATCGCCTGTGTCCACGAAGTCCTCGTCAAACACAGGCTCGGGCTCGACGTCAGCAAACACCTCGTCCTCAACAATGAACTCAGGCTCAGGATCTAACATATGTCATCCAAAAGAGTAAAGGGGCACATGTCAGCAAGTCTAAAAGACTTGGGCAAGGAAACTGAAAAGTAATGCAAACTAACAACCTAGCAGTTATAGTATGCATGACATGGCAGTTATGGTATGAGTGCACAAGTAAGACATGGTGAAACCACAAGTACAAGAGAACAATTTATCAGGGCATGTCAAGAGTAGCCAAGCTACTAACAATCTCAATCTTTTCACTAGTCACGTTTCAAGTTGTTTGTAGATGTTTACGCCTTACAGCTGAACTGTTGGACATTCACACTGATTGGCCGCTTAACACTACCCCATAACCCTGAGTTTACGCCTTACAACTGCAGTTGCTGATCGGGCAGACTCCCAGTTGATTGGCCGCTTAATTCTTACCCCAAAACCCACGTGTAAACGAGCCAGGGTCCCTGTACACGAGCTCAATAAATGAGCCAGGGTTGCCCCGCACAAGAGCTCGTTTTCTGGATCACAAACCAGGAGCGTATTTCATTTGGCATAGGGGTGCACCTAGCCTCCATCATTTCACAAGATGTAGCGGAGCTACGCAATCACGGGAACACTTAAAGAATGCAATGACATGACAATTAATTCGCGTACCGTTAATGGAATTTAAACATGACATAGTAGTTGTGCAACATGATAAATGTCGGATCTAGCTTCGTTGTCAAGCTAGTTCCTGAAATTGCACCTAGGCGAGTATCATTTCGTCGCCTAGTCTCTTTTACGCCTACAACAAGCAAATGGCCTAAGACATGGCCCAAAACCATAAGTGACAAGTTTCACTTGCCTAGCACCGAGGATGACGATCAACGAGGCCGTCACACAAATGCTAACTACGGAGATGAGATCGCTGTCATGGCAAAACAACATTAGAACAACATCCAACCTAGTTTTATTAGGGTTTCACAAAAACATAAATGGGTTAAGAGAATATTATAGAATCGAGTTATTACCGTATCGGAGCGGAAGAATGATGCCGAGCAAGCACGACGACGGAAGAAACGATCCGGGGAACCTAGGGTTCAGATCTGGAATGGATGGGAAAATCTGGAGAAAATGAGATTTTGGGGGTTTTGGGGGTTTTTCGACGACCTAGAGGAGGTGGCCGGCCAAAATGGAGAGGGGGAGAGGTTCTTGATGAAGGAGGAAGGCTAGGGGAAGATGGATGATGATTTGGGGAAGAAGGAGGCTCAGGGGAAATGAAAGAAGAAAAGAAAAATGTTTGGGGGGTTTAAATAGGAAGGGCTGGCGGCTGCCCAGAAATTAGGGTTTTAACACTGATTAGTCGGTCAAAGAGCAACCACTGACCGACTAGTTTGGGAACTAGTCGGTCTGTTGACCAACGCAGACCGACTAAGTGTAAACAGTAACTCATGTACAAAAATAGGATTTAGATTTAGTCGGTCAAAGAACAACTAATGACCGACTAGTTTCTCATCTAGT
Source organism: Scilla litardierei (assembly GCA_030789695.1). Classification (NCBI taxonomy): domain Eukaryota; kingdom Viridiplantae; phylum Streptophyta; class Magnoliopsida; order Asparagales; family Asparagaceae; genus Scilla; species Scilla litardierei. The sequence continues at coordinate 192,868,599 of CM061133.1, forward strand.
CGGTCGTCGAACGTTCTTAGACCGACTAAGAAGGAATAATACTTGGTATCAAAATGATCATAGAGCTAGTCGGTTAAAGAACGATTGCTGACCGACTAGTTTGCAACCTAGTCGGTCGACAAATGTTCTTAGACAGACTAACGATAAACAGTAACTCCTGAGTAATTAACAAAGCCCACTAGTCGGTCCATGAAGGTTTGCCGACCGACTAAATCGTCATCTAGTCGGTCGGTTCCCCTTCTTATACCGGCTAACGTGCACAGAAAGTTCCGAAATGGAGCGCGAAGCTCCGGGATCGATTCCTAAGACTCTTAGGCTTGATCTAACAATAAGATATGACCGATATGAAGCCCGTCACGAATGACTTACTCCAAAATCGATGATTCTAAGGAAGAAGCTAGAAAATCACGACGAAACGATCGAAAATGAAAGCTACGGAGACGAAAACCACACATGAGGAGAAAATCCACCAAAACATATATATAAAATATAATTAATCCAGATACATGAAAACCAGTCGTTACACACTGCCAAGCTTGTTCAGGCCTAAAGTCACTGCCATTCAAGAAGCGAAAGATCTATCACAGATAAGAGTGGAGGACTTGATATGTAACTTAATGTCCCATGAGCTTGAGCTGCAGAATATAGAGGCTAGAGAGAAACCAGGTGCGAAGGAAAAGGAACCGAAACCACTAGCTCTTCAAGCTAGCGAAGATGACGACGACGACGATGAGGAGATATCACTGATGGTCAGAAACTTCAGAAAATACGTTAGAACTCCTCAAGGAATAGAAGAAATGCATAAAAGGTTCATTCTCTCTAACAATTTTAATTCTGCTAAAGATTCCTCTGAACAGAATACTACTAATAGAGTTGAATGCTTTAAATGCAGGAAAAAGGGGCACTACGCGAAGCAGTGCAAACAAGAAACGACTAGTGTCGCAGAGAAGAAAGAAAAAGCTGTGGTGCGAACGTGGGACATGGACAATGAAGATGAGGATGAGGAGATTGAAGCACACTCCTCCCTCTGGGTAATGGCAAAGCACGACGATGTAAAATCTTGCACCAACGCTGAACTTTTAAATATTTGTAAAGAATGTAAGATGAGATTAATGAGCTAGAACTTACTTTAGATTATTATAGGAATAGTTGTTTTGAATTGCAAAAAGAAAATTGTGACATATTAAAAGAAATTGAAAATATGAAAGAAGAACTTGTTGCATGCAAATCAACCATCACCATGTTGAAAGAAGAAAAATCTAGCTCACCTGAAAAAGTTGATTGTCCTTCTTGTCCCTCTTTGTTAAAAGAGATTAGCATGCATAAAGCAAAATTTATTAAGATTGAAATTGAAAATAAATTGCTTATTGAAAAAATGTGCATGCTAAATAATGAGCTTAAAGAAAAAAATGATTGTGTTTGAAAAGAATGAAGAGGAAAACAAGAAAGCTTTCATTAATAAACGCACTTTGCTTGTGAACGAAAATACTTTATTGAAATCAAAAGTCACTAGTCTAGAATTGTCATTAAAGAAATTTTCATTTGGAAAACAATTGTTGGACATTATTCTTGGAAATCAACTTTATGGCAATAATAGGCGAGGACTAAGATAGGGTTTAAAAAATATTGAAAAGACTAAATATAGAAAATTCACATTGAAACAACAAAGGTTGGAAATACGCATGCAAAGTGCTTTACTTGTTCTTGTGTTGGTCATACATCGTATTATTGTAAGTTTAGGAACACGAATATGAAATTCAAGCAAACATGGGTTCCTAATCTTTGATGACTAACATGAGTGGACCTTGTTGGATTCCAAGGTCACAAATAACATCTACCGTATAGGTAAGATGGAGATCTGGCGAGGAACTACAAGTTGAATGCTTCATTATTTAGTTCCTTAGCCAAGCGACGCCGCGAAGGAATATTTTTCTAATTTGCACTTAATGCATACCTTCATAGTATTTTTTTTATTTTGTGTGCTTGACATTTTTTGTGTTAGCTTGCTTGATTTTTAGTTTGTTTTAGTTCATTATAAAACAAAAATAAAAAAAATTGAAAAAGGCAAAAAGGAAAAAAAATGGAGCTTAAAGAATATCTTTTCCTTTGTATCATTCAAGTGATATTTATGAATGACATTCATATCCTTGTAAAAATCATTGTATTATTGTTATAGCTACATGCGCATGTTAGAATTCCTAAATAGCCATGACATGTTTAATGAATTTAATAACATGATTTCTACACCTACAATTGCACTTCCACGAATGTTGAATGTTGTTGCACGTGGAGAAATCTTTTATGAATATTGGAAAGTGAATGTAGAATGAATAATAACTGAAAATCTAAGGGATATATGTGTCTTTCCATGGATAAAAATTGAGCACAAAAGAATTGAATATGAATTTTTTGTGAAAAAGAATGAAAATAGCTCCGTATGAAAAATGGATACAATCCTTGGCAAGTACATTACCCACGAGTATCCAACATATGCTTTATGGGTAATCTTTAGCATTGGTGTTATACTCGTCAAGCAAGCCACCCCCACATCTAAGAGTCCTTATAGGCTATGTTTTTGGGTGTGGTACCTTGAACTCATTTTTAATGAGATGAGGAAAATCAATCCTAGATGATTTCATGTTTAATGGAAAATGTGGATTGGTTTTGGTTGAATTTCTTAAAAGTTCTCCTCATGTGCTTCAATGTTTAATCATCACACTTACACGTTGGTGTAGAAGTCGTTGTTATAATCTTCATTGAACTTGAAAGGCTTATTATGTGAATGTCTACATGCAAGTGTATGTCGTAATTTATAATGCTCACTATTTTGCAAGTGGTATGAATTAGACTTTTATGTTACACTTTTAATGATAACAAAAGGGGGAGAAATATTGATGATTTGGTGCATGTGTTATTTGATTAAGGGGGAGCATTAGTGAATATTTTGTGAATATGCTTATTGAATACGTGAATATGTGTTGGGGGAGCATGAAAATAGGGGGAGCATGCCATGCTTATGTATTATTCATTATTGCTATATTGTTGCATGCTTGTATGCTTGAACATCAAGTGGTATATTGTTGCATACACCCTCCATTGTCACACTTCACACACACATACAATGATGATATTATTTGGAACGTTATTGCAAATCTTATATTGGTTTGTCATCATCAAAAGGGGAAGATTGTTGGATACAACGTGTGTTGGATACAACGATCGATGACTTCGTGTTTGATGATAACAAACGTGTGTGACCGTTCTAATGTGTGTGCTAAGTGTTTTTAGGAGTGGCAAGCTCGTAGATACGCAACGGATGACTTGGTCAAATAGATGGAGAAATGTGCAAATAAGACTAAGTCAAAGTGATGGAGAAATTGCAATTGAATTGCAATTTGGACTTGGTCAAAGATGGAGGGATATGGAGTATCTCATTCAACTCTAATGGTGCATGAATCAAATCTCCTATTTTAGTTGAATCCAAATTCAAATCCCATTAGCATTGCAAATCAAATCCCATTCAAATTCCTAATCCTAATCCTATTTGCATTGCAATTGGAGATGAAATCAAATCCCAATCGCCTAGAATTATGGGATCCATCCAATGCCAAAAAGATCTCTTGTTGAAATCATCTTGAGCTTTGAAGCCCCATAGCCGCAACCAAGGAGAGAGGGGGAGAGAGGGAGAGAGGGAGGGGGAGAGAGAGAGAGAGAGAGAGAGAGAGAGAGAGAGAGAGAGAGAGAGAGAGAGAGAGTGCATGCGGCCAAAAACAATAAAATTGCCATTGCTTCAAAGCCTCCCTCTTGTTGAAATCATCTTGAGCTTTGAAGCACCATAGCCACAACAAAGGAGGGAGAAACCAAGCTTCAATTCTCCAAGCAACTCCAATCCAAAAAGCTTTTTTGTCGCAAGCCTCCAATACCAATTCCTCTATAGACGAATGCTGCAAGCAAGCTACAAGTACTAAGGTTTCTAGCCTCTCTCCCCTACAATCAGCAAGCATCTTTCAAGCATCAAGTTCCAATAAGCAAAGAGCTACAAGTCTACAGCTTTGACTCTCATGCCTAGAGAGATCCTTGCCGCAACTTGTTCCAAGAATCCAAGAGACAGCCGAAATATTTGACCTTCACACCAATTAGCAACAAGCCGCAATTTTGAAGCATCAAGTCGCAGCAATTGGCCTATCAGATTGTGGAGCATCTGAGCTCTTGTTGACCGAAGGAAGAGTCTACATCTAGCTGTTGACGACCTAGCATTAGAGCCCATAATTGATGCCTGCCGACTAGAGGATCCTGCATGCCTCTTATTGCCCATATACTTGGTCTGTCGACCAAGGGAATTCATGTGCCAGACTCATTGCCGACCAGTGCACATCCTTGGGCTGCCGACCCATTGAAGAAGCTGAGTCATCTTGCTGCCGACCTAGTGCCGATTCATGTCCAAGACACTTGCCGACCATCCTCTAGCCACAACATCATAGACAAGTGTCTCCAAGTAAGGAAAGCCACAAGTTCATATAGCCGAGAGCAAGAACAATGGAGTTGCAACTATCAAAGGTCAACATCATTGAGCAAGTGCCGCAAGAAACTACCAAGGAGCAAAGCCGCAAGCCGCAAGCTGCAATAGGAGAACGCCGCAACTTGAGTTACGAAGGGAGAGATGATGAGACGTGACTACATCTTGCCAGACTCGAGCTGGCCTGTGCTGATTGACAGAGACGGCTACACGATCACAAACTAAGCTATTCTAAACTATGCCTATTTCATATTTGTGATATTAGTGTAGCGATCCATGTATGGGAAACTTTACCATTGATACATGTCTTGGGGACTTGTCTAGTGGGGGCTAAACAAGAGGGTCTTGACGAGTTGTAGCTAATCAAGATAGTGCCTTTACTAGGTTGATAGTGTTTTGCACCGGTGGAGTGTGGTACGACTAGGTGAGGAGTGGGAGCTCGGGACTCATTGTTGTTGTGCAAAGAAATATTAGCTAATCAAGATAGTGCCTTTACTAGGTTGATAGTGTTTTGCACCGGTGGAGTGTGGTACGACTAGGTGAGGAGTGGGAGCTCGGGACTCATTGTTGTTGTGCAAAGAAATATATTAATGCTAGTATCTGCTTGGGGGATGGAGTAGGTCGTGGGGCGACCGAACCAGGGTAAATCATGCACTTCAAGTAGAGTTTAGCACACCACCTTGCCATCAGGTGTGAAACGTGCACTTCATGGTGGTCAACTACCCTGGAGCTTCAATGCTATCATAGAGCGGATAATCCTCAACGCCATGTGGGCAGTGACCTCCATGTACCACCTCATGGTGAAATTTCCCACTACCCATGGAGTTGGCGTGCTCGAAGGAGTCCAATTAGAAGCCAGAGAGTGCATGCTATTAGCCGATAAGGTGGTGACCTCTCACCTTGCGTGAACCGATGGCATCACTACCATGGAATACTGAACACTTTCGATAGTACTACCCTTGATCTCCTACGAAGCGGCGATCTAAAAAATGTTCTCTTTTCAATGTACTCAAGCTCAATAAAAGTATTCATTTTCTGAGCTTAGAAAGTTATACATTCATCTTACCTAGAATCCAGCCCAGGCCGAGGCCCCCGTTGGTCTGACCCTAGGGGTCCCAGCACCATCAAGTATCATTCGACATCGATCATGTTGAAACAAAGCCCCTAGCCCAAGATGGGGCCCACTAATAAGACTCCTTAGAGGGTTCCAACACTGGGACCCATGATCGTACCACATCCAAACTCTATGGCGAGACATACGGTCCCAGTGTCGACATCTGGCACTCGACCCATGGTTGTGCAACATTCAAACTCCACTATTTAGATGTACGGTCCCAACGCCAATCTCTGGCACTTTACACATGGTCGTGCAACGTCCAAACTTTACTGGCAAGACCTACAGTCTCGGCACCGACCTTTGGTACTCAACCCATGGTCGTGCCACATCCAAACTCCACTGGCAAGACCCATGGTCAAATTGCTGACCTCTCGCACTCGACCTTCGGTCATGTCATGTCCAAACTCCACTTGCAAGACCCACGGTGCCATCGCCAAACTCTGGCACTCGACCCTCGGTCGTGCCACGTCCAAACTCTGCTGGCAAGACATATGGTCCCAGCACCAATCTCTGGCACTCGACCATTGGTTGTGCTACGTCCAAACTAAGCCCCCAGCTGAGGCTAGGGCCCTTGCTGGCACTAACCTTAGGGTTCCAGCATAGGCAAGCAGTGCTCAGCTCAGGTCGTGCTGCCATCAACAAAGCCCACAGTCAAGGCTGGCGCACTGTTGGTACCAACCTCAGGGTTCCAGCATAGGCAAGAAGCACTCAGATCAGAACATGATGCCTTCAGCAAGCCCCCAGCCCAAGCTGGGGCCCTGCTGCTACAACTCCAAGCTCTCGATTCAGGTGGCATCCAACTCTGGTCATGCCCACCAAGCCCACGATGTAGACATGAGCCTATTGATTTTAATCTCGAGGCTTTGAGCTAAGGTCACAAATGAACAAGTCTAGATCTACGGACTCTCTTACAATCAATAGAATATGGGCCAACACACACTCAACAGCACATGCTCAGTGAGTGGTGCCCAGTGGTCTGATGTGGCTCCATTGTTAGTCTCTTGAGTTTGAGATCGGGTCAACACGCCAATAAGCATAACAGTTCATCAAGCAACAGTCAGAAGTGAGGAGGTTGGACAAAAAATTACTATTTTATTATTCCAAAAAAGTTCTTTATATCATTTCAAGAAGGTTTTTCTACAAATTAAGTTTAATCACTTTGTGCGGCATAGAAGCAAATGAAACAAGAAAAATAAAATTACACATTTTCCCGGGGTAGACTTCTTAATGGACTGTTCATCCATTTCAGGCGCCTTGTCTTAAGGGGCTTTCTTGGGAGCTCCACCAGTAGTGGTGGAAGGTCCAACAACAACGAAATTCTCAATAGCAAATGCATAGGTAGAATGTTCAGCGGTCAGGAACGACATGATGTCGGCATGAGTAGGCTGCATATTTAGGAATGCATCCCTCAAGTACTACATGATAAAATGATTGATGGGTTTGTATCCCCAGCTAAATGCGAACCCACCAATCATCTCCACTGCAGCCGGTCTCAGGCGCCCATGGCCCTTACTCAGTGAAGCTGAAGACTTTTGCCCTACTCTAGTTAATAATTGACAGAGAGAGCCCTCGTGGGCAAAGTCACGACCTTCACCATGGATCTCACATATGCCACAAAAGGAAGGCTCAGTAAGACAAACTTTTCCATATGAGCTCTCCCAACATCTTGGATGGGGAGCAAACCCCCTTGAAGAAGAAAATCACATCGGCCCCACTACCGACCAGATTCGAGATGCCTGATCTAGACAAATATGATGGATATGGCAATCTACATTAACATGTCCAGAACTACAAAGGAATGATGGAGATACATGGGGCCAATGATTCCCTCCTCCATCGGGACGTCTAGACAACTATGAAAGGCCGCTAAGGAGTGGTATAATGGACTTCTTGGCTAGTTTATTGGGTCGTTCAAGAGCCTAACGCAAGTCTTCTGCCAACAATTCGTTATGGGAAGAAGAAGAAAGAAGAGCTTGGACAACCTCTTTACCTTAGTGTAGAGATAATGGAAGACACTATGAAGCTTCTTGAAGTGCTTCAATTCAGGGAGGCAGAACATCGAGAGCTGTAGTGAAGAGGCGACCATCGCTGCATTCGAGAAAGGGGTTCGATGCAAAGACCTGATGAAGTATCTGCACCAGAAACCACCCTTCAGCTTGGAACAGCTCTTTACCAGAGTGTAGCAGTATATGAAGCTCATATGGGAATTTCTTTAATCCAGCTTAGCACCGAAGGCACTTAGTCCGATACACCCCTTATAGTCTACCTTCTACCAGTTATTTCCCAACACATCAGCCTGTGACTCAACTCCACTAAGCATCTTTCTTTTCTCATCGGAGTAAGTGTCTTCAGTCATAATACACTTTCAGTGTCCTCTCCCCCACGCCATGCTCCCTTCAACTCCATTGGGTCACTGCGAAGAGACATACCATAGTAGCCAGGCGCTTTTAGTGACTCTCGCGCCACTTCTCATCCCATCATATGCATTCATGGGTAAAGAGATATTTCACTCCAGATGAGAGAGGATTTTCTTGCATCATGCGAAACTGAATTCGATACAGCATAAATTGGCTTGATATGTCCTCTACCACCTTCTCATCGGTGGGCTTGCTAGAGGAATCTATTTCTATCGTATGTTCCTCACACCCACCCCTCCAGATAAAGGAGGCGCTAGCTAGACGAGCTCCCATGGATGCATTGGTCATACAAGATGACCTATAAGAGCTACATGGGATACTTCGACTAGAAGAGCTCTCCGACTAGAAGAGCTCCAGGGGATACTCTTTTCTATCCTTGGAATGCAGAGCATCCACGAAGATATTATTGGTAAAAAACAAGTAAACCGAGTAAACATTTATGTTGTTTTCATTTTGATTTCTCTGTTTCCTTTTCATTTCAAAGAAATTTATATTCTACCGAGCCGATAACTCCAAGAGAGCACTAACGGAAAAACCACAAACAGCTTCCACCATTTCACTTTCTCTAGAGTGTGTATGATACATCAGAAGACCTCGTGGGTTGGTCAGCTATACGATCGAGGGGACGCCCTGGTGGGCCAATCTAGCTATACGATCAGGGAATGTCAGAAGACCTGGAAGGCTGGTTGATTATATGATCGAGGTCGCTCCCTCGTGGGCTAACCTAGCTATAAGATAGAGGATTATTTTCAAGAACTTGCGGGCTGCTCAGTTATACAATCAGGGAGCCACTCCATCGTGGGCCAACCCAGCTGTACGATCGGGGATAACTCAGAAGACCTCATGAGTTAGGCAACTATATGATCGGGGGCCACTCCCTCGCAGGCCGACCTAGCTATATGATCGGAGATGTCAGAGGACTTCACGGGCTGCTTGACTATATGATCGGGGGTCACTCCCTCATGGGTTGACCTAGCTATACAATCAAGGATAACTCAGAAGACCTCACGGGCTGGTGGTCTATATGATCGGGTGCCGCTCCCTCGTGGGCCGACCTAGCTATACGATCGGAGAATGTCAGAAGACTTCATGAGCTGCTCGGCTATACGATCGAGGCCATTCCCTTGGCTGACATAGCTATACGATCGAGGATAACACAGAATACCTCATGGGCTGGTCGGCTATACGATCGGGACCACTCCCTCGGGGGCCGACCCAGCTATACGATCGTGGATAACTAAGAAGACCTAGTGTGCTAGTTGGCTATATGATTGGGGGCCACTGCCACACGATCCGACCCAACTATATGATCAAAAAAGCCATAAGACCTCGTGGGTTACTTAGCTATACGATCAGGGGCCACTCCCTCTTAGGCCGACCCAGCTATACGATCAAGGATAACTCAGAAGACCACACAGGCTAGTCGGCTATACGATCCGAGGCCACTCCCTCGCGGGCCGATCTAGCTATATGATTAGGGAAAGTTAGAAGACTGATGTGTGCCATTTGAATATATCTTTGATACTTGTTTCATATACATTTCATATCATTTCGTCTCCCATTCCACGCTATTCTCCCCATTTTTGGTTCATCTTTACGCGTTGGTATCTCTCGTGTCTTGCAGGAGAAATCATGGAGTTTTTGGGCTCGAGAACAGGAGAAAAAGAGATGGAAAGAAGCAAGAAAGAATTAGGTTCCAAATCAAGGGAATGAAGCTCAAAAGTGTCACATGAGGTCGCATGGATTGACCCATACGACAACGTCACTAGGACAGCCCAAAACAGCCAAGACGCCACACGATCGCATTATTAAAGCCAAACGGGTGCTGAAGAAGATGAAATCTACATCCATGTGATCGTGTGGATGATCAAAACGACCGTGACAATCCATGAGAAGCTAAAGGTAAACGGTCGCTCCACACGACCGTTTAGATGAAGATCTGAAGCTGTTGACCCCGAAACGACGCAGTCCTGTAGACTAGCCTACGGTCGCGTCACCTGTTAGGATGATTAATATCAATGCAAATCAATCTCTAGATTCGTCGACAATAGAAGAGGGGGCTAATCTAGGGTTTTCGATCCCGACATTGATCGATACTATCGATACGATTGACGGAAGTCAGGTATCGATTAGAGCCCTCCTAACATAGATCTGAATCCAAATTCACGGAAGTGGCATGGAGGAAGATTGAGTACATTTGTCAGACATAATGCATCTAACATGTATCGATGCACGACTGAATTCGGCATTGATACGGGTTAGGTAGTCCTATCATGCACCACAGAAGTGGAGGGGTAGGGATAACGTAAGGGGATATCATATCATGCGCCACGAAAGTTGGGGGGAGGGGGGTATGAGAATACCCTTAGCTTAGATGACCTCTATCGAGTCCTATGAATTCAATAATTGGTCAATTCTAATTAATCCTATCTTTAATCCAATGGTGGAAATACGTAGATCCTAGAGATTTTCTTTATTGATATTTTCTATTTGTTTTCATAACCCCCTACATCATATCAATCTTGTAGCTTTCATACTTAGTGAGAAACTGGTAATCAACAACTGCCTCCCAGAGGACGACCTGTACAGCGCTACAACATCACCGTGCGCTTGTGGATTATAAGTATTAAAGTGAGACCACAATAATCTTTTGGCACCGTTGTCGGGGAGACATGGCTTGATATTAGTTTCAATCTTTATAGATAGACTATGGATTTTTTCTCTTCTTTTTTTCTGCTATTAAATTTTGGTGCTATTGATGTTTTCCTTTGTTTTAGCCCGTTTATGTATACACATGAGACCACATGGTATTGGGGATTTGCTTCCACTAGACCCTGAAATCGAAGCCACCATACGAAAGCGCAACGCCAAAAGGAAGAGGAAGCTTGTACTAGAGTTGTAACGACCGATATTTTCTGATACGTTGGAGTTGAGTTTTATTTAGTAATATCTATCATTATTATACTTTGGTTGTGTTGAACTGAATATTATCCTTACATTAAGTTAACTTATTAAAATTTGTTATATGTTGTGAAGGGAAAAGTAGGGAAATAGGTGTAGAGGGTTAAGAGCCCCCTACCCTCATATTTATAACTTTCAATAGTGGGCTGGATACCCATTGGGCCTCATGGGCCTATTCATAACACTTCCCCTTATCCAACCAATATTGAATAAGAGGTGGATTCTTCAGGATCCGAGTTAGGATAACTGCCTTGTTAAAGAAAGAACAGTTAATCCATAACTTCCCCTGTTTTAGGGATGTGTTTAGGGGTGGATACTTCAGGATCCAGAGTCAACGAGGTTGCCTCGTCAAAACCTTGACTACGAAAGACCCAGTGGAAAAAAACCAGTAGCCAAGGGAAAAGAGTACAACTTTGCAGTTGACTCCCCCTCATCTGACCAAGCTTCAGGCTTGCAGATTTCCTATGAATCTATACATCAGTCTCCTATGTACTTATGAGTTCATAGTCCTCTCATCCTGACCCAGTTTACATTTCCTCACTCTCCTCATCCCGATCCCATATACAAGTCTATCAAAGATACTAGTATGCAGGGATTTGGTAAGCAAATCTGCCAAGTTATTACATGATTGGATCTACTGTACCTCAATCTGTTTCTGCTTCTGAAGGTCGTGCGTCCAGAAGAACTTGGGGGAGATATGCTTCGTCTTGTCGCCTTTGATGTAACCGTCATGTATCTAGGCTATACATGCTGCATTGTCTTCATGAAGTGGAGTAGGCGCAAGGACGCCGGTCATCAGGCCGGTGGAGGTGAGGATGTGCTGGATCACAGAGCATAGCCAGAAAGTCTCCTTGCTTGCTTCGTAGATCGCTAGGAGCTCTGAGTGAGTGGATGAGACGGTCGTCATGGTCTGCTTTACAGATCTCCAGGATATGGCTGTGCCGCCATAAGTAAACACGTATCCTGTCTGAGACTTCTCTGTATGAGGATCGGACCTGTAACCTGCATCAGCATAACCAACTAAACTAGTTGATGCCCCTTTCCTGTAGAATAGACCTAAGTCTATGGACCCTTGGAGGTAGCGCAGGAGATGCTTAACTCTGCCCCAGTGCCGCTGTGTAGGTGCAGCACTATATCTGGCTAGTAAGTTGACTGCAAATGCTATGTCAGGGCGAGTGCAGTTAGCCAGGTAAAGGAGTGCACCGATAGCACTTAGATAAGGCACTTCGGGGCCTAGTACTTCCTCCCCCTCTTCCAGTGGCCGGAAGGGGTCTTTATGTACATCCAATGATCTGACGACCATTGGAGTGCTGAGGGGGTGGCACTTATCCATCTGAAACTTTTTCAATAAGTTCGATGTGTAAGTTGATTGATGTAACAGGATCCCATCATTAAGATGTTCTATTTGAAGACCTAAACAGAATTTTGACTTTCCGAGGTCTTTCATCTCGAAGGTTTCTATCAAGCTTCTAGAAATCTCTGCGATCTCTTCAGGAGATCCGATGAGGTTCAAGTCGTCCACATAGACGGCTATGATTACAAATCATGTTGCCTTTGCTCTTATAAAGATGCAAGGACAGACTGGGTCGTTTGTGAATCCTTGTTTTGCAAGGAAATCGCTCAGTCTGTTATACCACATCCCTCCAGATTGTTTTAGACCATATAATGATCTTTGCAGTTTCACTGAGTAGATGTCACGTTGTCTCTCTTTTAGTGCTGCAGGCAAAGAATAACCGTCAGGCAATCTCATATAGATGTCTCGGTCTAAGTTGCCATATAGGTATGTAGTCACGACATCCATAAGCTGCATATCTAAACCCTCTTGGGCTGTTAAGCCAATGAGGAATCGGAAGGTGATCGCGTCCATGACCGGGGAGTATGTGGCTTCAAAATCCACCCCTGGACGTTGGGTAAAACCCTGCGCTACAAGCCTTGCTTTGTAGCGAATGATCTCATTTTTTTCATTTCTTTTTCTAACAAATACCCATTTATAACCCACAGGTTTTACACCTTTTGGTGTCTGGACTATGGGTCCGAAGACCTTGCGTTTTGTGAGTGAATCCAACTCCACTCCTATTGCCGCTTTCCACTTTGGCCAATCATCTCTGCTTTGACATTCTGTCAGAGAGCGTGGTTCAATATCATCGTCGTGGTACGCGATGTTGATGGCAATATTACACGTAAATGTGTCATCTATGGTTGTGCTCTTTCTGTCCCAATACTCCCCAGTTCGTACATAGTGTATCGAAACTTCATTTTCTCCCAGTTTTTCCTCTTCATGAGAGTTTGGGAGAGATGGGGTAGCATGGCTTATGGTAGCATCCTGTGGTGGTATTTGTTTACCATTGCTAAGGGTCCTACTCTTTCGAGGGACTTGGTCCTTGGATCCCGATGGTCGCCCTCTCTTTTTGAGAGGTCCAACCATTTCTGCTACAGGCGGGTTGCATCCATTTTGCGGTATGTCAATACTAGCTGGAGTGTTAGCAACAGGGACGTGTGATTTGACAATCTTCTGGTTGTCAGTAAATTTGTCCGACAAGAGATGTACAATGTTTTGGATGTGGAGGATCTTCAGGACATCCTCCTCACACTGGCTTGTGGGCGGATCAAAGTGACATAATATCTTTGTATCCCAAGTGTACATTCTGAAGCTTCGGGCTTCTTTGTCTGTGAGCCTAGTCTTGGAAATGATGTTTCATCAAATTCACAGTCTTCTAGACGTGCCTTGAAAACGTCTCCCGTAAGGGGTTCTAGGAATCTAATTATGGAGGGGTGTCATACCCAACATAAATGCCTAGGCAACGTTGTTGACCCATCTTTGTCCTTTGTGGTGGTGCTATGGGGACGTATACTGCACAACCAAATATTCTCAAGTGTGAGACAATTGGTGAGGCTCTAAGTGCTAGTTGCATTGGAGAAGATGACTGACCTCCAGAAGGTCTTAATTTTATTAAAGATGCATCATGCAAACTTGCATGACCCCACGCATTCACTGGCATCTGGGATTGAAGTAATAATGGACGAGCAATCCATTGCAGTCTCTTAATTAGAGATTCTGCTAACCCATTTTAGGTGTGAACATGTGCTACAGGATGTTCGACTTCAATTCCCTGTGCTTGGCAATAGTCTAGAAAGACTTGTGATGTAAACTCCCCCGTATTGTCCAGGCGAAGTTTCTTTATCTGGTAGTCGGGGAAGTGGGCCCGCAACCAGATTATCTGAGCTAAAAGCTTAGACAGTGCGAGGTTGCGGGTGGACAGTAGACACACATGTGACCACTTAGTAGATGCGTCTATCAGGACCATAAAGTACCTGAACGGACCACTTGATGGGTGTATCGGCCCACAAATGTCTCCGTGGATTCTTTCCAGAAAGCTTGGAGACTCCACGTCCACTTTCAGTGGAGAGGGTCTCGTAATCAGTTTACCCTTGTAACAGGGTGGACATGGAAATTTGCCTTTCTGAAGAATCTTCAAGTTCTTCAAGTCTATACCCCTGGAGCTTTTTATGATGCGGTACATCATAACAGAGCCAGGGTGTCCCAGTCTACTGTACCAGAGTTGGAATTCTGGTGTTTGGGGGCACTGCAGGTGCTCCGCCATGGATGTTTCTGGAGTTTGTATACTTGTTTGGTAGAGTCCCGAGGGGAGTCCCTTGAAACGTTCCACAATGGTTTTTGAACCATTTGTAAGAGACGTTACAAGTAAGTATTCCTTTTTATCTTCCTCGACCGTCTCTAAGTGATATTCGTTTAAACGGATATCTTTAAAGCTTAGGAGGTTTTGGATAGATTTAGGGGAGTATAACGCATTTTTAAGTGTGATTTGTGTATTACCGGGGAGCAATATGATTGCTTCCCCTGATCCTTCGATTATGTTAGATGGTCCTGAGATTGTTCTCAGTGGACCAGAGTAGCTACTTATGCTCGTGAAGTAGTCTATGTTTTAAAGGATCGAGTGCGTCGATGCACTGTCCACTAGGCAATTTGATTCCATATCTATATAAAAGAAAGACATTTAAGCAGTAAATGATAAGAAAAGATCTACTTTCATTTAAAAATGCTCAAAGAAAATGTGTTGACATGGAATAAAAACTAAGTACTATGCATAAAAGGAAGATACATTGCTAGCATATATAAAAATGGTCCATAACTAGAGAGTGTCATCTCACATGAAATCTTCAGGAGTCCATGAGGTCTCTGGCAAAGCTGTGCTCTCAATCAGGTTTGTCTCAGCTCGAGGCTTGAGTCTTGCCTGGTAGAGATCCTCGAGGTGTTTCTGGGTGCGACAAATTCTGGACCAGTGGCCCGTCATTCCGCATTTGGAGCACTTATCCTCCCAGTCTTTCTTGGGAGTGCCACCTTTGTTGGACATCCTCATTTGCTTCTTTTCCACGAACTTCTGGTTCTGAGGAGGAGCTGGGGGAGTGGCCTTCTTCCGCTACTTTTGTTCTTTCCATTTCTGGAATTTTGCCTTTTTGTCCATCTTCTTATTCTGGGAAGACTGGAAGTGTGCCTCTGCAGGAGGTGGCAGTGGAGCGGAGCCAGGAGGGCACAGGTTGTGAGTGGCAACCAACAGGTCTCTATTCTGTTCAGCCATAAGCAAGCATGAAAGTAGATCAGAGTACTTCGTGAACTTCCTCTCACGGTATTGTTGCATAAGGATCATGTCCTTCTCGTGGAAAGACGTGAACGTCTTTTCCAGCAACATTTTCTCCGTCACCGTTTCACCACACAACTCAGGCGTGAGGTGATACGGAAGAGTGCTGAGTTGTACTCCACTACGGATTTGTAATCATGTATACGGAGGTGAGTCCACTCGTAATGCGCACGGGGGAGTATGACATCCCTCTGATGCCTGTACCTCTCCTCGAGTGCATCCCACAGCTCGTAAGGATCCTCTACAGTAAGGTACTCATCCTTCAGGGTCGAGTCTAAATGTTTCCTGATATAGATAATGGCTTTCGCCTTTAGTATATCGGAAACTTCCTCTGTCTGAGGTGCTTCTTTAGAAGCATCCTTGTCGGCTGGGACAGTACTTGTTGTTGCCTTCTCAGTCGGTGTGAGACTAAAACCATGAGAGCGCAGATGGAACTTCAGGTCCAACTGCCAACTCAGGTAGTTTGACCCATCGGCCTTCAGGACCGAAAAGTCTACATTCGCAAGTCTGGCCATTGAATGATCTAGCAATATAAAACCAGCATGGATCATTTAAACTGAATAAAAATAGACATCCACACATGTATTTTAAGCATTGTCATAACATGAATTTATTAAGGAAAATTTAACATCCATGCATTCTTTTTGACGGTTTCATAACGTGAATAATTAAAAGAGGTTAATATCCACGCATGCTTTTTGACAGTTTCATTGTAACATTAACATGGCATGAAAATAGTTAATCATCCACACAATTAATGTATAAGCAATGAAAAAATAACTTAGGACTATGGGGATCAGCCAGCCGACATCGAAAAGAAAAAGACAGTCCAAAATTACATCAAAAGTTGCATGAAAGAATAAGTACAACTCGGGAACTTCAGAGAGAAGCCCCTTTCATCTTTGTGCATATGCCTTCAGCTCCTTTTTGGTGTCCGCCGGTCTTCTTTTTACATTTATATCCTCACTTACAAATTTCTCTCAAAGAAAAGGAAAAAATTGCAGGAAATTAAAGGTGTCGGAAACCTGGCTGATCCCTAAAAACATAGCCTAATCGCACATCCACGCAGATAATATATGGAAAATATACAACCACGCAGATAATCATATCACAGGCATGTAAAGATTAATTAAATAATCTAAATAGTGTGTGACGTGCTTAAAAAAATTATTTTTGAAAAAATTTTTACCTTTGATCCATATTTTTAATGTTTTGTTTACCGCTTTAAACCCTTTTTATAAAGTTTCTTTAATTATTTTGGGCTTTTAGGGCCAAAAATAAAAACAATAATAATTTGTGTAAATGGGCTAATTTTCAGGCTTTTGGGCCATGAAAACAACCCATTAGGGTTAATTGGGCCTCCCCCGAAAAATTGGCACGTTTATGGCTAGGGTTTCCGAAAACCCCTAGGGGGCCCGCGGTGCGCCGCCACGACGGCTGGCCGTGCAAGCCGCGGCCGCGGGCCGCAGTCGCCGCAGCGGCGGGCCGCGGCACAGGGGTCACGGCGTCAGGCCACGGGCGCCGCGGCCTGCAGGCCGCGGCTCCACGGCCTGAGGCCGTGGTTGTAGGCCGCGGCGTTTGGCCGGCGGCGGCGCTTGTGAAGCGCCGCCGTTTCACCCTTCGGGCGTGCGGAGTATGGATCTAGGTTGGGGTTTTAAGAAAAAACGGATTTTTCAAGCATTTAGATCTCTAAAAAAATGATTTTTATTGTTTTTAGACATTCGGATCTAAATAAAAAAGTGCTTTTTATCGTGTTTTCAAACTTTTTGATCTTAAATCATGCAGATCTACGTGAAATGCAAGTTTTAGATTTAAAAAGTTTTGATTTTTACCTCTAGATTCGACAAGGGAATCTAGTCGACGGTTGGTGAAGGATGCCCTTTTCGCTCACCGTTGAGAAGATTACGATCTTCTTGAATCTGAGCGATTGATGGATCTCCTTCCTCGCGAGCCGCCGCATTCTCCAACGAGCGTGATCGTGCTGATAACATGTTGTGAAGGGAAAAGTAGGGAAATATGTGTAGAGGGTTAAGAGCCCCCTACCCTCATATTTATAGCTTTCAATAGTGGGCTGGATACCCATTGGGCCTCATGGGCCTATTCATAACATTATATTTATTTTTAAAGTCTTAAAATTCAAATGTTTTTAAACTTCAAATTCAAATTCTTTTGAAAACTTTCTTATTTAATCCTAATAAAGACTAAAGCAGAATTAGTATTATTCTCTCGTCAAATCCCATTAATCCCCATGATTATTGTTAATTCAAAATCTTTCCCATTTCTTTAGCAATTAGCACCTACCAAAAGAGAACCCTTCCTTTTCTTCTCTTAGTAATTAACCTAATATATTTGTACAAAACCCAAACCAATTACTTAGCCGCACACTCATCTTCCCAAAAGAAACCTATCCTAAAATATCCTAACCAACCCCACTTCCCACGTCAACCACTCCCCATAATTCATCACACGTTTTTCCACAACCCTCTCTCTACCAAAAACCTATCAAAAGAGGCAACATTAGTTTTCGAGACCCAACCTCCTTCTCATCAAACCCACAACTAAACCGCCGGCAGCCTCCAACCTTAGAACCCCTACAACACCCTCCCGTCGACCTGAAGCCACCCCCACCTCTCCGACAAACTACCGGCAGCCTCCTACCCTCTCGCCATGCCCCAGACCTCGTCCGACCACCTCAGGTCGCTGCCTGCCGAAGCCACACACCGCCTCCTCTCAGCCTCGCCTGAGAACTCACCTGCAAACCCTTAGCCCGAGGTCCAGATCCCAATGCCAGCCCTCTCCGACTAGCCTTCCAACCCTCTCAGGTCGCCGACATCTTCTCCGACATCCTTCCAACCGTACCCGACTTCCTATTCGCCTCTCCTCTCTTCCACCACGTAAAGCAATCCACTGCCCTCCAATGTCGATACCCTGCAACAACAAACACCATGCCGAGCCTCAACACCCTCGACGATGCCGACCTCCTGTCTCCGCTATCGTGCCTCGCCCTCGCCAGTCGCCAACCGGCTTCCACCTACAAGCAAC
The DNA here is from genome assembly GCA_030789695.1 of Scilla litardierei. Lineage (NCBI taxonomy): Eukaryota > Viridiplantae > Streptophyta > Magnoliopsida > Asparagales > Asparagaceae > Scilla > Scilla litardierei. The sequence goes on from CM061133.1 coordinate 192,887,310, forward strand.
GATTAGCTGAGCTTAAAAAAAGAAATGATGAAAGAGGTGAGTCATGTGAACAGTACTATAATGGGTTATATGTAAGTTACTAGATATTTACAGTTAATGTATGATATATCTGTTAATATGCTATTATTATACTTTATTACCTATCAGTAAATTAATAACAAGTTAAATTATATACTGTTATTATAAGTTCATATAGTATATTAGTTTATATATACTACAGTACTTATTATGTGATCAGTTAGCATATATGTATAGTTAAACATATCTATAAGTTTACTTATGTAAATATGTATATGTATACGAGAAGAGTTTTAATATTAAACACTTTTAACCTAATATCATAAATCCGTTGACACGGATATAACACGCCTTCCATCACGATCACCTGGACCCCGAAATCGTCAAATCAGGCAAGTGTGCGAATTTATACAAATTATTGAAGTGTTAATGTTTTAAATTGCATTTTCCTTTAAAACTGAATTTACGAAAAATTGACCCGTGAAATGATGATCATAAAAATTACCACGAAAATCTACACTTATTACGTGACACGTTGACATCAAACTTCAAATATTTACTTTCGTGTATTGCAAATAAAAATCTGTGTGTGCGTGTGTGTGTGGACATTTATTCCGTAAATTAACAATGCCTTGTAACGACATGAAATGCAAGACAATATTGCTAAACGTAAATGAAATGCTTGAACTGCTTTGAACACATTTGATGGAATGGAATACCTTGATGGAATGGAATATCTTGATGGAATGGATTATCTTGAATTCGTGAACCCGTGCATTGATTATGCTGGCTCGTGTCCCAGCATAACATTTGTGGTGGGGTTAAGGTTGAGTGGCCACTAAGCGTATGAAAGGGTCCCCCTTCAAGAGCACCACCCGCATGTGGTGGGTAGCTTCAATCATGGTTATACCCCCGTGAGAAGGTGCGATTCACTCACCACGTCTTAAAGACAAGAACCCTAAGCATGATAGAAAACATTTGCATGGAACTTGAAATAATTGTTGCTACCTTACTCGCACATTAGAATTGCCATGTTTATAGTGCTCGCTTTCATTTATTAGAACTGCCATGTCATAACTGCTTGCTTTAATTCATTAGAACTGCCATGTCATAACTGCTTATTTTTTTCTTTAGAATGGCCATGTTTATAATTGCATAACTCTGACATTAGAACTGATAATACTTCATAATCTGTTTAATATTCGTACATCTTGCCTTGGGTCGACTTACCTTTCACTTGCCAGACCCTTGCTGATATACATTCATGTTTTGGAATGTATGTCAGATCACGAGTCAGGTTACTAGGAGGAGGAGCTGTTTGAGTTAGCTGACCCAGAGAGCCAGGAGCTTGTTGACCAGGAGTCGCTCCTTACGCAGGGCTAGCGGCTTGTCCTGTTGTTGTTTCTTTTAGATTTTCTTAAGCTCTTTGTAGTAGGGTATGTTCCCTTTGTAGTTTCCTTTGGCCATGCTGAGGCCTTGTCGCTTTATTTCGTGTATGAACTTCTGGATGTGGCTTTAAATTAATGAATGTTTTTATTGTTTTGAATGCATGCAAGAAACCTGCCATGATGTTGTTATCACAGACGCTTAGTGAACTCGAGCTTCACCGCTCCAGTTCATGCGGACCTTCGTAACATTCTTGCTTCCATTGCTTTTGGGAAGTGGAGCGTTACAGGTTTTAGTGGTGGCCCATGCATGTTGTGCATTTGCAAACTTCAGAACAATAGAAATACTATCATTAGCCAAATCGTCTAGAATTACCTCGTACACAAAATTTACCCAAGTTCCTTGTCTCAGCATGATCGGGAGACCCATTAGGCCACGATTGTAGGAAGATTTAATTAAACACCTATGCTTGTTAGTTAGACACCCTTGCTAAGATCTAGTTAATATCGACTTAGGTGTTATCTTAGTGGTTTCTCACTCAGCTTTGACAATATTAGATTTTGGAGTTTCATTTAGTCGTTCACTCAGACCTATCAAATTTCGGGCCCAGCAGAATGTAGTAATCGTCGCATCCGTGCAAGTCGAACCTGAGAAGCATGCAATGATTAGAGACTTTGAAGATGTATTCCTGGAGGATATTTCTAGATTTCTTCTTGACCGAGCACTGGAATTCAGTATCGATCTTATACCGAATACTCAACCGATCTCGAAGGCACCTTATCGTATGGCTCCTTCATGACTGGAAGAGCGACGTAAGCAATTGGATGACCTGTTGCAGAAAGGTTTCATCCATCCTAGCGTACCTCCCTGGGGGTGCACCTGTTCTGTTGGTCAAGAAGAAGGATGGATTGTGAAAAAAGTGCGTGGATTATCAGGAGCCGGATAAGGTCACTGTGAGGAATAAGTAACCGTTATATCACATAGACATCTTCGATCAACTCGGGGGATCAAGAGTTCTCTCGAAGTTAGATCTCAGGAGTGGGTACCACCAGGTGAAGGTCAAGAATGAAGACATCTAAAGACCGTCTTCTGGACCAAGTATGGACATTACAAGTTCGTTGACATGTCGTTCGGGGTGACCAACGGCCCTGCAGTATCCATGAATCGCATGAGTATCATATTCTGCGAGTTTCTGAATAATTTCGTAATGATATTAATAGATAATATGTTATATTTACTCGAAGAGCGAGGAGGAGTATGCAGAGCATCTGCACATGCTATCAGTGACTATCTTCACCGTAACAACAAGCCGATGACTGTTGAACCTTCTGGATCTACTTAGCATGGACCACCCCGGCTCCACAACAAAAGGTTTTGAGCAAGTAAGGCAGAACCAGCGAGGTGTCAGGCATTCATCATGACGACTGCAGGAGTTGAGACTGATGAACAAGGGATTTCAAGTAATGCCCGACCTTTCCTTTATAGTACTAATGGTATATGTTACTAGATCCATTGATATTAATTGTGATGATCGTAGTGTATATATAGATAGTGTGTGTGGACCCATGTGTGTGGATCTCGGTGTCCCACTCATGTATGAGTGTACATACCCTTAGTATATTAATAGATTATGGTTGCCTATTGTGTTGAATATACATTTGCAGTAATAAACGTGATATATATATATATATATATATATATATATATATATATATATATATATATATATATATATATATATATATATAGGGTAAAGGGATCCTAAGGTGCCTCCTTAGATTCAATCTAAGGAGGCGCCCCCATTTCCCCCCATCTCACACATTTTTTTTGAAATTTTTTTTCATGAGTTTATTGTTCACATCATGGATAATCAACATACCAAATTTCAAGGGATTCCAATACTATTTGAGCCACCATATACCCCTTGCAACTTCGTGGGGTTTTAAGCACATTTTCAAACCGTTGAAGTTGTAAGGGGTAGATGGTGGCTCAAAAAGTATTGCAATCTCTTGAAATTTGGTATGTTGATCATCCATGATGTGAACAATAACCCCATGAAAAAATATTTCCAAAAAAATTGTAGGAGATGGGGGGAAATGGGGGCGCCTCCTTAGATTTTCATCTAAGGAGGCACCTTAGATCCCCTTTTTCCATATATATATATATATATATATATAGTCGTGTGAAGGATAGTAAGTGTTATGTTTATACATATGTGTGAATAGATATATCACTACAAGGATATCTATGTGTATTAGAATTATTGTTTGACTACCTACTAGTGGTGTATGTATTTTGAATGTACTTGTCAATATTTGTAATTGAATGTTAATAAGGTTATGTACATGTTGGGTGTAATGTACATGATAATAGGTGTGCTTATAGTTGGGTGTACGTATCTATTGTATGATCTATATATTAGTGCGTATGGACGTGAACTCGTGCGTAGATAGGTATGTGCTTAGCTATAGTATATATATACAAATTGTATGAATATGTGTGATTTACGTATAATAGTAGAATTATAATGTTGTGTTACTTTCTCTACGGGATGATGTATGTGCATGTGTATCCCAGGAGGTATACATAATTGTCTGATTGTAACTATGTATTGATGGATATATGTAATAGTATACTAGCTGTATGTAAATTAATATGGTTGTGTATACTTATGAGAACATATAGTATGTATGTCTAAGTTTTGCGTTGATATAAGATAGGTGTGTAATAATGTAAGTATGGATATGTGTGTAATGTGTATGCGTGTAGTTATATGTATCTGACTATATGATGTATGTGTAATGTATGAATGTGAGTGTACATTGTTTTTATAGTGTATGTATGTCTGGGATAGAGTAACCATAGTCTGCTCAATCATAAGTTGGCCCTATTCAAGGAAGTCAGAGGACGAACTTGATTTTAAGGTGGGTAGATTGTAGTGACCCTGGTGCCATGTAAGTAGGACATGTCCATTTTTGTGTATGGTGTAATGTGTGGTGTATAAGTGTATAGTGATACGTATTATGTGGTGTGTAGAGTGTATTACGTAATGTGTAAATTGATTATACTATTGGGTATTATTTGAATGAATATGATTGTGCTTATGTACTAGTATTGAGAGATGTTCTTATATGACGTGTAAAACAATATGATTGGGGATTTTGATAGTATAGAAAATGGTAGTGCATTATGTATTAGTAATAATGTGAGTTTGCAAGATGATGTCGCACTTGCAGTAAGTAAGTTGATGTGTGTGTATGGTAAAGTGCAACTATTTGTATTAATTATAATATTGGTTTTAATTGTATTGTAGGATGGTATTATATGAATTGTGTTGAGCTTTAGTTGTTGTGTATTAGTATTATTATTGATATATAATTAGTAATGTATGTGTGAGTGTTAGTATTATTAAAAGTATGATCGTTAACTAGTGCTAGTAGTAGTATTACTACTGCTACTATTATTATTATTGGTGTTAATAATATTAATTGAGCGTTTATGTATGATGTCATGATTGTTATTATGGGTAGTGTGTGATCGTAGTAGAGAGTGTGGTGCATGTATATTAGAGGAGGAAGGGTGCGAGCACCATCCTCACTTATTCCCCGCATCTTGGTTGATAAGAATTCCTAAGATGGAATTTTTCTTAAGGTGGGTAGGATGTGACGATCGGTATTTTCTGAAATGCTAGAGTTGAGTTCTATTTAGTAATATCTATCATTATTATACTTTGGTTATGTTGAACTGAATATTATCCTTACATTACGTTAACTAATTAAAATTTTTTATATTTATTTTTAAAGTTTTAAAATTCAAATGTTTTTAACTTCAAATTCAAATTCTTTTTGAAAACTTTCTTATTTAATCCTAATAAAGACTAAAGCAGAATTAGAATTATTCCTTAGTCAAATCCCATTAATCCCCATGATTATTGTTAATTCAAAATATTTCCCTTTATCCTAAGCAATTAGCACTTACGAAAAGAGAACCTTTCCTTTTCGTCTCTTAGCAATTAACCTACTACATTTGTACAAAACCCAAACCAATTACTCAGCCGCACACTCATCTCTCCAAAAGAAACCTATCGTAAAATATCCTAACCAACCCCACTTCCCACGTCAACCACTCCCCACAATTCATCACACATTTCCCCACAACCCTCTCTCTACCAAAAACCTATCAAAAGAGGCAACAATAGTTTTCCAAACCCAACCTCCTCCTTCTCATCAAACCCATCACCAAACCGTCGGCAGCTTCCAACCCTAGAACCCCTACAACACCCTCACCATCGACCTGAAGCCACCCCCATCTCTCCGACAGACCGCCGTCAGCCTCCTGCCTTCTCCCCATGCCTTAGACCTCGTCCGACCACCTCAGGTCGCTGCCCGCTGAACCCATACACCGCCTCCTCTCAGCATCGCCTGAGAACTCGCCTACAAGCCCTCAGCCCGATGCCCAGATCCTGATGCCAGCCCTCTTTGACCAGCCTTCCACCCCTCTCAGGTCACCGGCTTCTTCTCCGACCTCCTTCCAACCGTCCCCGACTTCCTCTCCGCCTATCCTCTCTTCCACCGCGCAAAGCAAGCCACCGCCCTCCAATGTTGATAGCTCGCAACAACAAACACCACGTCGACCCTCAACACCCTCGACGTCATCGACCACCTGTCTCTACTGCCGTGCCCAGCCCTCGCCATTCGCCAGCCGTCTTCCACCTACAGGCAACGATTAGCTGAGCTTAAAAAAAGAAGTGATGAAAGAGGTGAGTCATGTGAACAGTACTATAATGGGTTATATGTAAGTTACTAGATATTTACAGTAAATGTATGATACATGTGTTAGTATGCTATATTATACTTTATTACCTGTCAGTAAATTAATAACAAGTTAAGTTATATACTGTTAAGTTCATATAGTATATTAGTTTATATATAGTACAGTTCTTATTATGTGATCAGTTCATATAGTATATTAGTTTATATATACTACAGTTCTTATTATGTGATCAGTTAGCATATATGTATAGTTAAACATATCTATAAGTTTACTTATGTAAACAAGTATATGTATACATGAAGAGTTTTAATATTAAACACTTTTAACCTAATATCGTAAATCCGTTGACGCAGATATAACACGCATTCCGTCACGATCACCTGGACCCCGAAATCATCAAATCAGGCAAGTGTGCGAATTTATACAAATTATTAAAGTGCTAATATTTTTAATTGCATTTTCCTTTAAAACTGAATTTATGGAAAATTGACTCGTGAAATGACGATCATAAAAATTACCATGAAAATCTACACTTATTACGTGACACATTGACATCAAACTTCAAATATTTACTTTCATGTATTGCGAATAAAAATCTGTGTGTGCGTGTATGTGGCCATTTATTCAGTAAATTGACAATGCCTTGTAACGACATGAAATGCAAGACAATATTTCTGAACGTAAATGAAATGCTTGAACTGCTTTGAACACATTTGATTGAATGTAATACCTTGATGGAATGTAATACCTTGATGGAATGTAATATCTTGATGGAATGGATTTTCTTAAATTCGTTAACCCGTGCATTGATTAAGCTGGCTCGTGTCCCAGCACAGCATTTGGGGTAGGGTTAGGGTTGAGCGGGCACTAAGCGTGTGAAAGGGTCCCCCTTCAAGAGCACCACCCACATGCGGTGGGTAGCATCAATCATGGTTATAACCCCATGAGAGGTGCGATTCACTCACCACGTTTTAAAGGCGAGAACCCTATGCATGATAGAAAACATTTGCATGGAACTTGAAATAATTTTTGCTACCTTACTAGCACATTAGAATTGCCATGTTTATAGTGCTCGCTTTCATTTATTAGAACTGCCATGTCATAACTGCTTGCTTTAATTCATTAGAACTGACATGTCATAACTGCTTATTTTATTTCTTTAGAATGGCCATGTTTATAATTGCATAACTCTGACATTAGAACTGATAATACTTCAAAATCTGTTTAATATTTGTACATCTTGCCTTGGGTCGACTTACCTTTCACCTGTCAGACCCTTGCTGACATACATTCATGTTTTGAAATGTATGTCAGATCACAAGACATATTAGTAGGAGGAGAAGCTGTTTAAGGTAGCGGACCCAGAGAGCCAGGAGCTTGTTGACCAGGAGTCGCTCGTTACGCAGGGCTAGAGGCTTGTCCTGTTGTTGTTTCTTTTAGATTTTCTTTAGCTCTTTGTAGTAGGGTATGTTCCCTGTTGTAGTTTCCTTTGGCCATGCTGATGCCTTGTCGCTTTATTTCGTGTATGAACTTCTTGATGTGGCTTTAAATTAATGAATGTTTTTATTATTCTGAATGCATGCAAGAAACCTGCCATGATGTTGCTATCACATACGCTTAGTGAACTCGAGCTTCACCGCTCAAGTTCATGCGGACCTTCGTAACGTTCTCGCTTCCATTGCTTTTGGGAAGCGGGGCGTTACAAGGGTCAATGGAAGAAATACATAATCCACCACTACATCCACCCAACATTGATCCACCTCCTGCTAGGTCCCTCATGGGCTTCTCTATGCCCTTCTATGGGTCATCGTCGAGCATTACGAGGCCACAGGTGGAGGCCAATAACTTTGAATTAAAGTAGTCGTTGATTAGTTTCATCCAACATGATCAATTTGGGGGATCACCCATGGAGAATCCCAATGACCATCTGAATAACTTTCTAGAGAAGATGGACACTCTCAAGATGAATGCCATCACCAAAGACGCCACTAGGCTAACACTCTTCCCTTTTTCACTCAAAGATAATGCTAAGGACTGGCTTAGAAGCCATAATCCTGATATTTTTGCTACATGGGATAATCTTTCACGTGCTTTTCTAACTAAGTTTTTCCCTCCAGAAAATATCGTGAAGATGCGCAATGAAATCACTTCATTCACCCAGATTGACCAAGATTCGTTGTATGAGGCGTAGGAAAGATTCCAGGATATGCAAAGAAATTGCCCACATCATGGAGTGTCAGACTGGCTCCTGATCCAAGAATTTTACAATGGACTTTCACGAGAGGTGAAGATGAGTATTGATGCCGCCGCTAATAGAGCGATAATGAGTAAGACTCCCGAGGAAGCCAAGAAGCTGTTGGAGGACATGGCCGTCAACAACTATTTATAGAGCAATGAGAGGTAAGTATGAATTTGACGACGTTTCCATGCCTTCTGCTATGTTTGACGCTTTAACGAAGCAATTACATGAATCTCTTAAGGAGGTCAGCATGAAATGATAACGAATTAGATAATGAGTCATAAGGCAAAGAATCAAGATATTGCATTATCTCATAGAGAATACGGGAAATATTTAAGACATAGTCTTTCAACGCGATCGTTCCTAGGAAACAGATGATAGCATATATTTTCAAACTGTTGCTAGTGTAAATATAGATTCTCCTCCTCCGTACCATGGAAGACCGGTAGGATTTGGATCAAATCTAAAATAAAGTCTAAAAAGTATGCATTACCATCAATACATATTTCTTTTTTGGTTTTTTTATAAAAAACAAAAATAAGAAAATAAAATTTCCTAAACTATAAGGTGGAAGGATCTCACAGAATATTCCTCTATACAAACTAAAATTGTGGATCACAAATACCGTTGTCCCTAGCAACGGCGCCAAAAACTTGACTCGTCTCAAAAGATGTGAGTGCTACTCCCAAGTGTAGGAGATCGAACAAGTAATAATCCTGATGAGTCCAGGTATCGAATCCACGGGACAACTGACCTGCAAAACCACAAATTTCAGTTTATAAAGAGTATTAATTTGATGAGAAAATTACCACCTTTCGAAGATAAGAGAATTGTATCAAAAGTTTTAAGTACTAAAAAATAATCCTAAAATAACGACGGAAAGTCGATTCTAGGTTATCAATATGAAGAGTTTGTGTCAGTTGTGATTTCGTTAGGTTGTTAGCAATCAATGATTATTAATATATTTTCTATAACTCAACGTTTCACCTCGGAAGGATTTGAGAACGCCGGAAAATATAACCATTAAGATCATACAATAATGCCATATGTAATCAAGTGAATTATTAGTTTCATAAAGATTTTAAGCTTGGGTGCCCGCAAGGGTCACGATATGTACACAAAGATCATATCACAAATAAGTCTGCAAAGATCATATTTGATTTAAGCATGTCAACAACTATCACACTCAAATAGTATATGTAGAAACCAATAAAATACTTGATATGACGTGAAAATAGGGCGAAAAGACATTAATAACAACGATTACATAATCTTAACTATATCACAACCAAAACATTAGAGAATTAGCCAAGCACTGAGAGAAAAGACTCAATCTTTATTAATAAAAACATCATCTTTAGTCTTTAATACAAGAATCTAATTCAATACAATAAGAAAGTTGAGATGTCTATCACCAAAGCCTTCAATTGAAGGCTAAAATCCTCTTTTTGATTACTTCCGAATTTTCTTGTTGCTGCGACCACCTCCATGACGTGCTCCTCGGAAATACGCAAATTTTGAGTATTTATGTGAATTTTTTGGACGTCGTTTGATCCCCCAAAAGTCTCCAAAACCGCGTATATATAGGCGAAGGATTCATGTAGGGTTTAGGAATCGAAACGGGTGAAAACATGCTCAAAACCCACGTCCAGACCCGCTTTTGCGCATGCTAACGTCGTCATGATGTCATAAATGCCTTTTTATTTTCATAAATCGTGTTTGCCTTCAAAAATTCATAGAAAATTGTCCCGAGCTCGGAAAAATTTGGAAAAATCGCCGTTGGAACCGGGAGATCATGCTCTTCAACTGAAAAATATGAGAAGAGCAATATAATTAGTAAAATAATATTTTGTGCATAAATGAATAGATTCTTCTAATAATTATGAATAATCTTAATACGCTTGTATTAGAAGCCAAATACGCATCAAATACGCACAAAATGATACTAGATGAGGGGTTAACGATGCAATATTTATCCTAAATCATCCCTAGGATAGAAGACATGAGGATGGAAAACTTGTTGTCTCAGAGGTTAGGAAGCGAAATTGGACCTTGCTGTACCTGTGTTTTGTCCTCCAGAAATGAATGGGTGCTATCCACGTATCCGTGTTTTTCACTTCCAGCAATGGAAGTGGGATTTACTACTGTATTCATGTTGCCAGGCCCCCCATTGCGAGCATGGTTATACCACATGGCCCGTTTTTCCTGTTGAATTACATATTGTACCATCAGACATGAGCTCAGTACTAGATCAGAGACACTACACGTTTGCACACTACACTTTTGCCATCACTTGACACAGACATTGATTACTTGACTATTATGTACCCCTGTTGTTCATGTGCTTTAATGCTACTGCCATGCGATGTTATATATATATGCTTATCGTCCATGTCGTATTTCATTTCATAATTTATTTTCATAGCGTGCATTTTGAGATGTGGGGCGTGGCATTTAATCTATAATCTAACCGTCCAAATCATATCGATACTGTTATATAAAAAGAACCTCTACTCTGAGCACTTTGTAAGACTTTGTTAGCAAGCATGTAAACCAGCTGTCAAAGTTGTGAGCATTGTGAGTCACTCCCTGCTAACTTTGAATTTTTGACCCTTCGACTGCAGACAGCCCTCTCTCACGTGCTCCCTCCATCCCGTGCCCCGATATCCGTGCAGTGGGTCCTTGCCGTCGGATGAAGATCACACGGTTGACGACGATCACGGATACAGATTAAAGGCAATCTTGGACTAGACTTTTAATAATCATCATTGCCCCAGTCTTTGCCAAAGGCCAACACGGAGAGAATCTTTGCCATGCATATTTTAATACAAAACTACCGAAATATTAATCTCCCGTTCGTTTCCTTTTGCATTAGCTTGACAAATTTGGTTTTATTTAAACGAAAGAGATCTAATTTCTAGAATTATATTAAAGGGTTAGTAATTAGATTTGGCAGTTCAATTTCTGATAGCAACCAGCACAAAACGTTCTCTCTGTGCTGAAGATTCCACATACGTGATCTGCAAGCCATCCCATCCACAACTTGCTTGTACCATCGCATCACTTGGCACTGAGAGAAGTCGCAACAGAAAACAGCGATAGCGTGACTTTGAGTAATGATTAATTCAAGGCTGGTAGGCTAATTGCCTAATTTGAGTAATGATTAATCCAAGGCTGGCTGGCTAATTGCCTACTTTGCGACATGATCTGGGCTTTGGATTCCCGCATCCTTGAATAACCCCTCGTTAATTATCATTCTAACATCATGCGTGTTGCTTTTGTCCAATATTCAGATACAAGCGTACAACTTAATGGCAAGTTTCCTTCTATTTGATTTATAAGCTAGCTAGCCAGTCTAGGAAAAGATAGTTACATGGTTCTCTTCAGCCATCACTCGACAGTTTCTACTGATAATAAGTGTCATTTATAAGTTTCTCGATGAGTCGTTTTGTGAATTTGTTCTTCAACAAGCAAACATTAACTATCTCAATACGTGTCCACTTCGAATGGCCATAATGTTGATTTATGCTTCAAACTTAGAATTTGAGAGGTTGACACCGCCATGCGCGCCAAAAGATGCATCAGCTAACTTTCGCAAATTTGGACACGACAGTGCAGCCGTCCGCGCTGCCGTCTGTGTTGTCAGGCAGTTTTCTGTTTATTTAACACGACCGTACAAACTGTCCGTGTTGCTTGCAAACAGTCCGTGCACATCAGCAGCTCTCGGTTTTACAATCGCAGTTGACGCACAGCCGTGCGGATGCCCAGAAACCCTAGAACAGCCAGATTAGAGTTTCTAATCTCGACCGTTGATTTTCCAAAGGGGTTTAATCGGATGGACATGATAGAAAACGCCCTCTTCTACCCTAGGGATTCTTTCTATCATATAAATACCAAGAGATACACACGCGACGGCCACGGTTGGTTTTTCGTGACGGAGAATTGTGAAGATTCCTCGCATCTTCAATAAGAAGGTTACGAGCTTTGGAAGGAGAGTATTCCTTATTCTAAAGACTCTGGTAAGATCTCTCCTTTGGGTATGTACATGAGACATTGTAATTGCTAGAGTGCTAGAGTTATTTTGGTGAGAGGGCATACATATTGTATTGGAGGACATTGGTAGTCGATGTATTCTCTGTATTGACATCTCTGATCTAGTGGAAGTCGTGACAACGGAAGACTGGACGAAGGCCATAGGTTGGGCCGAACCAGTATAAATCGTGTGTCTCTGTGTGATTACTTAGTTTGATTGCGTGGTGCTATCTTGTGCTTCTTAGGATTCATCCAAGATCCTAACTCTGCATTGTTTAGGTTGGCGACACATTATTTCATATATTTCGCTGTGCACACTTAGGTGTTGTTTGATATTGTGTCAGATTTTTCCAACAAGTGGTATTCGAGCTACTGGTGATGAGCAGTAAGGAGTTAAGATGTCGTCTTCTACCACATCATTCAAGATGGACAAGTTCACGGGGAGAAATGACTTCAATCTTTGGAGACTAAAGATGAAGGCATTTCTCATAAGAGATGGTTGCTCACAAATTGTCTTTGAGAAAGACAACTTTGACAAGGAGGTCACGGAGGCTCAAAAGGCAGAGATGGAGCAAAAGGCGTTGAGTGCATTGCAGTTATCACTTTTAGATGAAGTGCTTAGAAATGTGTCTGAGGAGGCTATTGTAGAGAAGCTTTGGAAGAAGTTGGAGGCGCTCTATGCAAGGAAGAATCTGACGAGCAGGTTGTACTTGATGCAACAGTTATATGTGCTGAAGAAGAGAGATGGGGCCTATGTTAAGTATTACTAGGATGCTTCCATGAAGATTGTGTCTGACTTGTGGAGTATGGGGGTGAAGATCGAGGATGAACAGCTGGCGATGATATTGCCGTGTTATTTGACGGATGATTTCGACCCAATGGTGAGCTCCATGGTATATGGACGTGAATCTTTATCTCTGGAGGAGGTAGAGTCCGCGGTACACTCTAAGGTTCTTCGTGTCAAAGTGACTTCTAGAGAAGGTGGTAATAAAGGGGATGCACTCTTCATCAGGGGACGTCAGGATTAAAGAGGCGGCCATAGTTCTAGGAAGGACAAGGGTCGTTCAAGATCTAAATCACAAGGGCGCATAGACAAATGTCACTTGTGCAAAGAGACATGCCACTGGAAACGAGACTGCCCATGGCTAAATATGAATGTAAAAGGCAAGGATAAAGCTTCTGGTTCTGCCTCAGTGGGAATCTGTGGCAAGAGCAGTGACGATGGTGAGATACTGATGGCAACTGCATCGGGAGATTTAGAGATCTCATGACTTTTGGATTCGAGATATTCTTTCCATATGACACCTCACAAGAGTTGGTTCAGCTCATATTCTTCCAGAGAAGGCAGCAACGTTCTGATGGAGAACAATATGGCATGCAAGACAGTGGTGTCACGCCCCGCTTCCCAAAACGACGGAGGCGAAGCGTGACTAAGGCCCGCTTAGGCCGGAGCTGTGAGGCTCCGACCCAATAAGCGTCTGTAGGGGTACCATTTTAAAAATTATCAGGTTATTGCATTTATAAAATTCGGAACAATAGGAAGTACAGAAAGGAAAAGGCATTCATTAAATTAGAGATATAATATCCAGCGAGTACAAGTCTAAAAAGAAGCCTAAGCATGGCAACAAACTATTTAAAAGCAAATTAAAAGAAGTAACCTCTGAAAGTGACGACTAAGAAGACCTCAAGGTCTGATCCTCGTCAGGCACGTACTATGGGTCGACGTCCTCGGCTCCTCGTACACCAGTGAGTCTGCCTCGTCCACGAACTCTGGCTGAACACCTGACGTACAACACCCAAGAGAAAAGGAACTGTACGTCAGGTAAAGTCTACAAGAAGGGTTAGACTCTACTGCAAGTGCACCAACAATTAAACAATGGTTTACTGGTTGATTAGCATGCTGGGGTTATAACAGACGGTTTACTGGTTGATTAGCATGCTGGAGTTAAAACTGAGTAACAAAAGAAGTAACGTAGCAGGAAGGTAAAGCGTAACAAGTAGTAGTCGTAGCGTGTGCTACCAACTACGGGACTAGCCTAAAGGTGTCAGGACTAGACGGAACTAGACACGACAAGTCAGACAGGACACGACACGTGAGACACGAAGGGTTCACGCCTTACGGTTCGAGGGGGATCAGACCCTCTCACCGTGCGCATGCTCAACCCTACCCCAAACCCAGGAACTCAGGACATGAAGTACAGAGATCACTTCCGCTCGGGAAGCACCTGAAACGCCCGCAGGCTTTTTGTATCACGGAGATCACTCCCGCAAGGAGAGCATCTGAAACGCCCGAAGGCTTTTTGTATCACGGAGATCACTCCCGCAAGGAGAGCATCTGAAACGCCCGAAGGCTTTTTGTATCACGGAGATCACTCCCGCAAGGAGAGCATCTGAAACGCCTGAAGGCATTTTGTATCACGGAGATCACTCCCGCAAGGAGAGCATCTGAAACGCCCGAAGGCTTTTTGTGTAACAGTGACATGACACGACCAGTGTACGGGAGATGTTATTCTAGGGTGTCCACACGCACGCACGCACAAGGTAATCCTACGGTGTCAAAAGTTGTTTGTCGGGCTTAGACTTCGTCGTCAAGTCTGAGCCGTCAAGGGTCGACCCTGACGCTATCATTTCATGTCGGTTCTATTGTTCACAGTTAACAGTTCTAACCAACTAAGGCCTAAGCACGGCCAAAAGTGCAAGTAGGATACACTTGCCTGCGATGGCGAGTGTGTCGTCCTCCCAAAGCGTCTCGTCCAAGTGTCTCGTCTGCGGAACTCCGTCTGAAATATCGCCACGGTGACGGTGTCAGGTCTCAATTTCATCACATCCTATTAGGGTTCATTTCTAGGTTATCGGGACTATCCTATTCGTCAAAAATCACATTTTGGTGTTTCATCAGCCTAGATCGACCACTACTCCATGTGCACAGAAAAGTCGTCCGATGGTCGATCTATACAGTGGGCAGTGTTTTACAGATGCAGAAAGTAAATTTAGTTCACGTTGACAGATTTTATATTAGGTTTTACGTTTCTCTACGTGTGGGTTCTTGCTACATTTCAGGGAACTAACCTGAAACAACGATCGAGCGAAATCTGATGTCGGGTCTGGAAACGGCAGCAGATCGCGTCGAGACTCCCGGAACGTCTCGTCACCGGTCTTTAGTTTTCACGTGATCGCACGGAAAGCGTGATCGTCTCTATGCCATTAGATTCACGATGTCAACTTAAAGAATTTAACCAACTATAATACTATTAAGGTTCATTAGCAGATAAAATAGTTTTGGGTACTGCACGATATTATGTGCCATAACTAATTGTTTCTAATATAAGTAGACTTAAGCATGTATTAATATACTGTTATTGTAAAGACTTACGTCAAATGGTACAACCCACATAATAAAATGACCTATGTAAAATAACCTCAGTACTTCATATAATTAATACTCGTTTATATCACAATGCGTGTATATATAAAATAACTTCGCACACTGCTCCATGGCTTATCAGACTGTATATATAAAACTTACCGTTGCTTCGTCACCTTGTATCCGATCACAGGCGAGTGACCGTAGGTTGAACGGTGGCGAGACGAAAGCAGCTGCGACGTGGTGGTGGGCAGGCCGGAGAGCTGGGGTTTGCTGCCGTGGGAAGTAGTCAACGGTGAGATCACGAGGCGTCGAGGGTGAGCAGGGACAGGAGGCGGTTGGTGTCGAGAGGGGCTCCGGGCGACGACTGTCACTGGCCGGTGGGTGGCAGAGCGCTGCCGGTGTGGGGTTGATGGTCGTGGAGCGGGAGCAGCTCGCAGAGGAAGGCTCTGGGTGGCGGTGCGTGGCCTGTGCACGCGTGGGGGCGAGAGGGGCTTCGCGGACGGCGTGCTGGGGGCTCTGGCGGCGACGTGCGAGGGTTTCAGGCGATCTGTGACGACGTCGGGGGTCGCAGGCGGGCGTCGGGGGTGGCAGCAGGGGTCGGAAAACACAGCTGCGCTGCTGTTGCCGCTACGCGTCGGAAAAGCCCGGCGAGGCTGTTGGCGGCGCCCTCCGGCTGAGAACGACGAGGCAGGGCCTCTACTCTGGCTGTCAGGGGTCGATGACGATCAAGGGAAAGGTCACGGCGTCGAAGTAAGGGGAAAGAGGGAACTTGTTGGTTTGAGAGAGAGAGAGAGAGAGAGAGAGAGAGAGAGAGAGAGAGAGAGAGAGAGAGAGAGAGAGAGAGAGAGAGAGAGAGGAGAACGAAAATTGTGGCAGCTGGCAAAGTTTCACAGTCCCCCCTAGGTCATTTTTCTTACGTGAATAAAGTTAGGGTTTTAATAATATTAAAGCTGATATTTAACTATATGGTTTTAGGTTAAGTGTGGGAGATAGAGAGAGATAGGGAGTACAACTTGGGGGAAGTCTAGGGGTCAATAGAGTAAGCAATTTAGGAAAGATTCTTGTGCCATTAATTTGGGATATAGCCAGGTTTGGCTAAACAATTTGAATTTCGAAATTGATCAGGGCAAATCAACGGTCCAGATTTATCCGGGCGATAACTCTCAAACCGGGCGTCGGAAAAATAATCCAAAAATACCGGGACGATCGCGGGGACGAGACGCACAGATCTACGGAGCCCGATCGTGCGTAACGTCTACCAAGAATTTATTTAAAATTGGAAACAGAGTTTTGAGTCAAATGACTAAAATGCCCATTTCATTCAAAGTCGTTTTGCGAGAAAACGAGCCATGAAACGACGTTCCCGAAAATTACTATAAAATTCAACTCCCCGAAACGATCGTAACGGCATATCGCATCGCATATGCTGGAGCTCGGAAATAGCCAAATAAAATACGTGCACGATAAAACACGTGCGCGCAGAAAATTACAAACGGTCGGAAAGCGGTCGTTACATTCTAACCACATTAGAAATGATTCCGCCCTCGGAATCACTCATAATAAGACTAATTAATAAAATCCATAAATACTTAAGCCTATAACCCTCGTCCCCCACACAATGGTCTCTAATCCTATAACTTCAACACCGTTCCTCAAATAATCCATCATAATCCTTCTTTTCACTGGATAAAGCCTCAACTAAACTCACCTCCTAATATTTAGCTATAGACCCATCACTTACTGTTCAAATTTCCAACTCCAAGTCCTCTCAAAAGAATAATAATCATCTTCTCATACCATACCACTCCGCTAAACATCATCGCTCAATAACATCTTTTAAATTTCTCAATCTTTTCCCAATATTAATAAATCTCCAAAAATGAGATTCTAGTCAACCACCAATCCAAGACAAAAACTTGGTCTATCCTATGCTACCTTCACAAATCAACAATCGCCGTGTCTTCAATACATTCCGTGTCATATCTCCCCATAACTTGTCCGCCAGATAAATTTTAACTATCAGAATCACATCTCATCCTACTCGCTATAACTAATCCCAACCAATTTAAGTCTGACTACCTAACCATCCATTCATCTCAACACGTCGTGTTACTCCCAATGTCTTCTCACGTCAACTCAACAATCAAGTCTCGATGCTAATAAAAGCTCTACTCAATCTCATGATCACCCTAACTCCTACCATACTCTGTAGCCATCCTTATCTACCATTCGTCTAAGCCTCAAATCTGAAAAGTTCTCATCTTCACGCATATAATCTCATTCAACCAGAATTCCCCATTGAGTCCGCCACACTTCGGTTTTATAAATAAGTCTTGGACAGCCCATTCTTTTCATCCGAAAGAAATCTATTCCAATATCCTATTGTTGTAAAATCGGTTAATCATTGCTATAAAAAATCTCATCTCTCCCTGAGCCTACCCGCAATAAAATCCTACAACAATAATAGCTAGTCCCAAAACTATAACAACCATAACATAACATTTCTAAATGGAGAGAGAGAAGAGAAGGGAAACTTAAAACCAGTGACACATTTTTAAAACATTTGGAAAAAAACGTGCGGAGTCGTGGTAATGGATGAGGAAGGATAATTGATTTGTGATCATGTGAGCTGATTTCAAAAACTTTAAAGTTTTGGTTTAGAAGAAAGCAAAATTTTGATACAATCACATGCAGTCAAGAATAACCTATTCTATAATTGCGAAAAACTACGTCTAAGGAAATTGCCTGATATGACACTATTCATATAAGTATGAATACCGTCATTCAGACAACTTCAAGCATATCATGGTTAACACTTAGTACACATTCAAGACACAAAAGGCAATCATCGGATCCTAAAGAACACACACTCATACAGGTCTACGCACTCTACCTATACTCATGCACCACGACGACATCACCTACCAAAAGGGCATACTCCTAGACCGGAGATAACATATACAACTACAAGGACTAATATCTAAGCAAAAAAAGAAACAGAAACCAAAAGTGTAACGAAATAAATCGGAAAGACGTGTTCAAGTAAGGCGGGGCAAGGAGATAGTTGGTTGGATGGAACGAAAAATATTCTTCAAAATAACTAGATTGATGACGGGAGAATTACGTGTAAAATATGGTATCATATACTTTTAAATATATATATATATTTATATACTTAAAAGTGAGCAGATGTAGCAAATTAAAATTTTGGAAAAAGTAAGACGAAAGAAGGATGGGTAGGGTGAGAAACGATTGTTTTGCAAACGAAAATAAATTTACACAAGGATTTTGAAATGTGGTCACGAAGAACATAGAACTGCTATAATAATAATAAGAATATAATTCGAGTTCCCTCTAGTTTAGAAAATATTTTAAAAGTATGTACGGTAAGTGATTTAGAAATAGATCTTGTAGTCCAGAAAAAATATAAATTGAATTATCAAAATGTTAACAAGGTTTTTTTTATTTATAAAATATAATATAGGGGGGTTTTAAAGAATTTAAGCTGAGCGAAAAACTTAATACGTAATTTCGAAAATACTTTTAGGGGTAGCAGAATAGGCCAAGGAAGGGATTCGAGGGATCAACGATAATCGTCCGAAAACGATCATGCGAATCGGGAGAAAGGAAAATGATCGCATGGTGGTTACACATAGAATAAGATGCAAGGAGGCTACGATGGGACCCTACGATCGATAACGCAGAAGTGTAATGATCAGAGAGACGCTAGAAGTCAGGGGTCCTACTCATCGGGTCGTCTAAAGATCATGAGAGCTCGGCGCTAATATTTCCGAACGAGCTAACTATAATTAGGATCTAAGGGGGAAAGTTCCTAAGAGAATCGAGGTTACGTTCTGCTGGGCCCGAAGTCGATGGAGCTGGGCGAGCGACTAAGCTAAAAGAAGGACTCTAGAAATCTAATTTGGTCAGAGCTAGGGAGGGAGAGGCTACTAAGATATCCTAAGACGGGTACTGCTAAATCTTAACTAAGGTGTCTGACTATCCACTGGGACGTCAACCTAAGTCTTCCTACCATCTAAGACTGGGTAAACTTAATTTAGACATGTACATGGACATTAAATGAATGCGATACTTTTATTGTTCCGAACTTTTGCAGGACCTGCATGGGCCACCACTAAAACCTGTCATGCCCCGCTTCCCAAAACGACGGAGGCGAAGCGTGACTAAGGCCCGCTTAGGTCGGAGCTGTGAGGATCCGACCCAATAAGCGTCTGTAGGGGTACCATTTTAAAAATTATCAGGTTCTTGCATTTATAAAATTCGGAACAATAGGATGTACAGAAAGGAAAAGGCATTCATTAAATTAGAGATATAATATCCAGCGAGTACAAGTCTAAAAAGAAGCCTAAGCATGGCAACAAACTATCTAAAAGCAAACTAAAAGCAGTAACCTCTGAAAGTGACGACTAAGAAGACCTCAAGGTCTGATCCTCGTCAGGCACGTACTCTGGGTCGATGTCCTTGGCTCCTCGTACACCAGTGAGTCTGCCTCGTCCACGAACTATGGCTGAACACCTGACGTACAACACCCAAGAGAAAAGGAACTGTACGTCAGGTAAAGTCTACAAGAAGGGTTAGACTCTACTGC
Organism: Scilla litardierei; assembly: GCA_030789695.1. Lineage (NCBI taxonomy): Eukaryota > Viridiplantae > Streptophyta > Magnoliopsida > Asparagales > Asparagaceae > Scilla > Scilla litardierei. The sequence goes on from CM061133.1 coordinate 192,907,734, forward strand.
AAGTTCACCACCAATTAAACAATGGTTTACTGGTTGATTAGCATGCTGGGGTTATAACAGATGGTTTACTGGTTGATTAGCATGCTGGAGTTAAAACTGAGTAACAAAAGAAGTAACGTAGCAGGAAGGTAAAGCGTAACAAGTAGTAGTCGTAGCGTGTGCTACCAACTACGAGACTAGCCTAAAGGTGTCAGGACTAGACGGAACTAGACACGACAAGTCGGACAGGACATGACACGTGAGACACGAAGGGTTCACGCCTTACGGTTCGAGGGGGATCAGACCCTCTCACCGTGCACACGCTCAACCCTACCTCAAACCCAGGAACTCAGGACAAGAAGTACATAGATCACTTCCGCTCGGAAAGCACCTGAAACGCCCGCAGGCTTTTTGTATCACGGAGATCACTCCCGCAAGGAGAGCATCTGAAATACCCGAAGGCTTTTTGTATCACGGAGATCACTCCCGCAAGGAGAGCATCTGAAATGCCCGAAGGCTTTTTGTATCACGGAGATCACTCCCTCAAGGAGGGCATCTGAAACACCCGAAGGCTTTTTCTGTAACAGTGACATGACACGACCAGTGTACGGGAGATCTTATTCTAGGGTGTCCATACGCACGCACACACAAGGTAATCCTACGGTGTCAAAAGTTGTTTGTCGGGCTTAGACTTCGTCGTCAAGTCTGAGCCGTCAAGGGTCGACCCTGACGCTATCATTTCATGTCGGTTCTATTGTTCACAGTTAACAGTTCTAACCAACTAAGGCCTAAGCACGGCCAAAAGTGCAAGTAGGATACACTTGCCTGCGATGGCGAGTGTGTCGTCCTCCCAAAGCGTCTCGTCCAAGTGTCTCGTCTGCGGAACTCCGTCTGAAATATCGCCACGGTGACGGTGTCAGGTCTCAATTTCATCACATCCTATTAGGGTTCATTTCTAGGTTATCGGGACTATCCTATTCGTCAAAAATCACATTTTGGTGTTTCATCAGCCTAGATCGACCACTACCCTATGTGCACAGAAAAGTCGTCCGATGGTCGATCTCTACAGTGGGCAGCATTTTACAGATGCAGAAAGTAAATTTTGTTCACGTTGACAGATTTTAGATTAGGTTTTACGTTTCTCTACGAGTGGGTTCTTGCTACATTTCAGGGAACTAACCTGAAACAACGATCGAGCGAAATCTGATGTCGGGTCTGGAAACGGCAGCGGATCGCATCGCGACTCCCGGAACATCTTGTCACCGGTCTTTAGTTTTCACGTGATCGCACGGAAAGCGTGATCGTCTCTGTGCCATTAGATTCACGATGTCAACTTAAGGAATTTAACCAACTATAATACTATTAAGGTTCATTAGCAGATAAAATAGTTTTGGGTACTGCACGATATTATGTGCCATAACTAATTGTTTCTAATATAAGTAGACTTAAGCATGTATTAATACACTGTTATTTTAAAGACTTACGTCAAATGGTACAACCCACATAATAAAATGACCTATGGAAAATAACCTCAGTACTTCATATAATTAATACTCGTTTATATCACAATGCGTGTATATATAAAATAACTTCGCACACTGCTCCATGGCTTATCAGACTGTATATATAAAACTTACCGTTGCTTCGTCGCCTTGTATCCGATCACAGGCGAGTGACCGTAGGTAGAACGGTGACGAGACGAAAGCAGCTGCGACGTGGTGGTGGGCAGGCCGGAGAGCTGGGGTTTACTGTCGTGGGAAGTAGTCGACGGTGAGATCACGAGGCGTCGAGGGTGAGCAGGGACAGGAGGCGGTTAGTGTCGAGAGGGGCTCCGGGCGACGACTGTGGCTGGCCGGTGGGTGGTAGAGCGCTGCCGGTGTGGGGTTGATGGTTGTGGAGTGGGAGCAGCTCGCAGAGGAAGGCTCCGGGTGGCGGTGCGTGGCCTGTGCACGCGTGGGGGCGAGAGGGGCTTCTCGGATGGCGTGCTGGGAGCTCTGGCGGCGACGTGCGAGGGTTTCAGGCGATCTGCGGTGACGTCGGGGGTCGCAGGTGGGCGTCGGGGGTGGCGGCAGCGGTCGGAAAACACAGCTGCGCTGCTGTTGCCGCTGCGCATCGGAAAAGCCCGGCGAGGCTGTTGGCGGTGCCCTCTGGCTGAGAACGACGAGGCGGGGCCTCTACTCTGGCTGTCAGGGGCCGATGACGATCGAGGGAAAGGTCACGACGTCGAAGTAAGGGGAAAGAGGGAACTTGTTGGTTTGAGATCGAGAGAGAGAGAGAGAGAGAGAGAGAGAGAGAGAGAGAGAGAGAGAGAGATCCTCTCGTGAGGAGAACGAAAATTGTGGCGGCTGGCAAAGTTTCACAGTCCCCCCCTTGGTCACTTTTCTCACGTGAATAAAGTTAGGGTTTTAATAATATTAAAGCTGATATTTAACTATAGGGTTTTAGGTTAAGTGTGGGAGATAGAGAGAGATAGGGAGTACAACTTGGGGGAAGTCTAGGGGTTAATAGAGTAGGCAGTTTAGTAAAGATTCTTGTGCCATTAATTTGGGATATAGCCAGGTTTGGCTAAACAATTTGAATTTCGAAATTGATCAGGGCAAATCAACGGTCCATATTTATCCGGGCGATAACTCTCAAACCGGGCGTTGGAAAAATAATCCGAAAATACCGGGACGATCGCGGAGACGAGACGAACAGATCTACGGAGCCCGATCGTGCGTAATGCCTACCAAGAATTTATGTAAAATTGGAAACGGCGTTTTGAGTCAAATGACTAAAACGCCCATATCGTTCAAAGTCGTTTTGCGAGAAAACGAGCCGTGTAACGATGTTCCCGAAAATTACTATAAAATTCAACACCCCGAAACGATCGTAACTGCATATCGCATTGCATATGCCGGAGCTCAAAAATAGCCAAATAAAATATGTGCACGATAAAACACGTGCGCGCAGAAAATTACAAACGATCGGAAAGCGGCCGTTACATTCTACCCCCCTTAGAAATGATTCCGCCCTCGGAATCACTCATAATAAGACTAATTAATAAAATCCATAAATACTTAAGCCTATAACCCTCGTCCCCCACACAATGGTCTCTAATCCTATAACTTCAACATCGTTCCTCAAATAATCCATCATAATCCTTCTTTTCACTGGATAAAGCCACGAATAAACTCACCTCCTAATATTTAGCTATAGACCCATCACTTACTGTTCAAATTTCCAACTCCAAGTCCTCTCAAAAGAATAATAATCATCTTCTCATACCATACCACTCCGCTAAACATTATCGCTCAATAACATCTTTTAAATTTCTCAATCTTTTCCAAATATTAATAAATCTCCAAAAATGAGATTCTAGTCAACCACCAATCCAAGACAAAAACTTGGTCTATCCTATGCTACCTTCACAAATCAACAATCGCCGTGTCTTCAATACATTCTGTGTTATATCTCCCCATAACTTGTCCGCCAGATAAATTTTAACTATCAGAATCACATCTCTCCTACTTGCTATAACTAATCCCAACCAATTTAAGTCTGACTACCTAACCATCCATTCATCTCAACACGTCGTGTTACTCCCAATGTCTTCTCACGTCAACTCAACAATCAAGTCTCGTTGCTAATAAAAGCTCTACTCAATCTCATGATCACCCTAACTCCTACCATACTCTGTAGCCATCCTTATCTACCATTCGTCTAAGCCTTAAATCTGAAAAGTCTCATCTTCACGCATATAATCTCATTCAACCAGAATTCCCTATTGAGTCCGCCACACTTCGGTTTTATAAATAAGTCTTGGACAGCCCATTCTTTTCATCCGAAAGAAATCTATTCCAATATCCTATTGTTCCAAAATCGGTTAATCATTGCTATAACAAATCTCATCTCTCCCTGAGCCTACCCGCAACAAAATCCTACAACAATAATAGCTAGTCCCAAAACTATAACAACCATAACATAACATTTCTAAATGGAGAGAGAGAAGAGAAGGGAAACTTAAAACCAGTGACACATTTTTAAAACATTTGGAAAAAAACGTGCGGAGTCGTGGTAATGGATGAGGAAGGATAATTGATTTATGATCTTGTGAGCTGATTTCAAAAACTTTAAAGTTTTGGTTTAGAAGAAAACAAAATTTTGATACAATCACATGCAGTCAAGAATAACCTATTCTATAATTGCGAAAAACTACGTATAAGGAAATTGCCTGCTATGACACTATTCATATAAGTATGAATACCGTCATTCAGACAACTTCAAGCATATCATGGTTAACACTTAGTACACATTCAAGACACAAAAGGCAATCAACGGGATCCTAAAGAACACACACTCATACAGGTCTACGCACTCTACCTATACTCATGCACCACGACGACATCACCTACCAAAAGGGCATACTCCTAGACCGGAGATAACATATACAACTACAAGGACTAATATCTAAGCAAAAAAAGAAACAGAAACCGAAAGTGTAACGAAATAAATCGGAAAGACGTGTTCAAGTAAGGCGGGGCAAGGAGATAGTTGGTTGGATGGAACGAAAAATATTCTTCAAAATAACTAGATTGATGACGAGAGAATTACGTGTAAAATATGGTATCATATACTTTTAAATATATATATATATTTATATACTTAAAAGTGAGCAGATGTAGCAAATTAAAATTTTGGAAAAAGTAAGACGAAAGAAGGATGGGTAGGGTGAGAAACGATTGTTTTGCAAACGAAAATAAATTTACACATGGATTTTGAAATATGGTCACGAAGAACATAGAACTACTATAATAATAATAAGAAAATAATTGGAGTTCCCTCTAGTTTAGAAAATATTTTAAAAGAATGTAAGGTAAGTGATGTAGAAATAGATCTTGTAGTCCAGAAAAAATATAAATTGAATTATCAAAATGTTAACAAGGTTTTTTTTATTTATAAAATATAATATAGGGGGGTTTTAAAGAATTTAAGCTGAGCGAAAAACTTAATACGTAATTTCGAAAATACTTTTAGGGGGAGCAGAATAGGCCAAGGAAGGGATTCGAGGGATCAACGATAATCGTCCGAAAACGATCATGCGAATCGGGAGAAAGGAAAATGATCGCATGGTGGTTACACATAGAATAAGATGCAAGGAGGCTACGATGGGACCCTACGATTGATAACACAGAAGTGTAATGATCAGAGAGACGCTAGAAGTCAGGGGTCCTACTCATCGGGTCGTCTAAAGATCATGAGAGCTCGGCGCTAATATTTCCGAACGAGCTAACTATAATTAGGATCTAAGGGGGAAAGTTCCTAAGAGAATCGAGGTTACGTTCTGCTGGGCCCGAAGTCGATGGAGCTGGGCGAGTGTAACGGCCTGTATTTTTCCAATACTTTCAAATTAAGTATTTAAAGAAAATTCAATTTTAATTGTATTTTATAATGGTTTGTTAGGAGTCTTAAACTGATTTCAAAAATTTCCTATAAAAATATTTTGAAGTATCAGACTAGTTATGGAGTATTTTGGTAAAATCGGATTTCGTCAAATACCTCTAAAAGATCTGATAAAAATTCATTTTCAGATATTGCAGTTTTGACTCAATGAATTTATTTTCTATTCAAACATCTCCAAAACGTTTTCAAACTTCTGTAGTAGCATCCTATGATCATTTGGGGCTTCCCACATTAATTTCGTAATTTTCTGATATCATTTCAATAGAGAACCCGCAAACCCGCTTTCTAAACGTTTTGGCCAAAAACTAGTATTTCCGTAGTCCAAACCCTAGAACGGTCTTCATATTCACGATTCTCGTGACGATACGATCCCGTGGGTATGTTTTCGTAATTTTTCGGACACGTTTACTAGTATGGACATTTTCGTAATTTTCGTTTTTTTTGTATTTTCAACAATGACTTTCGTTAATGGGGTTTTACCTTCTTAATTACCTTTCTAATTAACTTTACCTAACCTAACCCGCAGCTACCCCCATCTAACCCTCACCTCTCATCTACCCCATCTAACCCCCCATCTACCCCCTCTCAATCTCTCTCTCACCCTATATTAACAACCCATCCCCCTAGTTTACACACACAGGCACACACACACACTCTCTCTCACTAACCCAAACCCCCACCCTCAGTTTCAACCCAAGCCCCCGCCCACGTCGCTTCCTCTCTCTTTCACTCACTCTCTCCCCCTCTTTGTCTTCTCCGACGAGGCCTCACCCGCGCTCCGACCGCGACCGCCGTTAGTCGCCGCCCTCACCGCCGCCTGCTCCGCCACCGCTCGACGCCAATGACACCGACAAGAGCCCCCCCAAGCTCCGCTCGTTTTTCGAAACCCCCGACCCCGAAGCAGCTCCACCGGAGTACCTCCGACCACAGCTCCCTCCGCCGTTGCTCAAAGCTCCTCGCCTCGCCTCCCGCCGGAGCTACAGTCGCCCTCTGCCGCTTGCCATCGAGAGCAGCAGCAGCAGCTGTTGCCGCCTTCCGCCATCGCCGAACCGCAGTCGCCGCCGTCGCCAACGGCCGCCCCCACGTCACCTCGCCGCTCCGCCCCGTCGGCCACCGAGCTCGATGCCGCCGCTGAAGCCCGCCGCCCCCGACGCCGCTCGCCTCCGACGTCGAAGGCCCCCGACATGCAGCGCTCGAACGACGGCGTGCGTAAGTAACTTCGTAAGGGCAAACTTGTAAATACGCGGTTAAAACGTATTTTTCGTATTTTTAATTATTTAATAATATGTGTTTATGGTTTTAAATCCATAAGTAATTATATAGGACCCAGAAAAATATGAGGTTAGCTCTAGAAAATCAGAAATGACATTTTGGACCCAATGGCGCTAGTTTCATCTCAATCCGACGCTTAGTTTTTCCAGAATTAATTTTTAAGCCTATAAGTTAAATCCGTTATTTTCGTTCAAAAACCCGTATATTCTTATTTTCACATAAACTAATATTTGAGTAAAATATATGTGATAATACTCTTTGTAACGGTCGTTTTGACACCTCATTTGCAACATTCCGATGTAGATTGCATCCGGAATAAATTCCTGAATAAATACGTCACTAATTGGAAAATAGTTTTTAAATTGTTTTTGAGCTTTTAAAAAATTCTAAAAATTACCATAAGCTTTAGAAAAATATTCCCTCTTACAGTAAAACTATTTTTAGCATATATAGCATATATAAAAATTTAGAACGCTTTTCATCACCGTCTTAATCAGTTTAAGTCGTTAACAAATTCCGTTAAATAGGTTAGTTAGTTAATAATGTTTTGATAGGTTGATTTGATGTCTTATAATTAGTTAATAACCATGGAACTGATATCGCCAATCTATTGACGCAGAAAAACGTGCATCACGTTACCATCGCCTGGACACTCACACCCACGTCAAGGCAAGTATTTTTAGTAATGAATTACAAATCTGGTCGTTCCAACTTAGTGCTAAATTTGATGTACTTGTCAATTTCTGGTAGCCTATTTAACTTGTTCTCAATTTTGTTGCTTTCTAATTTAAATGGACTAGTCATATCAATGTTGATCATTTGGAACAAATTTCCACATGCTTGTAACTAAATTGGACTGCTTTTACAGTTTTACTATCTGCATGTTAACAAGATAAATCAATTGGGAAAAACGGGTATGTTACAAACACACATGTGTTAACCATCGATTACAGATGGGGTAAAGCCATCGAATACAGATGGGGTGAAACTTGGTCAATGACTAAACAGGACACTTGGGTGGGGTTGGTCCATTGTAGTAGAGTCTGTAAATGTTGCTTGAACACCTTACGGCTACCTCCAAAACCACACTAACGGAGGCAAGCAGCTTGACCATATTCCAGGTTGGAATGGCAAGAAGCGTCACGGTAAGCCCCCGATGATAGGGTGTATCGAGAACATTACTTTCTCAGACATGGACTTATCACGTGCACAAACAATCAAATACTCAACATACAACTGTTTTACTTTACTTATAACTTCTTTACTTTTAACTGCAAAAATATCCATGCATGCTCATACTTTACTTTTCTGCACTTATTATTCATAACTGTGTACTAACGCTCTTTTGTCCTCTTATAGTTGTTCCTCGTTTCATTACTTTAAATATCTTGCCGAGCTTATCGCTGACATATATTTCAATGTTTTATGAAATATATGTTAGGTTTAGAGACAGAGTACCTTGAGGACCCTACTTTTGAGGATCCCATCTTAGAGGTGAACACCACTGATCAGATTTACGAAGACATTGAGATCCTCCCCGCGGAAGGCTAAAGCGGAACGTTTATATTTCAGTTTATTATTTGTATTGTTATTTTTAGGTGTGTTTGCTTTCAGCAGATTGTACGGCCATGCTAGGCCTTAACTGTTTGTGTATTTGCTTTGGACGCTGGTAATGTAATGTAATAAATATTTGTGCTGTTTCTGAGAAACTCGCGTGCAGGGACCTGCCTTCGCTAATTAAACGCTTAGTGTGCTTAAGTCAAAGAAGAGAGAAAAAAAATAATCACCCCCTTCTTTGCTTTAAGCACATGCGGACCCGCTCGCGTCCTCGCCCCCAAGTATACTGGGAAGCGGGGCGTGACAGCGAGCGACTAAGCTAAAAGAAGGACTCTAGAAATCTAATTTGGTCAGAGCTAGAGAGGGAGAGGCTACTAAGATATCCTAAGACAGGTACTGCTAAATCTTAACTAAGGTGTCTGACTATCCACTGGGACGTCTACCTAAGTCTTCCTACCATCTAAGACTGGGTAAACCTAATTTAGACATGTACATGGACATTAAATGAATGCGATACTCTTATTGTTCCGAACTTTTGCAGGACCTGCATGGGCCACCACTAAAACCTGTCACGCCCCGCTTCCCAAAACGACGGAGGCGAAGCGTGACTAAGGCCCGCTTAGGCCGGAGCTGTGAGGATCCGACCCAATAAGCGTCTGAAGGGGTACCATTTTAAAAATTATCAGGTTATTGCATTTATAAAATTCGGAACAATAGGAAGTACAGAAAGGAAAAGGCATTCATTAAATTAGAGATATAATATCCAGCGAGTACAAGTCTAAAAAGAAGCCTAAGCATAGCAACAAACTATCTAAAAGCAAACTAAAAGTAGTAACCTCTGAAAGTGACGACTAAGAAGACCTCAAGGTCTGATCCTCGTCAAGCACGTACTCTGGGTTGATGTCCTCGGCTCCTCGTACTCCAGTGAGTCTGCCTCGTCCACGAACTCTGGCTGAACACCTGACGTACAACACCCAAGAGAAAAGGAACTGTACGTCAGGTAAAGTCTACAAGAAGGGTTAGACTCTACTGCAAGTGCACCAACAATTAAACAATGGGTTACTGGTTGATTAACTTGCTGGGGTTATAACAGAAGGTTTACTGGTTGATTAGCATGCTGGAGTTAAAACTGAGTAACAAAAGAAGTAACGTAGCAGGAAGGTAAAGCGTAACAAGTAGTAGTCGTAGCGTGTGCTACCAACTACGAGAATAGCCTAAAGGTGTCAGGACTAGACGGAACTAGACACGACAAGTCGGACAGGACACGACATGTGAGACACGAAGGGTTCACGCCTTACAGTTCGAGGGGGATCAGACCCTCTCACCGTGCGCATGCTCAACCCTACCCCAAACCCAGGAACTCAGCACAAGAAGTACAGAGATCACTTCCACTCGAAAAGCACCTGAAACGCCCGCAGGCTTTTTGTATCACGGAGATCACTCCCGCAAGGAGAGCATCTGAAACGCCCGAAGGCTTTTGTTGGATATTGGACTCCCCAGACTTGGTTTTGGATGATGAACAAACATAAATATAACGCGAACTAACACTTTGTGAGCGCAGTTATGGAGATCGTCGCCAAATTCATATGAATTTCAATTACGACGTCTCAAGACTTCTCAAAGCACGTGATCGTATGCCTAAAGCTTCGTTGAAGCTTATGGACCAATTTAGAAGTCATGAAGATTCGATTGAAGCTATTGAAGACGGTATCGTCAAGTTTTATTTATAGTCTTTAAGCTTCTTTCGAAGAATGTTAAGCCTTGAGTAGGTCTTACGGTTTAAATCTTCATATCGCTCATATCTTAGCTCTAGAATCTTAGTAGAAGTCCACACAATCCTTCCCGAAGCTTCGCGCTTCGATTCGAGACTTCTTGTGCATGTTAGTTGGTTCAAGAAGAAGAACTGACCGACTAGATGGTGATCTAGTCGGTCGGCAAAGCTTCTTGGACCGACTAGTTCTTCTCAGTCATTTCCAAGCTCTTTACTGTTTACAGTTAGTCGGTCTAAGTTGACTCACCGACCGACTAGTTTGTGAACTAGTCGGTCAGTGATGCTTCTGTGACCGACTAGTTGAGCTTTCCCTGTACATGCACATTTGAGCCTATGCTACTGTTTATCTTTAGTCGGTCTGTGTTCATTGATCGACCGACTAGTTGATGAACTAGTCGGTCAACTTTCCTTCTTAGACCGACTAGTTTAGTTTACTGTACATACCAAATTTTCACCATACTTACTGTTTATTTTAGTCGGTCTATGTTCATTTGATGACCGACTAGTTGGTGAATTAGTCGGTCAACATTTGTTCTTGGACCGACTAAGTCTATTTTAGCTCAGACTTCAATTTTATCTATTAGTCAGTCTCAGTTGAGTAACCGACCGACTAGTTGTGAAACTAGTCGGTCAGCTACTCTTCTTGGACCGACTAGTTCCTTTTGTCTGTGCTTTGATCTTTTCTCTGTTCACCCATTAGTCGGTATACGTTAATTGACCGACCGACTAGTTGATGAACTAGTCGGTCGGTGGTTGTTCTTTGACCGACTAGTTGGGTTCAGAAAAGAGCCGTTGGAGCATTTAATGACTCGAATTTCTTTCTCTCTCTCCTCTATCCTATATATACTTGATGGGCTGCATTCATTGCTGCCAAGGCTGATATTATTGCAAGTTTAGAGATCAAGAGAAATCATTCCAAGCTCATTCAAAGCTCATTCATTCCATTCAATAATCTCTACTCACTCTTACTTCCAAAGAGAGATTCATTGAGTGTGAAGCCTTCCAAGCCAAGTGCTTGATTCTAGGTCAACAACTTCCCCAAAGCTCTCCATCGCTGATCTACATCTTGGAGCTAGGGTTTGGTGCCACTTCTTCCTCAAAATCATCCTTGCCCTAATTCGTAAGCAATACTCAAGGCATAGGTATTTTGTCGGTAAGAAGTTTTTCTTATTTCATTTCATATTTGATTTGTAAGTTTCACTCTCGGTTGTGAGAGTGTGGTTGTGATCCCGGGTTGTGGGAGTCACAAATTACATTTTGTATGATTTGACTTGTGGAGGCTTTTCACAAGTATTTCATAGTGGAAATCTTGAGTTAGGGTTTCTAACTCAAGTATCCGGAGGGGATCCGGGTGGTTGGGACGTAGGATCACCGGGAACAAGTCGGAGTGACTTGGGTGGATCCGAACCCAGTAACATCTATTGTTAGCATTGTTAATTTTGTTGTTGTCTTCAATTTAAGCTTCCGCAAATTGATTTGGTAGTTGTTTGCATTATAATTAGGAATTATACTCCTTGTTATTTTTAAAGTACTATTCACCCCCCCTCTAGTACTTGTGCAGTAGCTTGTAGGGCATTACATTTGGTATCAGAGCCAGATACTTAGCTATGTCTGCCAATGACAACAAGGCCGTTCGTCCACCTTCCGACTATGGCACCTTCAGGAACCGTGAAGGAGCATCTTCGGTGATGGAAGGACATTCCTCAACGAGGCCTCCATTCTTCAACGGTACCAACTACGGGTACTGGAAATGCCGGATGGAAACCTTCCTCCGGAGTGCATCTCTATGGAGGACCACGATGAAGGAATACGTCGAGCCCGAAGAAGAAGACTTTGAGAAATGGACAACCGCGGAGGTCGCCGTGGAGGTAAGCAATGCTAAGGCAATGAACGCCTTGCAATGCGCAATGAACGCCTTGCAATGCGCAATGGAGCCCGAGGACTTCAATAAGATATGCACATGTAAGAGTGCATATCAAATTTGAAACTCCCTCCTCATACTTCATGAAGGGACGAGTAGGGTAAGAGACTCTAAACTCGTTGTTGTAAACAAAGATTACGAAATGTTTCATATGCAACAGGGCGAGAAGATGAAGGAGTATTACGCTCACTTCGTTGACATCATAAACGAGTTGGAGGCTCTCGGCAAAACTTACACCCAAAAAGAGAAGTGTTCGAAGCTTATCGAAGGACTTCCTTCTTCTTGGGAAAAGCGTACCTTCGCCATCGAGGAAGGTAATGATATGAATAAGTACACCGTAGTTCAACTAATGGGTACTTTAATGTCATACGAGGTACGCAAGGATAGCAAGCTAAAATTGCAGGAAAAGATGAAGTCCTACCTAAAGCAAGACGAGCCAAAGAAGAAGGCTATTGCTTTCAAGGCCGCTCCATCCACAACCACATCAACCGATGATGAAGACTTGGAAAACGAGTTGGACTTGGAGTCCATGGCACTCATGGCCAAGAAGTTCAACCGTTTCTTCCGAAAAGGTAACTATAAGAACAAAGCTAAATTTGGTTCTTCTAACGCCTCTTCCTCTCCTTTGTGTTTCAAGTGCAATAAGCCAGGACACATGAAAGCGGAGTGTCCTCTCAACAAGCAAAATGAGAAGTGGAAGGCGTCGAAATTCGATAAGTCCAAGAAGTACAAGAAAGGAAACAAAAAGGGACTTGTCGGAGCAACGTTCACCGACTCCGAGGATTCCTCAAGTGGAGAGTCGGACGATGAGCAAGTGGAGCAAGCTCACATGTGCTTCATGGCAAGAGAGGAGCATGATCAAGGATCCTCTTCTTCCGATGATAGTGACGACGAAGGCGATGAGGTAACTATGGATGATCTTAGGAATGCTAACTCTCAATTATGGTCTAAATGCACTAAATTAGTAAATAGATATACTAAAGTAAAAGATGACCTAGCTAGCATTCAAACCTCGCCTAAGACTATCATCACCAACAACGACACCGTTGTTGAAGAGTTAAGAAATGAGATTGTTAATCTCAAATCTAAACTTGAACATGTTTGTATTGAAGATCCGGAAGAACATAAGATAGCGGATTTAACTTCTCAAAACTCGACTTTGAGTATTGAGAATGAGAATCTTAAATCTCGTGTTTATGTGCTCACATCGCAAGTATCCAACTTGGATACTTCTATGCGTTCTCTCAAAGAGAAATATGAGAACACAATAGGCCGAATTAATAAATTCAATAAGGGTAAGGACCATTTGGATAAAATCCTAAGTGACTTACTTCCGGCCAATCACCACATTGGCTTGGGGTATACGATGGGATGTCCATCCAAATCGGCCACTACTTTTGTTAGGCCAACTTCCGGTGACTCTACGAGTTGTAGCAAACACTCTATTGGTAGTTCTTCTACCAATGGTGCTTCCACCTCGTCCACACCCTCTTTCGGAAAGAAACCCACTTTGGGTGGACCTCCAAAGAAGGGGCATGCTTATATGTACACCAATACCATGCCACGTAGGAACACACGTCCTACTCTACCGTCTCACACTTATGATGATTTTTATGCAACACATTCTCGGGCACGTGCACACCATGTGAGACACCCTCACGCACGTGTTCCCTCACATGCATATGTTCACCCACAACATCATATGAATAATTATCCACATGCACCATTCCATCATGTTCCTTATGCCTATCCACAACATGCATCACGTAGAAATCAACAACGCATGCATGCACCCAATAGGATGAGGGCTCCCAAGATTTTCACTATTTGGAGCCCAAAGGACACAAGCATGGATGAAAAACAAGTGTATATGAATGCTTATTTTTCGGATGTTGTGCATAGTAGAAATTATGTGGGGAAGTCTAAGTCCAATTCGACTTGGCTTCCAAAGGTCTAATCTTTTGGACCCAATGACCTTGGGTACCATGATATGAAATTTTCCATCTATAGGTACTCAAGGAAAAGAAAAAGAAAAGGAGCAACAAATTTAAATTTAGCTCCAAGGGGAATTGGATACTCGATAGCGGGTGTTCAAAACACATGACGGGTGACGCTCAATTGCTCTCCGGAGTGGTTCCCATTGCTAATGGAAACCGCGTCGTATTTGGAGGCAACGAGAGTGGAACCATCATATGTGTTGGTAAAGTGGGTAACCCATCTAAACCCTTAATTGGTGATGTTTATCTAGTTAATGGCTTAAATCATAATCTTATTTCAATAAGCCAACTTTGTGACAAAGGTTACAAAGTTAGCTTTGCGAAAGGATTGTGCCATATTTTAAGAAAAGATAATAATTAATTATTATTTTCGGCACTCGTCATAAAGATATTTATATTTTGGATCTTCCTAAGTCTTATGAACAATGTCTCGTTGCCAACACAAGTGAACAACACTTATGGCATCGACGCTTTGGACATGTGAACTTTGGAACACTTTATAAGCTTTCAAAATTAAATTCCATTAAAGGTTTTCCGAAGCTCGTTTTTGAAAAGAAAAGTTTTTGTGATTGTTGTCAACGTGGCAAGCTTCCTAAATCTTCATTTAAACCTAAGAAAAGCATTTCTACTAAACGGCCACTAGAGCTATTACATCTAGACTTATTTGGGCCAACTAGAGTTGCTTCCTTAGGAAATGCAAGATATGGACTTGTCATCGTAGATGATTATTCGAGATTTACATGTGTGTTTTCATTGTGTAATAAAAATGAAGCTTTTGAAAACTTCACAATTTTTGTTAAGAAAGTACAAAATCTCTTGGGAACCACCATTGTCACTATTCGTAGTGATCATGGAGGTGAATTTGAGAATGTGTCTTTTGAGACATTTTGTGATGAAATTGGTATTACACACACCTTCTCTTTCCCACGTGCACCGCCTCAAAATGGTGTAGTTGAGAGAAAGAATAGGACGCTAGTGGAGTGTGCTCGCACTATGCTTGATGATAGCCAACTTGGCCATCAATTTTGGGCGGAAGCGGTACACACCGCTTGCTATGTGTTTAATAGAATACTTTTGAGGCCCGGCACTAAACAAACTTGTTATGAATTGTTGTTTGGTAGGTTGCCTCAAGTTAAACATTTTCGTGTTTTTGGTTCGAAATGTTTTATTAAGAACACGTATGGTAGTTTGGACAAATTCGATCCAAGATCCGATGAGGGGATTTTTGTTGGATATTCTTCGCGTAGCAAAGCCTACCGGATATTCAACAAACGAACCTCAACGATCGAGGAGTCACTTCATGTCTCATTTAATGAAGGATTTGTTCCAACTAGAATTTCAAATGATAATGATTCAATGGATGTTTTATGTGATTCGTTTGATTATTCTAAGTCTAATGATTCTATTGATTCTATTGAGACTAACCCATCTAATGAAGTTGTTGAGAATGTTCCTAGTGATCAAGGTATTCCCAAACGGCTTCATACCGTTCGTGACCATCCTCATGAGCAAGTCATTGGCAATATCTATGATAGTGTCAAGACGAGATCGCAAGTGAACTACTTCGCTCATTGTGCCTTTGCCTCCTCGATAGAGCCAAAGAATGTTAATGAAGCATGCGAAGATAGCGCTTGGATCTTAGCCATGTAGGAGGAACTCATTCAATTCGAGAGGAATGAAGTTTGGGAGCTTGGTCTATTGCCATCGAAGAACCACACCGTCATAGGGACAAAGTGGATCTTCAAGAACAAAACCGACGAAAACCAAGTCGTCGTCCGGAACAAAGCTCGGTTAGTTGCTCAAGGCTACCGTCAAGAGGAAGGTATTGATTTCGAAGAATCCTTCGCTCCGGTAGCTAGATTAGAATCAATTAGATTATTATTGTCTTTTGCATGCCATAAGGATTTTAAATTATTTCAAATGGATGTTAAAAGTGCATTTTTAAATGGAGATGTTGTTGAGGAAGTTTACGTTTCTCAACCTCCGAGTTTCATAAATGAAAAATTTCCAAATCATGTTTTTAAACTAAAGAAAGCACTTTACGGTTTGAGACAAGCTCCTCGAGCTTGGTATGATTGCCTCAAGAATTTTCTTTTGGATTTGAATTTTAAAATGGGAGAAGCCGATTCTACACTTTTTGTTAAGCATTCGAATAATGATATAATTTTAGTTCAAATATATGTTGATGATATCATTTTCGGTGCTACTAACTTTGCTCTTTGCGAAGAGTTTTCTAATGTTATGAAGGAACAATTTGAGATGAGCCACATGGGTGAGCTCAAATATTTCTTAGGTCTCCAAATTCGCCAAATGGACGATGCAATCTTCATCCACCAAACGAAGTATACGGTGGAGTTGCTTAAGCGATTTGGAATGGAGAGTGCCTCCGGGAAAAAGACTCCAATGAGCACGACTACGCATCTTGACAAGGATAAGGGCGGTAAGGATGTAGACATTCGTCTATATCGAGGTATGATAGGTAGTTTACTTTATCTTACCGCAAGTAGGCCCGATATTATGTTTGCCGTATGCGTATGTGCTCGTTATCAGTCTCAACCTAAGGAGTCTCACTTAGTAGCGGTAAAACGTCTTTTCCGTTATCTAAGTTATACACTTGATTTTGGATTACTTTATCCGAAATCTAGCACGTATGAGTTAATCTCATATAGTGATGCCGATTATGCGGGATGCAAATCCGACAGGAAAAGTACTAGTGGCACTTGCCATTTTATAGGAAATTCCCTTGTCTCTTGGTTTTCCAAGAAGCAAAATTCCGTATCACTTTCAACCACCGAGGCGGAATACATTGCCGCCGGTGCCGCGTGTGCTCAAGTTCTTTGGATGAGATACACACTTAAAGACTTTGGTATAAACTGTGATACTTGCCCTATCATGGTGGACAACCAAAGTGCAATATGTCTTTCCAAGAACCCGGTACACCATTCCCGTTCGAAACACATAGATGTCCGACACCACTTTTTAGATGATCATGTTGCTAAAAAGGACATCATTTTAGTGTACGTTGAAACCCAAAAGCAAATCGCCGATATTTTCACGAAACCCCTAAAGGAGGACTCTTTTGTGCGGTTGCGTCGAGAATTGGGGATTATGGGTGAATCCGAGATATAGGATTCATGTTTCGTTCAATAATCTTGCATGCTATTATATTTTGCAATATTTCGTTCATGCTAGACTTATTGGATTTTTCGGGATTTTATGTGATATTTTGAATTTTTACTCGAATTCATGTTTTGAATGTCGTATTTGAGATTTCGATGTTTAATGGGGTAGTTTAGATGATTATTGAGAGAATTGCGATGTATCGTCCAAGTGTATTGAGGAGAGAACTTGATTATCAACTTTTGGACTCATTTAGTCGGTTTCAGTTCAACCACCAACCGACTAGATGCCCATCTAGTCGGTTAGTAGAAGAACTTAGACCGACTAACTCAAGCTTTTTGAGTTTTCTCTCCAGTTTAACTCTTTAGTCGGTTCATGTTCAGTGACCGACCGACTAGATTAGGATCTAGTCGGTCAGTAACTGAACACAGACCGACTAATTCTTGTCAGGTAACTTGGATTCAGCCACTATTTGCAACTAGTCGGTTCAAGCTCATTGACCGACCGACTAGATCGTGATCTAGTCGGTCAGTGCTTGAACTGTGACCGACTAGCTGTGCCAGGGACTGTTTGGTCTTTTGAGCTTTCGACCGACTTAAACTCGTTTTTAGTCGGTTTCTTCTCATTTTAGTCGATCAAAACTTCCTCTCTCTCAGCTAAAAACCCCCGACTCCCTCGTGACCCTTCGACTTCCGGCCACTTTCCGACCTCCTCCGCCGTCGCCGGCCGTCGTTCTTCCTCCTAGGGTAACCCTCTCTCCTCCCTCTCCTATCTAGGGTTCGGTTTTCCATTCTAGGGTTAGGTTTTCATTTCAATTCTCCTTCTAGGGTTTTGGATTTCCTAGGGTTGTGCTAGGGTTGCTTCTTTGATCTCTCTTGCGTCGTGTCGTGCCGAGATTAAAGCTCGTACACGTATACCGATCCCTCCATCTAGCCCCTCGCCGATGACCGTAGAACCAAACCCTACGGAACCTGTTCAACCTACTAGAACCCCTCCGAAACGCCGTGCCAAAACCACCCAACCCTCTTCGTCTTCGCCTCCTCTTAAGCGTAAGAGGACGGCGACTGCAAAACCCCGAGCCAAATCTCAGCCCAAGACCAAACCTGTAGTTTTTCGTGCTCCTACTCCTCCCGGTGCTTCGGATTCCGACACCGAGTATATCCCTGAGCCTGAGACTCATAGGGAACCCACTCCTCCTACCCATCCTGAGTCTAGCTCCCACCCTCGTACGTCTACCCGTAAGCCTAAGGGAAAGGCTCCGATGCCGGTGGGCGGTGTCGATATCTCGTTGTGTCGTGACGACCCGATGTGTCTAGCGGCTTACAACCGTATCGAACATTGCCCGCTGCTTCTGGAGTCTGGAGCATTTCGTCCAGTTCAGTGACTTCATAAGGTTAGCTGATCTTCTTTCGTCGTCGGGTCTTCTCGATTACCTTCGATATGACCCGAAGGCGAACCCTCACCCGTACCCTCGATTAGTGAAGCTATTCTATGCCAATAGGATCCGGGGTCAGTACGATGAGACCCACTCTGTTGAGACGACTGTTTTGGGGACTCCTATAGTCCTCACGGCAGAAATCTTAGGAGAGATTTTGGGTATCTCTTCGTCTGGCCTCCTCCCCTCAGATATTTCTGTTGACGATATTTCTTCCTTAGATCAGACCGTCCTCTCTGAGATTTTCCATCAGATCCCTCCCGCCATGATTGGCGTGCCTTCAAAATCTTTCAAGCCGAATGCATATGTCCTCAACTTGATTCTGAAGTCGTGCTTGCTTCCCAAGTACGGCTCCTCATCTCTCCCGTCCCAGCCCTTTCTGAAGCTGATCTATGCCATATTCATGGGGAGCTCGATTAACTGGGCTTGCATTATACTCGATAAGATTGATTATTTCGAGTGTATTCGCAAGTCCTTTAAATCGGCTCATATCCCATTTCCTTGCTTGTTGATCCTTGTGTTCCGTCACTTCCGTGTCCCCTTGCCTCGTGACGATGAGCGTCCCCTTGGTCCTCCCCTGAACGCGACGGCCGTCAAGAAATCTCTTGCGGCGCTTCGTCACGTTCAGAGGACGACACCTTCAGCGTCTGCCTCTGCCTCTGCTGCTCCCTCTGCCACCCTTGATGATGTCGTTCGGTTACTTCGTCGTCACGAGTCTCGTTTGGCTCGTACCGAGGAGGTAGTTTGCCGTATGGCTCGTCTGATGGGTGTTGAGCTTCCTCCTTCTGTTTCTGAGGATGAGGAGATGGATGAGTTGGCCGAGGAGGACATTGAGGAGCTTTGTCGTACTTCCACTCGTGCCCCCGAGGGCCCTTCTGGTACTGCTGCTGGTGCTTCCTCTTCTGGTGCTGCTGTTGCTGCTTTGTCTGCTGGTGCCCCCGAGAGCACACCTGTTGCCACCGCTCCCGCGGTGGATACTCCGACTGGTGCTCCCGAGGCCACTACGGTTGCTGCTCCAGAGATTGCCACTCCTGCTGATATTCCAGACGTTCCTGCTGATCCAGTCACCACCTCTGCTCCTGCTGAGCCTGCAGTTGGTTCTGATCCTCCCGCTGCCTCTTGAGTTTCTTTGAGGCCTCTCCCGATACTCATTGGATGACATATCTAGTTGTGAGAGATGTTGGGTAGGATAGTGTGGGTGGCTATGTTTTTTTGGGTCTTTTTGATATTTTTGATGATGTATTTGGATGTCTTTTGATGATGGTGTATTTTTTGACACTCCGATATCTGGATATGATGATGTATTTTGTGCTCCGATCGGTGGATCGATGTTTTGTATGTCGGTGATGTACTCTGGTTCATATTATATATATATATACATCGCAGTTGACATTTCATTCTATTGTGCACAATTTATATTTTTTTTGTCTCTGATGTTTGATTTCGTCGCTCGACGATATTAACTTGGTTTAATAGAAATTTCTTCTATGGAAACATAGAATTGTTTTCCATGCACTAAATTAACCAAGAATGTTGATATTGGAGAGTATATTCCATAACTCAATCCGTAATTTTGATTTGAGTTTTGATGATTTCGTTTTACGATTTTCGACTATGGTATCATTGACACGCCTTGATTCTCTTCGTATTTTTCTCTTTGGTGTCACTTGAACCGTCGTCGTATTCTACGACTCCCGTGCTTTTTATTTGAGGCCATTGTTGTTGTCGTTGTTATCCTCCTGCTCTTTTTGCTTATGCCAAAGGGGGATAGATATAATAATAACGATGTGCTAAATGAAAATTTAAAGCAATTTTCCAAGAATCTAACTTGATGTGTTAGATTCAGGGGGAGTTAAGATATATAAATAGATTTTCAAATCCGATATTTCAATAACCTTTATTTGGTATTCAATAATTCAATAATTGATTCTCATTTTATATACTTCACTCGTCTGCTTGATGCGTATTATTATTGTTTAATTTGGAATTAACGTGTCATCAATGCGGGGGGAGTAAGTAAATTTCATTTGAATTATTATTTTTGATTATTATTTATGTTGGTTTGTCATCACCAAAAAGGGGGAGAATGTTGGATATTGGACTCCCTGGACTTGGTTTTGGATGATGAACAAACATAAATATAACGTGAACTAACACTTTGTGAGCGCAGTTATGGAGATCGTCGCCAAATTCATATGAATTTCAATTACGACGTCTCAAGACTTCTCAAAGCACGTGATCATATGCCTAAAGCTTCGTTGAAGCTTATGGACCAATTTAGAAGTCATGAAGATTCGATTGAAGCTATTGAAGACGATATCGTCAAGTTTTATTTATAGTCTTTAAGCTTCTTTCGAAGAATGTTAAGCCTTGAGTAGGTTTTACGGTTTAAATCTTCATATCGCTCATATCTTAGCTCTAGGATCTTAGTAGAAGTCCACACAATCCTTCCCGAAGCTTCGCGCTTCGATTCGGGACTTCTTGTGCATGTTAGTTGGTTCAAGAAGAAGAACTGACCGACTAGATGGTGATCTAGTCGGTCGGCAAAGCTTCTTGGACCGACTAGTTCTTCTCAGTCATTTCCAAGCTCTTTACTGTTTACAGTTAGTCGGTCTAAGTTGACTCACCGACCGACTAGTTTGTGAACTAGTCGGTCAGTGATGCTTCTGTGACCGACTAGTTGAGCTTTCCCTGTACATGCACATTTGAGCCTATGCTACTGTTTATCTTTAGTCGGTCTGTGTTCATTGATCGACCGACTAGTTGATGAACTAGTCGGTCAACTTTCCTTCTTAGACCGACTAGTTTAGTTTACTGTACATACCAAATTTTCACCATACTTACTGTTTATTGTTAGTCGGTCTATGTTCATTTAGTGACCGACTAGTTGGTGAATTAGTCGGTCAACATTTTTTCTTGGACCGACTAAGTCTATTTTAGCTCAGACTTCAATTTTATCTGTTAGTCGGTCTCAGTTGAGTAACCGACCGACTAGTTGTGAAACTAGTCGGTCAGCTACTCTTCTTAGACGGACTAGTTCCTTTTGTCTGTGCTTTGATCTTTTCTTTGTTCACCCATTAGTCGGTATACGTTAATTGACCGACCGACTAGTTGATGAACTAGTCGGTCGGTGGTTGTTCTTTGACCGACTATTTGGGTTCAGAAAAGAGCCGTTGGAGCATTTAATGACTCGAATTTCTTTCTCTCTCTCCTCCATCCTATATATACTTGATGGGCTGCATTCATTGCTGCCAAGGCTGATATTATTGCAAGTTTAGAGATCAAGAGAAATCATTCCAAGCTCATTCAAAGCTCATTCATTCCATTCAATAATCTCTACTCACTCTTACTTCCAAAGAGAGATTCATTGAGTGTGAAGCCTTCCAAGCCAAGTGCTTGATTCTAGGTCACCAACTTTCCCAAAGCTCTCCATCGCTGATCTACATCTTGGAGCTAGGGTTTGGTGCCACTTCTTCCTCAAAATCATCCTTGCCCTAATTCGTAAGCAATACTCAAGGCATAGGTATTTTGTCGGTAAGAAGTTTTTCTTATTTCATTTCATATTTGATTTGTAAGTTTCACTCTCGGTTGTGAGAGTGTGGTTGTGATCCCGGGTTGTGGGAGTCACAAATTACATTTTGTATGATTTGACTTGTGGAGGCTTTTCACAAGTATTTCATAGTGGAAATCTTGAGTTAGGGTTTCTAACTCAAGTATCCGGAGGGGATCCGGGTGGTTGGGACGTAGGATCACCGGGAACAAGTCAGAGAGACTTGGGTGGATCCGAACCCAGTAACATCTATTGTTAGCATTGTTAATTTTGTTGTTGTCTTCAATTTAAGCTTCCGCAAATTGATTCGGTAGTTGTTTGCATTATAATTAGGAATTATACTCCTTGTTATTTTTAAAGTACTATTCACCCCCCCTCTAGTACTTGTGCAGTAGCTTGTAGGGCATTACAGCTTTTTGTATCATGGAGATCACTCCCGCAAGGAGAGCATCTGAAACGCCTGAAGGCTTTTTGTATCACGGAGATCACTCCCGCAAGGAGAGCATCTGAAACACCCGAAGGCTTTTTGTGTAACAGTGACATGACACGACCAGTGTACGGGAGATGTTATTCTAGGGTGTCCACATGCACGCACATACAAGGTAATCGTACGGTGTCAAAACTTGTTTGTCGGGCTTAGACTTCGTCGTCAAGTCTGAGCCGTCAAGGGTCAACCCGGACGCTATCATTTCACGTCGGTTCTATTTGTTCACAATTATCAGTTCTAACCAACTAAGGCCTAAGCACGGCCAAAAGTGCAAGTGGGATACACTTGCCTGCGATGGCGAGTGTGTCGTCCTCCCGAAGCGTCTCGTCCAAGCGTCTCGTCTACGGAAGTCTGTCTGAAATATCACCACGGTGACGGTGTCAGGTCTCAATTTCATCACATCCTATTAGGGTTCATTTCTCGGTTATCGGGACTATCCTATTCGTCAAAAATCACATTTTGGCGTTTCATCAGCCTAGATCGACCACTACCCTATGTGCACAGAAAAGTCATCCGATGGTCGATCTCTATAGTGAGCAGCGTTTTACAGATGCAGAAAGTAAATTTAGTTCACGTTGACAGATTTTAGATTAGGTTTTACGTTTCACTACGAGTGGGTTCTTGCTACATTTCAGGGAACTAACCTGAAACAACGATCGAGCGAAATCTGATGTCGGATCTGGAAACGGCAGCGGATCGCGTCGCCACTCCCAGAACGTCTCGTCACCGGTCTTTAATTTTCATGTGATCGCACGGAAAGCGTGATCGTCTCTGTGCCATTAGATTCACGATGTCAACTTAAGGAATTTAACCAACTATAATACTATTAAGGTTCATTAGCAGATAAAATAGTTTTGGGTACTGCACGATATTATGTGCCATAACTAATTGTTTCTAATATAAGTAGACTTAAGCATGTATTAATACACTGTTATTGTAAAGACTTGTGTCAAATGGTACAACCCACATAATAAAATGACCTATGGAAAATAACCTCAGTACTTCATATAATTAATACTCGTTTATATCACAATGCGTGTATATATAAAATAACTTCGTACACTGCTCCATGGCTTATCAGACTGTATATATAAAACTTACCGTTGCTTCGTCGCCTTGTATCCGATCACATGCGAGTGACCGTAGGTTGAACGGTGACGAGACGAAAGCAGCTGCGACGTGGTGGTGGGCAGGCCCGAGAGCTGGGGTTTACTGCCGTGGGAAGTAGTCGACGGTGAGATCACGAGGCGTCGAGGGTGAGCAGGGACAGGAGGCGGTTGGTGTCGAGAGGGGCTCCTGGCGACGACTGTCGCTGGCCGGTGGGTGGCAGAGCGCTGCCGGTGTGGGGTTGATGGTCGTGGAGTGGGGGCAGCTCGCAGAGGAAGGCTTCGGGTGGCGGTGCGTGGCCTGTGCACGCGTGGGGGCGAGAGGGGCTTCGCGAACGGCGTGCTGGGGGCTCTGGCGGTGACGTGCGAGGGTTTCAGGCGATCTGCGACGACGTCGGGGGTCGCAGGCGGGCGTCGGGGGTGGGCGGCAGCGGTCTGAAAACACAGCTGCGCTGCTGTTACCGCTGCGCGTCGGAAAAGCCCGGCAAGGCTGTTGGCGGCGCCCTCCGGCAGAGAACGATGAGGCGGGGCCTCTCCTCCGGCTGTCAGGGGCCGATGACGATCGAGGGAAAGGTCACGGCGTCGAAGTAAGGGGAAAGAGGGAACTTTTTGGTTTGAGAGAGAGAGAGAGAGAGAGAGAGAGAGAGAGAGAGAGAGAGAGAGAGAGAGAGAGAGAGAGAGAGAGAGAGAGGAGACCGAAAATTGTGGTAGCTGGCAAAGTTTCACAGTCCCCCCCTAGGTCACTTTTCTTACGTGAATAAAGTTAGGGTTTTAATAATATTAAAGCTGATATTTAACTATATAGTTTTAGGTTAAGTGTGGGAGATAGAGAGAGATAGGGAGTACAACTTGGGGGAAGTCTAGGGGTCAATAGAGTAGGAAATTTAGGAAATATTCTTGTGCCATTAATTTGGGATATAGCCAGGTTTGGCTAAACAATTTGAATTTCGAAATTGATCAGGGCAAATCAACGGTCCAGATTTATCCGGGCGATAACTCTCAAACCGGGCGTCGGAAAAATAATCCAAAAATACCGGGACGATCGCGGAGACGAGACGCACAGATCTACGGAGCTCGATCGTGCGTAACGTCTACCAAGAATTTATTTAAAATTGGAAACAGAGTTTTGAGTCAAATGACTAAAATGCCCATTTCGTTCAAAGTCGTTTTGCGAGAAAACGAGCCATGAAACGACGTTCCCGAAAATTACTATAAAATTCAACTCCCCGAAACGATCGTAACGGCATATCGCATCTCATATGCTGGAGCTCGGAAATAGCCAAATAAAATACGTGCACGATAAAACACGTGCGCGCAGAAAATTACAAACGGTCGGAAAGCGGCAGTTACATTCTACCCACCTTAGAAATGATTCCGCCCTCGGAATCACTCATAATAAGACTAATTAATAAAATCCATAAATACTTAAGCCTATAACCCTCGTCCCCCACACAATGGTCTCTAATCCTATAACTTCAACACCGTTCCTCAAATAATCCATCATAATCCTTCTTTTCACTGTATAAAGCCACGACTAAACTCATCTCCTAATATTTAGCTATAGACCCATCACTTACTGTTCAAATTTCCAACTCCAAGTCCTCTCAAAAGAATAATAATCATCTTCTCATACCATACCACTCCGCTAAACATCATCGCTCAATAACATCTTTTAAATTTCTCAATCTTTTCCCAATATTAATAAATCTCCAAAAATGAGATTCTAGTCAACCACCAATCCAAGACAAAAACTTGGTCTATCCTATGCTACCTTCACAAATCAACAATCGCAGTGTCTTCAATACATTCCGTGTCATATCTCACCATAACTTGTCCGCCAGATAAATTTTAACTATCAGAATCACATCTCATCCTACTCGCTATAACTAATCCCAACCAATTTAAGTCTGACTGCCTAACCATCCATTCATCTCAACACGTCGTGTTACTCCTAATGTCTTCTCATGTCAACTCAACAATCAAGTCTCGATGCTAATAAAAGCTCTACTCAATCTCATGATCACCCTAACTCCTACCATACTCTGTAGCCATCCTTATCTACCATTCGTCTAAGCCTCAAATCTGAAAAGTTCTCATCTTCACGCATATAATCTCATTCAACCAGAATTCCCCATTGAGTCCGCCACACTTCGGTTTTATAAATAAGTCTTGGACAGCCCATTCTTTTCATCCGAAAGAAATCTATTCCAATATCCTATTGTTCCAAAATCGGTTAATCATTGCTATAACAAATCTCATCTCTCCCTGAGCCTACCCGCAACAAAATCCTACAAAAATAATAGCTAGTCCCAAAACTATAACAACCATAACATAACATTTCTAAATGGAGAGAGAGAAGAGAAGGGAAACTTAAAACCAGTGACACATTTTTAAAACATTTGGAAAAAAACGTGCGGAGTCGTGGTAATGGATGAGGAAGGATAATTGATTTGTGATCTTGTGAGCTGATTTCAAAAACTTTAAATTTTTGGTTTAGAAGAAAACAAAATTTTGATACAAGCACATGCAGTCAAGAATAAGCTATTCTATAATTGCGAAAAACTACGTCTAAGGAAATTGCCTGCTATGACACTATTCATATAAGTATGAATACCGTCATTCAGACAACTTTAAGCATATCATGGTTAACACTGAGTACACATTCAAGACACAAAAGGCAATCATCAGGATCCTAAAGAACACACACTCATACAGGTCTACGCACTTTACCTATACTCATGCACCACGACGACATCACCTACCAAAAGGGCATACTCCTAGACCGGAGATAACATAGACAACTACAAGGACTAATATCTAAGCAAAAAAAGAAACAGAAACCAAAAGTGTAACGAAATAAATCGGAAAGACGTGTTCAAGTAAGGCGGGGCAAGGAGATAGTTGGTTGGATGGAACGAAAAATATTCTTCAAAATAACTAGATTGATGACGGGAGAATTACGTGTAAAATATGGTATCATATACTTTCAAAAAAATATATATATTTATATACTTAAAAGTGAGCAGATGTAGCTGATCGCACCCCGGATACACGTCCCGGAGCGACGGTTGTAGTTTTACCGCAAGCGCACGGTATAGCAGCGAGCGGGTTATCGAACACAGGGAGGACGAATGACCGTGCTTGTTCCAATCAACCTGGCTATTTAAGAAGAGAGAAATTTGTCTTTGGCGATCCTGTCACAATCGTCAGACAAAGTACGGAAATATCAAATCAAATAAAGAACGTCTAGGGAATGGGGAATTCCCGCTACTCACCGTATTTCGTAAATGTGGTTCATCGGTATCAAAATTGCTAGAATAAGATTTTGGATGAACTAGTTGCAACTGAATGTAGAACCAAGCTCACGCTCTCGCGCTGTTGCCGGTCTATAGCTATCCTAGGTTCGGGTCCAATCTCTTGCAAACCCTAGCCTAGGGAAGCTAGCATTAGGATCAACATCATCGTTCAATCACGCACCGAGCCCAATCTCTTGCAAACTCGGCCCGCGACCTAGGTTGGGATAGTTCCTACCCGTCCAATCTCTTGCAAACGGGTATCGGCACGGAATTGCAACCGGAAACCCTAGTATCGGTCCAATCTCTTGCAAACCGATACTACGGAAATTTGATTCCAACCCAATTCGGATTTCTAGGGTTTCCTATCGAATTGGGATCCAATCTCTTGCAAATCCCAATCGGTATGAACTCCTAGCTATCCGTAGTAAATCGATCCCAAACTAATCCCTAAATAACAATTCTAGCAAAATTTCTACCAATTCATCACAAATATGAAATTGGGCTTGTAGGGTTCATCCCCACGCCCCAAGACGTGGAGACTACTCGCAATTCATAGCACAAGCACAAGAATAATCAATGAAATAAGCAATAGAATTCATCACAAGATTGAGATATGCAATAAAAATAGAATTTTTGGAGAAGAGAGAGACAAACCAATGGAGTTCTTCAATTAATCCAACAAAAACCAGCTTTTTGTCCTCTCTCTAATCACAAGAATAAAGCTAAAAAGTAAACCTAAAAGGCTGCAAAAATCTAAGAGAAAAGCTCTCCCAAACTAGGGTAAAAAAAGGGGTTAAATACCCCCCAAAATGGTCCAAAAACTGTGACCAAAATACCCCTGCGCAGCCTGAAATCCGCAATTTTCGCTACAGGCAGCGCGTCGCACTCGGCCGAGTGACAAAAGTCGCTCGGCCGAGTGAGAAACCCTGTAATTTTCCAGTAAGTCTTGATCTTCAGGGGTCTTCACTTCGGGGGCGGCTCGGCCGAGTGAGTTGTCGTCACTCGGCCGATGGCTTCTTGGCACTCGGGCGGTCGGGATTATCCACTCGGCCGAGTGGGTCTTCTGAAGCTCAGGCAGCCGAAAAACAGTAAGTTGGCGATTTCTGAATGGCCTCGTCTGGGCGCCACTCGGGCGGACGGGATGTCGTCACTCGGCTGATGTGGTCTCCGTCGCTCGGCCGAGTGCACATATGAATCGTGTCTGATCTGGTTGGCCGAGCGGTGTCTCGCTGGTCGGCCGAGTGACTCCTTCACTCGGCCGAGTGGGACACCAAGAGTGCCTAATCAGCTTGTTTTGGCCTCCTCGTCGCTCCTGCGACGTCCGTTCTTCTTCTGCTCCTCTCCAACAGCAAAATACCCCTTGGGGAGGTCGTCGGTGACCCTCTGGAGTAAGCACATCTCGAGATCACTCCGAATCGCGCCAAATCACCTGAAATGCGACAAAAACAACAAATCGTGAAAAGCATCGCAATATCATCGATATATCGTGAAAAACATGATTTGGGCGATCTAAATGGCATGCAAACATGCGGGAAAAAAGTGTAAAATAAGGAGTGATCAAAATCCCCCAAGCTTACCTCTTACTCGTCCTCGAGGAAGATAAGTAAAAGGCGAACCCGGTGGATTCGGAAAACGAAAACGGCGAAAAATGAAAAACGAAAAACGGAGAAGAATGAAAAACGAAATATAAATAAAAAATAAAGAAGAAAGAAAGAAGCGAAGAGGTAAGTTGCTAGATCATTTTCTCAGGACGTGGGTTTCGCTTACTCACATAGCATGCACTGAATGAAAAAAATACATGTCAAAGAGTTTTATTTTGATATCATAGTATAATAGTGCAAATAGAAATAGACAACCCACGAACAACGATACAATCATGAAAAACAGAATAATTTTAGAATTAGCATCGTCTGAATCATTTAAAGCGGTATACAAATCGCAGATCACACACTTTTCAATTGAATGCTTTCTATGGGGAGTATAAGAGTATCACACAATAGAATAAAGAGAATAGAAAAGTATGGATTTCATGATATGAATGCTAGGCTTAGATTCCTGGATTCGTAAAGCTAGAAATAATCTCACCGAGTATAGAATATTACTTAGCCTAGGTTGTCGTGCAACGTCAAGTAGTCACTCTCTCACACATCAATGGATTCTCTCCCCCAAGCTTATCTATAAGCATGGTGGCATAAAAAATATTCACATCCCCATTTTTGTAAAGCTCCAAAAGCAATGAAAATGAAAACGAAAAGAGAGAAGAAAGAAAGAAAGTGAGATGTGATCTTTTATTGAGGATTTTTCCTACCCTTTTTTTCTTTTGTTCTTTTTCTTTCTTTTGTTGTTGTTTTTTTTCATATAGCATATATACACAACGATCCCAACTCAAAGAGAGATAATGATATACAAGAATATTTTCTCTTTTCTCTTTTTTTTTGAATAAGAAATTTGGAGCTAGGAATTAATAGCGGGGGAAATGCCATATAATAGAATCGCTAAGGGGAGATTCACCAATGATTTTAAAAGTAGAGAAATGCTGTTCAAGATTTGTGGAGAAAGAAATAGATATATCTCTCGGTTCACTCTATAAGACATGCACGACAACTTCAGCGGGGTAATCTAATCTACTCAGTTTCGATCACAAAAAAGCTAACTAATCCAGATTTATCATAGCTAACATCATTCAATCATCCTGAAGTGAAATGTACAATTCATGCATATAGAAGTGATATAGGAAAAGAAATCGGTACTCCAGATATAGGCATTCAATGCGTGAATCTTGGTGTGTTTTCTGTGATAGCATACATATGAATATTCAGACTCAGCTAATAATAAAATTTCATCCATTTTCATGTGGAAAAAGTGTGGGTTACTATCTCTAGGTGCAAGGCAAGTCATAGCATATGATATCAGAAATAAAGTCTAAGACATGACAAATATATCATGCATATAGAGTAAGCTAACTCCACGTCATCATCATCATAGAAAAGTCATCTCTAGCATGAGATGAAAAAGAAAGAAATAAAGATAAAGGGAAAATAGAACTAATTACAATGCGGCACACAGAAAAATAAGGAAAACGTGATGCATGGTAAAATAAAGGGAAAATGATGAAAATAAGTGCAAAAGCGGAAAATGGCGTGAAAAACTAAAAATAAAGGTGGCAAATCGAAAAACGAACGTGAGGACTCACTCCCCCAAGCTAAATGACACAGTGTCCTCAATGTGCAAAGTGGGGCACACCGAGAGACAAGTAATGGGATGTGAAAGTGAGGGTGCATGCATGATGGAAAAAAGAAAATAAAAATAAAGAAATGAAAAATATGATGCGGACATGATGCATGCAAATATAGGAGTGAGACAGATATATAGATGTGGCACCAAAAACTCTCCCTCTCTCCCAAAAAAGATATATAAAGATACGATCAGAATGAGAATCCCAAAATAAGTGAGGGGAGGGGGGGGGGGGGGGGGGGGGGGTGTACAAAAATGCAACAGGACCCAGCAGAAACGGGCAGCACAACGGCAAAAATAATCGACGGCATCAAGGGTGCCTAAGAAGGTGGTGATGCGCCGTCTCCGTCCTGAGGCGGAAGTGGTGGTGGTGGCTGGACAGGCTGCTGAGCGGGTGTGGGCGTGGAAGTGGTAGCAGGCTGAGTGCGTGTGGAAGTGTGGGTGGGAACCTGCTGGGTGGGCGGGGGTACGCGTGTGAGACGCTCCAGGACCTGGGAAAGGCAGTAGTGAATCTGCGGGAGCAGGTCGAAGCGGTGAGCCATATCGGTGACGGTGGCGGACAGGGTCCTAAGGTCGCCTCTGAGGCCACTCACCGCCCCCTCTAGAGCACGAATGCTCTGAAGTACAGTATCAGGGGGAGGTGGTGCAGAGGGACGCACCGGTCGGGGCTGTGTAGGGCGGGGCTGGCGTACTCTGGTGGCGTAGGTGACGGGCTCAGCGGGTAGGGGAACAAAAGGTGTTGTGCTCGCGAAAGTGGGCCTGGCCTCAGTGCGAGGCTGGGCGGGACGGTGGGAAGTGGAGGCAGCAGCAACGAAAGAAGAACACAAAAGAGGCAACGAGGTGGCCGGAGAGGTCGGTGGCATAGAAGTGTGGACAGACGCCACGACACTCTCGGAAAATACAGCAGCAGTGGAAACAGAGGGCTCTCCGCACTCAACTACGGTCGGCGGGCGCTCGGGTGGGGCAGAAGAAACGGGCTCGGCAGACAGAGGGCCAGTGGTGGTGGTGACAGGCGTGGCAGCAGCGGAAGTGGGCTCAGCTAAGGGACTCCTGACACCGACAGAGGTGTGGACAGAGGTGTCAGGAGCAACTGAAACATCGGGGATAGGCTGAGGGGCCACGGGGTCAACAGGGGCAGCAGGCTCGGCAGGTGCAACAGGGTCTGCGGGGGCAACGTGGGCAGCGTGGGACTGCTCGGCCTCCTCGGCCTCGAGCACGTAAGCAGCGGGGATGAGAACATCCATCGCAGGGAGCCAGTCCACATGGGCTGGTGCAATCTGAGTCCGAGCTGGGCTCGGAAGAATCATGTAATCGGCACCGTAAGGGCCGTGCAACCAGACCCAGTGACGCTCACCGTGCGGACGAAGCATCTTCATCCGGGCCATAACATCAATCGACAGAGAAGTGGGGCCCGGTGCTCGTCGCAGGTCGTCAGGGAAGTCCTCGCCGGTCATAAGGGCAAGCAAGGTGATTAGGCCGCCGCAGCATATCGGTGAGTGAGCGCCCACCGATACAATGATGCGGTCCAAAAACCAAGCCGCAACATCTATCACGACGACGGGGACAAGCTCATCGCCATCCCTAGATAGAGCTCTGGGCCGTGTCATCGCGTAGAGCATGTAGAGCTCTGGCGTGGACATCGTGCCCGGCTCATATCTGGCCAAAAAGGTCGTCGCCATAAGGCGCTGAGCTATACGTAGGCAGGGATGGACAATGGCCGAGGCCTTGGCCCTACTAGGGTCAAAGGCAGCGTGAAGACCCATAATCCGGGCCCAGAAGGCACCGGCGTCGAAGGAAGGTGGGGGGATATGGGTGGGGGCGTAACCTCGATCGGCCCCGGGGACATCGGGCCACGAGAAAAATGCTCTCATCATACCGAGAGTGACCTGGCACTCCCAGTCCATGAACCGAAACGAGCATCCCTCGTCGGTCCGGGCGATCGAACTAAGTACCTCAAGTGTCGGACGGATAAACGTGTCCGCCGACACCTGCAAGAAATCTCGCCAGCCCACGTTGTAGTACAACGTGAGCATCCCCTTTAGTACCCCCAGGCGTCCTAGGTCGGCAAGGTAGGCAAACCTGGAGGGTATGATCGAGCGCTGAGAAATACGCTCGAAAGCGACGCGGTGTGCATCGTTCCGGAACGTGATCCCCAGCGGCCCGATAAGTGGAGCCGGAGGTGGTGGTTGTGGAGCGGCAGGGAGTGGCTGTGCGGGGTGTGCGGGCTGTGCGGGCTCTGTAGGCTGTGCGGGGTGTGCGGGGCCTGCAGGCTGTGCTGGGTGGACGACGTGTGTGGGAGAAGGTGGAGGAGAGTCCTCCAACTCATGGGAGGGGCCTGCATCATCCGACCGCTTCCGCTTGGCGGAAGCTCTCTTCGACCGCGGCCGTGTCCGGGGCGGCATATCGGCCCCGAGCGCGCGCCGAAAAACGTGAAAAGTGCGGTGTGTGCAAAATAAAGGAAAGAGTATACCCCGACACGCCGCGAGTGCTAAGCAATGGAAGCGTGCGAAGACAGCGCCTCCGCGAAGCCCGAATCAGTCCCTAGAAGCTCCCCTGGGCTCCCCTAAGCTCCCAAAAACAACCTGCGCATGAAATGGAGATATCAGCGGGTAATATTCAAAACGTAAGGAGCATTAGGGGTATAATAGATAGATATAGAAATTAATTTGGGTTTGGGGTTCGTTTATCGCATGGATCCTCGAAAAATACACAAAAAGAGGAGAAAAAGGCGAAATAGGCGATACCGGAGGTGGTCGGAGCGGTGGCCGCTGGCGATGACTCGGGCGAGGCGCGGCGGGTGATCGGCCGGCAGTGGCTGGCCGAGCGGCGGCGCGACGGTCGGCGGTCGGGCGAGTGGGAGCGCGAGCGAGCGAGGGAGCTGAAGGGTCGGGGAAAAAATCGCTTGCGTCGTTTCGAAAAACGAGCCCGACCCCCCCCTTTTATAGGAAAAGTTACGACTCGGCCGAGTGACGAGGTCACTCGGCCGAGCGAGATCAATGGAAAATTCCTCCCCGCTTATGCTTCGGCTGAGTGGCCTTGCCAGCCTCGGCCGAGTGGAGTAAGTCCATTTGGCCGAGTGGCTCAAGCTACTCGGCAAGACTCGCCATAGGAGCGTATCCGTTTTACTCGGCCGAGTGAATATATATATACTCGACCGAGTAGCAGTTATACTGAAATCAGGAAAATAAACAGAGAGTTGGGTATAGCAGACTTCCCTCGTTCGTGAGCGGCTCGGCCGGACGAACTTGTGTACTTGGCCGAGTGACTAGTATACTCGGCCGAGTGAGCCTTGTGTTCTGCTGTTTGTCTTCGTTTGGGCTCTAAACTCCGTCTTTCTTCCTCCAGTCGATTTCATCTTCCTCCTAAGCATCGAGCGCCTTCCTGGGGTGCTCCTTATCACCTCGTTCATCCTCCTCATGATGGATTTACCTATCTCCTCTCCTGTCAAGAAAAATAGGACCCATTATCACAAAATTTTTGGGCGAACGACTCAAAACACTAAAAATTTCAAAAACAAAAATAAAGAAAAAGTAAAAATAAAGCAATAACCGTCGGGTTGCCTCCCGACAAGCGCTCGTTTAAGGTCGTGAGCTCGACCCCCTATGATTTTCAATTAATGCGGGATGTTTGGTGCATATGAGATGCACCCATCAAACTTTCCGGGGAGAACGCTTGGATTCGGAAATTGCGGCGGCGTGTTCTCCCTCGGTGGTCTCCCGTCTCGAATAGTGTTGGGGGGAGGCTCCCCCAAGCTAGCGTTTGCTCCGGTCAACGGCTTCACCGGTGACGCCGATTTCCGTATCGGCGGAGCTTTCTTCGGAGACTTCAATTTCGAGAGCTTGCAGAGCTCTCAATCCTTGCGACATCAGCGTCGCCTTCATCATTTTCAGCGGAGAGGTCGGGGGAATCATCTATCTTCTCATCTCGGCCTAAATCCGGGCCTTCATCGAAATCCTCATCGAAAAGAGCTCCAATCGAGTGGGGGATCGCCTCTTCAATTACCTCATCAAGGAGGTCCATGTAGTCAAGCTCCTCGTGCTAAGGCATGTGTTTCATAGCCTTAGGAATGTGAAGCTCCACCTCGATGTTGCCGACGTTCAAAGTTAGGGTACCTTCTCGAACGTCGACAATAACACCGGCGG
Organism: Scilla litardierei; assembly: GCA_030789695.1. Lineage (NCBI taxonomy): Eukaryota > Viridiplantae > Streptophyta > Magnoliopsida > Asparagales > Asparagaceae > Scilla > Scilla litardierei. The sequence goes on from CM061133.1 coordinate 192,942,043, forward strand.
TGGCGAGGAACGGGCGTCCAAGTATCAATGACGTATCTCCCTCCTCCTTAACGTCCATGATCACGAAGTCACATGACAAGCATATTCCCCCCGGGACTTGTAGCGGGATGTCTTCGGCGATCCCTACCGGCCTTGTTATTCGCCCGTCGGCCAATTGTATCCGCATGTCGGTAGGTTTCAACTTCGTCCCGGTGTTTAGCCTTAAGAACATGGAGAGAGGCATGAGGCTCACACTAGCCCCTAAATCTACCAACGCCTTTTGAAGAGGGACGCCGCCCAAGGTGCAAGGAATCCGAAAACTCCCCGGGTCTTTAAATTTGGCCGGCTCCTTCTCTCTCTTGGTGAACCAAGAGCCCTCCTCGGCTAGCATAATCTTCTCCTTCCTCTTTCTCCCCGAAATCAAATCCTTTAAGAATTTAGCATATGTGGGGATCTCCACGATGGCGTCGAGGAAGGGAATGTTGAGGCTAACCCCTCTCAGATACTCGAGAAACTTTGCTAGCCTTTTCTCCATTTTCGCTCTAGCAAGCCTTTGGGGGAATGGGACCGGTGGCATGAAGCGCCTTTCATCAATCAATTGCTCCGCTCTTGATTTCTCCTTTTCTTGTGGCTCTTTCTCCTTCTCAACCTCAACTATCGGCTCAATTGGCTCCAAACTTTCCTCCACGGGCTCCTCGGTAGGAATCATGGCGGGGGTGGTATCCTTACCGCCTCTAGTAGTAACGGCAACTACGGCATTGATGTGGCCGGTGTTGCCCCATGGGTTCGGCTCGGGTTGCGCCGGCAATTGTTGAGTATTTCGATTGAGCAACGCCAATTGCTCCGAGACTTGAGCCACAACGGTTGCAAGGGAGTCTTGCCCCGCCTTCAAGGTAGCATTGACCTTCTTTTGCTCGACCATAAACGCCTCCATTCTAGCTTCGAAGTCGGATTGATGTTGAGCTTGTGGAGGGTTTTGATTTTGATTCCTCCACCCTTGATTGTATCCGGGCGGCCTATATGGTGGAACTTGTTGCTTCGGTTGAAAATTTTGTTGTGGAGGCCCCCTCGGCGGATAGTGTTGTTGTTGGGGTGGTGGTGGTGGTCGAGCTTGTTGAGGTGGTGGTTGTGGCGGGTTCAAAGCTCCTTCATTGTTGGCGTAAGAGAATCCGGGATGATTTCTTGCGGCCAGATTGGCCCAATACCCTTGGTTCCCCGCGACATATTGTACTTACTCCAAGGATCCTTCTCCTTGCTCTCCTCCCACATACATGGCTTGAGATTGGTCTTGCCAATCACACATTTGGTTCGTTGGAGCGGAGGTGGAAGGGGTTCCTTGGGGCTCCGTGATAAACTTCTCTAGTCTCTCCACCACCTTGTGGAGAGAATCAAACTTGCTTGTAAGCTCCGCTACGGCCTTCGCTTCGTAGATACTAGTTGGCTTCAAGGAGGACGTAGAGTGTCCTCGCTCATCGCCCCATTGTTGATTGTTTGAGGCCATCTCCTCAATTCGGGCCGTAGCTTCTTCGGGAGTCTTAGATAAGATAGCACCATTCGTCGCGGCATCAATAATTTGTTTGGTCCCCGGTTGGAGACCGTTGTAGAAGCCATGAACTAGCTCCCAATCTTCAATGCTATGGTGCGGGCATTGATGCTGCAGATCCTTAAAACGCTCCCAAGCCTCATAGAGCGTCTCTTGGGGTCCTTGCTTGAAGGACATGAGAGCGCTCCGGATCTTCACCGTCTTGGAGGGAGGATAGAACTTGTCAATGAATGCACTCGCCAACTCGTCCCAAGTGGTGAAGACCCCCTCAGCCTGCGTCCTCAGCCAATAGAGTGCCTTGTCTTTTAGCGTGAAGGGGAAGAGACGCAGTCTGATGGCATCGATGGAGACCCCCGGCATCTGAAATGTGGCGCACTTTGACAAGAATAATTGGATGTGGTAGTGAGGATTTTCATGGGCATTCCCATGAAATGGATCCTGCTGCATCAGAACCACTAGTCCAGTCTTTAGCTCGAAGTTCTTGTCAGCTGCCAACTCCGGCATGGCAATGGATGAGGTAGTAGAAGAGGTCTTAGGCCGGAGCCTATCGCGAATAGAAATTATCCTCGCCATCCTTGCCGCTAATTGGTCCGCAGTTTCCGGGTTGGTCATAAACCTCCCTTCCCGATCTTGTCTCCTTTCCGCTCTAAGTCTCCGCGCGGTACGTTCGATCTCGGGATCAAATAATATAGCTTCAGGGTCCGCCGTAGATCTCGTGTACATGCACAGGGAAAACAGAGTTTCAAAGAAATGATTAGTACCGTGGAAGGGTTAGGTACAAAGAAATAAAAATAAAAATAATAATAATAATAAAAAATAGCTAGGGTGGTAAGATCAAACGCAATCGCCTCCCCGGCAACGGCGCCAAAAACTTGATCGCACCCCGGATACACGTCCCGGAGCGACGGTTGTAGTTTTACCGCAAGCGCACGGTATAGCAGCGAGCGGGTTATCGAACACAGGGAGGACGAATGACCGTGCTTGTTCCAATCAACCTGGCTATTTAAGAAGAGAGAAATTTGCCTTTGGCGATCCTGTCACAATTGTCAGACAAAGTACGGAAATATCAAATCAAATAAAGAACGTCTAGGGAATGGGGAATTCCCGCTACTCACCGTATTTCGTAAATGTGGTTCATCGGTATCAAAATTGCTAGAATAAGATTTTGGATGAACTAGTTGCAACTGAATGTAGAACCAAGCTCACGCTCTCGCGCTGTTGCCGGTCTATAGCTATCCTAGGTTCGGGTCCAATCTCTTGTAAACCCTAGCCTAGGGAAGCTAGCATTAGGATCAACATCATCGTTCAATCGCGCACCGAGCCCAATCTCTTGCAAACTCGGCCCGCGACCTAGGTTGGGATAGTTCCTACCCGTCCAATCTCTTGCAAACGGGTATCGGCACGGAATTGCAACCGGAAACCCTAGTATCGGTCCAATCTCTTGCAAACCGATACTACGGAAATTTGATTCCAACCCAATTCGGATTTCTAGGGTTTCCTATCGAATTGGGATCCAATCTCTTTCAAATCCCAATCGGTATGAACTCCTAGCTATCCGTAGTAAATCGATCCCAAACTAATCCCTAAACAACAATTCTAGCAAAATTTCTACCAATTCATCACAAATATGAAATTGGGCTTGTAGGGTTCATCCCCACGCCCCAAGACGTGGAGACTACTCGCAATTCATAGCACAAGCACAAGAATAATCAATGAAATAAGCAATAGAATTCATCACAAGATTGAGATATGCAATAAAAATAGAATTTTTGGAGAAGAGAGAGACAAACCAATGGAGTTCTTCAATTAATCCAACAAAAATCAACTTTTTGTCCTCTCTCTAATCACAAGAATAAAGCTAAAAAGTAAACCTAAAAGGCTGCAAAAATCTAAGAGAAAAGCTCTCCCAAACTAGGGTAAAAACAGGGGTTAAATACCCCCCAAAATCGTCCAAAAACTGTGACCAAAATACCCCTGCGCAGCCTGAAATCCGCAATTTTCGCTACAGGCAGCGCGTCGCACTCGGCCGAGTGACAAAAGTCGCTCGGCCGAGTGAGAAACCCTGTAATTTTCCAGTAAGTCTTGATCTTCAGGGGTCTTCACTTCGGGGGCGACTCGGCCGAGTGAGTTGTCGTCACTCGGCCGATGGCTTCTTGGCACTCGGGCGGTCGGGATTATCCACTCGGCCGAGTGGGTTTTCTGAAGCTCAGGCAGCCGAAAAACAGTAAGTTGGTGATTTCTGAATGGCCTCGTCTGGGCGCCACTCGGGCGGACGGGATGTCGTCACTCGGCCGATGTGGTCTCCGTCGCTCGGCCGAGTGCACATATGAATCGTGTCTGATCTGGTCAGCCGAGCGGTGTCTCGCTGGTCGGCCGAGTGACTCCTTCACTCGGCCGAGTGGGACACCAAGAGTGCCCAATCAGCTTGTTTTGGCCTCCTCGTTGCTCCTGCGACGTCCGTTCTTCTTCCGCTCCTCTCCAACAGTAAAATACCCCTTGGGGAGGTCATCGGTGACCCTCTGGAGTAAGCGCATCTCGAGATCACTCCGAATCGCGCCAAATCACCTGAAATGCGACAAAAACAACAAATCGTGAAAAGCATCACAATATCATCGATATATCGTGAAAAACATGATTTGGGCGATCTAAATGGCATGCAAACATGCGGGAAAAAAGTGTAAAATAAGGAGTGATCAGTAGCAAATTAAAATTTTGGAAAAAGTAAGACGAAAGAAGGATGGGTAGGGTGAGAAACGATTGTTTTACAAACGAAAATAAATTTACACAAGGATTTTGAAATGTCGTCACGAAGAACATAGAACTGCTATAATAATAATAAGAAAATAATTGGAGTTCTCTCTAGTTTAGAAAATATTTTAAAAGTATGTACGGTAAATGATTTAGAAATAGATCTTGTAGTCCAGAAAAAATATAAATTGAATTATCAAAATGTTAACATGGTTTTTTTATTTATAAAATATAATATAGGGATTTTTTAAAGAATTTAAGCTGAGCGAAAAACTTAATACGGAATTTCGAAAATACTTTTAGGGGGAGCAGAATAGGCCAAGGAAGGGATTCGAGGGATCAACGATAATCTTCCGAAAACGATCACGCGAATCGGGAGAAAGGAAAATGATCGCATGGTGGTTACACATAGAATAAGATGCAAGGAGGCTACGATGGGACCCTACGATCGATAACGCAGAAGTGTAATGATCAGAGAGACGCTAGAAGTCAGGGGTCCTACTCATCGGGTCGTCTAAAGATCATGAGAGCTCGGCGCTAATATTTCCGAACGAGCTAACTATAATCAGGATCTAAGGGGGAAAGTTCCTAAGAGAATCGAGGTTACGTTCTGCTGGGCCCGAAGTCGATGGAGCTGGGCGAGTGACTAAGCTAAAAGGACTCTAGAATTCTAATTTGGTCAGAGCTAGGGAGGGAGAGGCTACTAAGATATCCTAAGACGTGTACTGCTAAATCTTAACTAAGGTGTCTGACTATCCACTGGGACGTCTACCTAAGTCTTCCTACCATCTAAGACTGGGTAAAACTAATTTAGACATGTACATGGACATTAAATGAATGCGATACTCTTATTGTTCCAAAATTTTGCAGGACCTGCATGGGCCACCACTAAAACCTGTCACGCCCCGCTTCCCGAAACGACGGAGGCAAAGCGTGACTAAGGCCCGCTTAGGCCGGAGCTGTGAGGATCCGACCCAATAAGCGTCTGTAGGGGTACCATTTTAAAAATTATCAGGTTCTTGCATTTATAAAATTCGGAACAATAGGAAGTACAGAAAGGAAAAGGCATTCATTAAATTAGAGATATAATATCCAGCGAGTACAAGTCTAAAAAGAAGCCTAAGCATGGCAAAAAACTATCTAAAAGCAAACTAAAAGCAGTAACCTCTGAAAGTGACGACTAAGAAGACCTCAAGGTCTGATACTCGTCAGGCACGTACTCTGGGTCGATGTCCTCGGTTCCTCGTACACCAGTGAGTCTGCCTCGTCCACGAACTCTGGCTGAACACCTGACGTACAACATCCAAGAGAAAAGGAACTGTACGTCAGGTAAAGTCTACAAGAAGGGTTAGACTCTACTGCAAGTGCACCACCAATTAAACAATGGTTTACTGGTTGATTAGCATGCATGGGTTATAACAGATGGTTTACTGGTTGATTAGCATGCTGGAGTTAAAACTGAGTAACAAAAGAAGTAACGTAGCAGGAAGGTAAAGCGTAACAAGTAGTAGTCGTAGCGTGTGCTACCAACTACGAGACTAGCCTAAAGGTGTCAGGACTAGATGGAACTAGACACGACAAGTCGGACAGGACATGACACATGAGACACGAAGGGTTCACGCCTTACGGTTCGAGGGGGATCAGACCCTCTCACCGTGCACACGCTCAACCCTACCTCAAACCCAGGAACTCAGGTCAAGAAGTACAGAGATCACTTCCGCTCGGAAAGCACCTGAAACGCCCGCAGGCTTTTTGTATCACGGAGATCACTCCCGCAAGGAGAGCATATGAAATGCCCGAAGGCTTTTTGTATCACGGAGATCACTCCCGCAAGGAGAGCATCTGAAATGCCCGAAGGCTTTTTGTATCACGGAGATCACTCCCTCAAGGAGGGCATCTGAAACACCCGAAGGCTTTTTGTGTAACAGTGACATGACACGACCAGTGTACGGGAGATCTTATTCTAGGGTGTCCACACGCACGCACACACAAGGTAATCCTACGGTGTCAAAAGTTGTTTGTCGGGCTTAGACTTCGTCGTCAAGTCTGAGCCGTCAAGGGTCGACCCGGACGCTATCATTTCATGTCGGTTCTATTTGTTCACAGTTAACAGTTCTAACCAACTAAGGCCTAAGCACGGCCAAAAGTGCAAGTGGGATACACTTGCCTGCGATGGCGAGTGTGTCGTCCTCCCAAAGCGTCTCGTCCAAGTGTCTCGTCTGCGGAAGTCCGTCTGAAATATCGCCACGGTGACGGTGTCAGGTCTCAATTTCATCACATCCTATTAGGGTTCATTTCTAGGTTATCGGGACTATCCTATTCGTCAAAAATCACATTTTGGTGTTTCATCAGCCTAGATCGACCACTACCCTATGTCTACCATTCGTCTAAGCCTCAAATCTGAAAAGTTCTCATCTTCACGCATATAATCTCATTCAACCAGAATTCCCCATTGAGTCCGCCACACTTCGGTTTTATAAATAAGTCTTGGACAGCCCATTCTTTTCATCCGAAAGAAATCTATTCCAATATCCTATTGTTCCAAAATCGGTTAATCATTGCTATAACAAATCTCATCTCTCCCTGAGCCTACCCGCAACAAAATCCTACAACAATAATAGCTAGTCCCAAAACTATAACAACCATAACATAACATTTCTAAATGGAGAGAGAGAAGAGAAGGGAAACTTAAAACCAGTGACACATTTTTAAAACATTTGGAAAAAACGTGCGGAGTCGTGGTAATGGATGAGGAAGGATAATTGATTTGTGATCTTGTGAGCTGATTTCAAAAACTTTAAATTTTTGGTTTAGAAGAAAACAAAATTTTGATACAATCACATGCAGTCAAGAATAAGCTATTCTATAATTGCGAAAAACTACGTCTAAGGAAATTGCCTGCTATGACACTATTCATATAAGTATGAATACCGTCATTCAGACAACTTCAAGCATATCATGGTTAACACTGAGTACACATTCAAGACACAAAAGGCAATCATCGGGATCCTAAAGAACACACACTCATACAGGTCTACGCACTCTACCTATACTCATGCACCACGACGACATCACCTACCAAAAGGGCATACTCCTAGACCGGAGATAACATAGACAACTACAAGGACTAATATCTAAGCAAAAAAAGTAACAGAAACCAAAAGTGTAACGAAATAAATCGGAAAGACGTGTTCAAGTAAGGCGGGGCAAGGAGATAGTTGGTTGGATGGAACGAAAAATATTCTTCAAAATAACTAGATTGATGACGGGAGAATTACATGTAAAATATGGTATCATATACTTTTAAAAAAATATATATATTTATATACTTAAAAGTGAGCAGATGTAGCAAATTAAAATTTTGGAAAAAGTAAGACGAAAGAAGGATGGGTAGGGTGAGAAACGATTGTTTTGCAAACGAAAATAAATTTACACAAGGGTTTTGAAATGTGGTCACGAAGAACATAGAACTGCTATAATAATAATAAGAAAATAATTGGAGTTCCCTCTAGTTTAGAAAATATTTTAAAAGTATGTACGGTAAGTGATTTAGAAATAGATCTTGTAGTCCAGAAAAAATATAAATTGAATTATCAAAATGTTAACAAGGTTTTTTTTATTTATAAAATATAATATAGGGGTTTTTTTAAAGAATTTAAGCTGAGCAAAAAACTTAATACGGAATTTCGAAAATACTTTTAGGGGGAGCAGAATAGGCCAAGGAAGGGATTCGAGGGATCAACGATAATCGTCCGAAAACGATCACGCGAATCGGGAGAAAGGAAAATGATCGCATGGTGGTTACACATAGAATAAGATGCAAGGAGGCTACGATGGGACCCTACGATCGATAACGCAGAAGTATAATGATCAGAGAGACGCTAGAAGTCAGGGGTCCTACTCATCGGGTCATCTAAAGATCATGAGAGCTCGACGCTAAGATTTCCGAACGAGCTAACTATAATCAGGATCTAAGGAGGAAAGTTCCTAAGAGAATCGAGGTTACGTTCTGCTGGGCCCGAAGTCGATGGAGCTGGGCGAGCGACTAAGCTAAAAGAAGGACTCTAGAAATCTAATTTGGTCAGAGCTAGGGAGGGAGAGGCTACTAAGATATCCTAAGACGGGTACTGCTAAATCTTAACTAAGGTGTCTGACTATCCACTGGGACGTCTACCTAAGTCTTCCTACCATCTAAGACTGGGTAAACCTAATTTAGACATGTACATGGACATTAAATGAATGCGATAATCTTATTGTTCCGAACTTTTGCAGGACCTGCATGGGCCACCACTAAAACCTGTCACGCCCCGCTTCCCAAAACGACGGAGGCAAAGCGTGACTAAGGCCCGCTTAGGCCGGAGCTGTGAGGCTCTGACCCAATAAGCGTCTGTAGGGGTACCATTTTAAAAATTATCAGGTTCTTGCATTTATAAAATTCGGAACAATAGGAAGTACAGAAAGGAAAAGGCATTCATTAAATTAGAGATATAATATCCAACGAGTACAAGTCTAAAAGGAAGCCTAAGCATGGCAACAAACTATCTAAAAGCAAACTAAAAGCAGTAACCTCTGAAAGTGACGACTAAGAAGACCTCATGGTCTGATCCTCGTCAGGCACGTACTCTGGGTCGATGTCCTCGGCTCCTCGTACACCAGTGAGTCTGCCTCGTCCACGAACTCTGGCTGAACACCTGACGTACAGCACCCAAGAGAAAAGGAACTGTACGTCAGGTAAAGTCTACAAGAAGGGTTAGACTCTACTGCAAGTGCACCAACAATTAAACAATGGTTTACTGGTTGATTAGCATGCTGGAGTTATAACAGACGGTTTACTGGTTGATTAGCATGCTGAGTTAAAACTGAGTAACAAAAGAAGTAACGTAGCAGAAAGGTAAAGCGTAACAAGTAGTAGTCGTAGCGTGTGCTACCAACTACGAGACTAGCCTAAAGGTGTCAGGACTAGACGGAACTAGACACGACAAGTTGGACAGGACCCGACACGTGAGACACGAAGGGTTCATGCCTTACAGTTCGATGGGGATCAAACCCTCTCACCGTGCACACGCTCAACCCTACCCCAAACCCAGGAACTAAGGACAAGAAGTACAGAGATCACTTCTGCTCGGAAAGCACCTGAAACGCCCGCAGGCTTTTTGTATCACCGAGATCACTCCCACAAGGAGAGCATCTGAAACACCCGAAGGCTTTTTGTATCACGGAGATCACTGCCGCAAGGAGAGCATCTGAAACGCCCGAAGGCTTTTTTATCACGGAGATCACTCCCGCAAGGAGAGCATCTGAAACGCCCGAAGGCTTTTTGTGTAACAGTGACATGACACGACCAGTGTACGGGAGATGTTATTCTAGGGTGTCCACATGCACGCACACGCAAGGTAATCCTACGGTGTCAAAATTTGTTTGTCGGGCTTAGACTTCGTCGTCAAGTCTGAGCCGTCAAGGGTCGACCCGGACGCTATCATTTCACGTCGGTTCTATTTGTTCACAGTTATCAGTTCTAACCAACTAAGGCCTAAGCACGGCCAAAAGTGCAAGTGGGATACACTTGCCTGCGATGGCGAGTGTGTTGTCCTCCCGAAGCGTCTCGTCCAAGCGTCTCGTCTGCGGAAGTCCGTCTGAAATATCGCCACGGTGACGGTGTCAGGTCTCAATTTCATCACATCCTATTAGGGTTCATTTCTAGGTTATCGGGACTATCCTATTCGTCAAAAATCACATTTTGGTGTTTCATCAGCCTAGATCGACCACTACCCTATGTGCACAGAAAAGTCGTCCGATGGTCGATCTCTGCAGTGGGCAGCGTTTTACAGATGCAGAAAGTAAATTTAGTTCACGTTGACAGCTTTTAGATTAGGTTTTACGTTTCTCTACGTGTGGGTTCTTGCTACATTTCAGGGAACTAACCTGAAACAACGATCGACCGAAATCTGATTTCGGGTCTGGAAACGGTAGCGGATCGCGTCGCGACTCCCGGAACGTCTCGTCACCGGTCTTTAGTTTTCACGTGATCGCACGGAAAGCGTGATCGTCTCTGTGCCATTAGATTCACGATGTCAACATAAGGAATTTAACCAACTATAATACTATTAAGGTTCATTAGCAGATAAAATAGTTTTGGGTACTGCACGATATTATATGCCATAACTAATTGTTTCTAATATAAGTAGACTTAAGCATGTATTAATACACTGTTATTGTAAAGACTTACGTCAAATGGTACAACCCACATAATAAAATGACCTATGGAAAATAACCTCAGTACTTCATCTAATTAATACTCGTTTATATCACAATGCGTGTATATATAAAATAACTTCGCACACTGCTCCATGGCTTATCAGACTGTATATATAAAACTTACCGTTGCTTCGTCGCCTTGTATCCGATCACAGGCGAGTGACCGTAGGTTGAATGGTGACGAAACGGAAGCAGCTGCGATGTGGTGGTGGGCAGGCCGGAGAGCTGGGGTTTACTGCTGTGGGAAGTAGTCGACGGTGAGATCACGAGGCGTCGAGGGTGAGCAGGGACAGGAGGCAGTTGGTGTCGAGAGGGGCTCCGGGTGACGACTGTCGCTGGCCGGTGGGTGGCAGAGCGCTGCCGGCATGGGGTTGATGGTCGTGGAGCGGGAGCAGCTCGCAGAGGAAGGCTCCGGGCGGCGGTGCGTGGCCTGTGCATGTGTGGGGGCGAGAGGGGCTTTGCGGATGGCGTGCTGGGCACTCCGGTGGCGACGTGCGAGGGTTTCAGGCAATCTGTGGCTACGTCGGGGGTCGCAGGTGGGCGTCGGGGGTGGCGGCAGCGGTCAGAAAACACAGCTGCGCTGCTGTTGCTGCTGCGCGTCGGAAACAGCCCGGCGAGGCTGTTGGCGACGCCCTCCGGCTGAGAACGACGAGGCGGGGCCTCTCCTCCGGCTGTCAGGGGCCGATGACGATCGAGGGAAAGGTCACGACGTCGAAGTAATGGGAAAGAGGGAACCTGTTGGTTTGAGATCGAGAGAGAGAGAGAGAGAGAGAGAGAGAGAGGAGAACAAAAATTGTGGCTGCTGGCAAAGTTTCACAGTCCCCCCTAGGTCACTTTTCTCACGTGAATAAAGTTAGGGTTTTAATAATATTAAAGCTGATATTTAACTATAGGATTTTAGGTTAAGTGTGGGAGATAGAGAGAGATAGGGAGTACAACTTGGGGGAAGTCTAGGGGTCAATAGAGTAGGAAGTTTAGGAAAGATTCTTGTGACATTAATTTGGGATATAGCCAGGTTTGGCTAAACAATTTGAATTTCGAAATTGATCAGGGCAAATCAACGGTCCAGATTTATCCGGGCGATAACTCTCAAACCGGGCGTCGGAAAAATAATCCGAAAATACCGGGACGATCGCGGAGACGAGACGCACAGATCTACAGAGCCCGATTGTGCATAATGCCTACCAAGAATTTACGTAAAATTGGAAACGGCGTTTTGAGTCAAATGACTAAAACGCCTCTATCGTTCAAAGTCGTTTTGCGAGAAAACGAGCCGTGAAACGACGTTCCCGAAAATTACTATAAAATTCAACACCCCAAAACGATCGCAACGGCATATCGCATCGCATATGTCGGAGCTCGAAAATAACCAAATAAAATACGTGCACGATAAAACACGTGCGCGTAGAAAATTACAAACGGTCGGAAAGCAGCCGTTACAAGTGGGCATAGGAGAGGTGCAAATCAAAATGCATGATGGTGTTGTCAGGACACTTCCAGATGTGTGTCACGTACTAGACTTGAAAAAGATTCTGATTTCTATTAGAGTTTTAGCAGGACTTGAGTGCAGGACGGTAATAGAATGTGATCTATATTAAAGGTTTTCAAGGGTTCTCTCATCGTGAAAAAGGAAAGAGGATACAGAACTTGTATGCGTTGCAAGGGCACACCGTAGAGGGTGAGGCTAGCATCTCTCCAGGCACATATGGTGAAGAATCATCAAAGTTATGACATCTTCACCTTGGACATCCAAGTGAGAAGTCAGTGGATGTGCTTCACAAAAGGAAGCTGATACAGGCTAAAGAGGAGATATTGGAGTTTTGTGAGAAGTGTGTAGATGGAAAGCTGACGAAGACACGCTTTGGGATCACAGAGCATAGTAGCAAAGGGCCACTTGACTACGTACATTCAGATGTATGTAGGCCAACTTCTATACATACTACTGGAGGAGTAAAGTATTTTGTGTCCTTCATTGATGATTTCTCGAGGAAGGTATGGATCTATCAGATGAAATCAAAAGATCAAGTCTTCGAGAAGTTCAAGACTTGGAGAGTCCTGGTTGAAAACCAGACAGGAAAAGCCGTTAAAATTTTAAGATCAGACAACGGTGGTGAGTACACCTCAAGGGTGTTCAGAGACTTCTGCAGATCTCAGGGTATTTTACGACACTACACTACGCCTGGAGATCCACAGTCAATGGTGTTGCAGAGAGGTTGAACCGTACACTGATGGAGAAGTGTGGATGCTTGAGGCTTACTGCTTGACTTCCTAAGGAATATTAGGGTGAAGTTGTGTCCACCGTCGTGCATCTCGTGAATAGACTACCATCATCAGTGATCATTTTTAAAATTCCTGAGGAGGTATGGACAAGTAAGACTGGTGATTACTCGTACTTGAGAATATTTGGTTGCTTTGCAGAAGGAGGACAAGCTAGATTTGAGAGCCAAAAGGCCATCTTGCTTGGATATCAAGAGGGAATAAAGGGATACAGGTTGCTTGATCATGTGTCCAAGAAGACGTTCACCAGTAGGCATGTTACATTTGATGAGTCGTCGATGGTCAGTCCGGAGATGACTCATTCAGATGGTGGAATAGGTCTGAGGTGGTCGACGCTGAGGTCAAGCCACCTACCCTAGAGATAAAGACACGAGATGCTAAGATGGGCTATGACCCGACTGCTGAGAGAGAGAGAGCAGATACAGACAGATCAGGTTCAGACTCATGGTGAGGTTCCTGCTCAGAGTCAGCCAGATGTACGAAGGTCATTGAGGATTAGGAGAGCACCAGAGAGATTGGGCGAGTGGAATTATTCTGCTTCTAATTTTTCATTTGATGATATGCAGGTATATGCACTGAACATAGAGCACGAGGAGCCCTTAACGTTTAATGAAGCCCATACTTCTAGCGTGGTTGCAGAGTAGCGGCCAGCAATGGTAGAGGAGATGGAATCTCTCTACAAGAATGACACTTGGGAATTGGTTGAATTGCCCAAGGACTACAAGGCCATTGGTTGCAAGTGGGTGTATAAGGTTAAGGAAGGAGATGTCAGCGATATGAGGTATAAGCTCGATTGGTGGCCAAGGTATTCATGCAGAGGAATGGAGAAGACTATAATGAGATCTTCTCGCTTGTGGTGAGACGCACATCCATCCGTGTATTATTGACCTTGGTAGCAGCTCAGAACTTGGACTTGGAGCAGCTGGATGTTAAGACGACGTTCTTACATGGAGAGCTTGATAAGGAAATCTACATGCCTAGCCTGAAGATTCATGATAGAGGGGCAAAAGAAGAAGGTGTCCAAGCTGAAGAAATCCTTATATGGTTTGAAACAAAGTCCAAGGCAGTGGTATAAGAGATTTGACACCTTTATGATGAGCGTTAGTTTTGAGCGGAGTATAAAGAACCAGTGTGTTTATGTTTGCACACTTGATGGTGGGTCAATGATATACTTGCTTCTGTACATTACGATATGCTGATTGTGTCACGGGATATGAAGAAAATCATTATGTTGAAGGGGAAGCTTGCAGAAGAGTTTGACATGAAGGATCTGGGGCCTACGAAGAAGATCCTTGGCATGGAAATCAGCAGAGACAGAAAGAAGGGGAAGTTAGGTTGATCTATGAAGGCTATATAAAGAAAGTCCTAGCATACTATGGAATGGAGAATGCGAAGCCTGTCACCACACCTTTAGGAGCTCACTTCCAGCTTTCTGTGAGACTGTCACCTAGCACTGACGAGGAGGCATGCTACATGTCTACAGTCCCCTATGCTAGCACCATTGGAAGTTTGATGTATGCTATGGTTTGTACATGTCCAGACTTGGCCTATGTAGTTAGAGTCGTCAGTAGATACATGGTGTGTTGAGTATTGACTTCTCTTTACTTGATTTTGATGATGAGCAAACATAAATACTTATGACTAATCTCCTCCATGCAGTTAATTCATTGCCTAATCCAATCATGAAGATCAAATTGCAATGAATGACAATTAAAGATTAATCAAAGCTTAAAGAGTCGATTGAGTGATCAAGATAAAGAATGAAGCTTCAAAGACTTGAAGTTCAATCAAGAGAAAGACAAGAAGCTAGAACTCATTGTAAATCTTTTGTTCTTCTAGTTTCTTTCTTATTAGAATGTAGCCTTGAAGTAGAATTAACATGGATCACTCACACATCACTCAATCTATCCTAGGAATCCATTAGCAATATTTCCTAGGACTCTAACTCTTTATTCCCTAACATGTGCATTTTAGTTGATCAACAAGCGACTACTGAACGTTTGCTAGGCGCATGTATTCATACAGTTGCCTGTGATTTGTTCATCAGTCATTTGTAATGCACAAGTTTTTCATATGATACTTTGGGTTTTCAATATTCATTTCCAACTGGCGACTTATGTACAAAGTGCAGCACATGTCTCCTTGCAGGCGCATGGCTCCTTGTAAGCACCTATGACTTGCAGGCACCTGTGACTTGTTAGTCAGTCGACTGTATCATTTTGCCCAAAGATCCCAAGTTTGTCAAATTTTGCACTTGTGCAATCAGGCACTGTCCGTAGGTTTTACAGGCGCCTGCCTATGGCACTGGTGCATGTCTATACCACTATAATCAACTGTCCAGTCGTTAACCAAAATTCTCATTTTGGCAAGTTACGCACTTGTGCACACATGCACTAAACGTTGGTTTCATAGTCACCTGCCCATGGTACATGTGCCTGTGGATACCACATCAGTCGAATTACCTTCCCAAAATTCTTGATTTTGGTAACTTTCGCACTTCTGCCACTCAGACGCCTGTTGTTATTTTCCTAGGTGCCTGCTTGTTTTCAGACGCCTGTCCAACCTTCATTAGTCACTTTTCCTACGTGGTAAGTTATCGTTTGAATTCTCCCATACCCTATGATATAGTACAACAAGCAATTATAGTTCCTTCATCAGTCGCCTGTCCTGGCTGTTAAATTAATCAGTTGGCTGTTTTGAGACGGATTTTGATAGGGCTTTTGGGTAATTGTTTGATGGCTTTGAGAGAGTTTATAAATACCCCAATTACTGTTCCATTGGGAACTTCTTGGAACCCTTAGAACTTCATTGATTCATCTCTCAAGCTCAAGATCGCAAGTGCTCAATTATTTCTAGCCCTCATTCTATCTTGCTCACCAACCTAGAATCCAGGTTCATATCTTCTAGGCATTTGGTAGTGACAAGTGCAATGGCTACTCTCTTTTCATTGAAGAGATCAACACACTCCACACTCTTGCTCTTTCAAGTTCTACTTCAAGGCATATGTGTTTGTAACTGTGTAGTTCAATTTCATAACTTTCATTAAATTGGGTTTTGCTCTCTGTTTGTGAGAGTGTTTGCTTGATCCCAAGTTGTGGGAATCATGGTCATCAATCTTGTGTATTGATTACACTTGTAGGGTTACTACAAGTGGGTTGAAAGTCAAACTAGGGTTTTAGCTTGAGTATCCGGGTGGTATCACGGGTGGTAGGGACGTAGGATTACCGAGAATAAGTCGGGTTTGACTTGGGTAATCCGAATCCTTGAACATCTTGTGTTTACTTGTTCAATTTGTTGTTTCATATTATTTTTGCATTGTTTTTTGAATAGGATTTTAATTAGGCGTAATTTCCACGTAAATTTTATAAACACTATTCAACCCACATTCGAGTGTTTTCCTCATAGCACATGGTCCTTACAATTGGTATCAGAGCACAAGGTTAAGCTATGGTATCCAACAAGAACAACAATGTTCCTTCACCCACTTTCTACAACAATCATGAACATGATGGTGTTTCATCGGTGTTTGAAGGCCAATCTATGATTCGTCCTACATGCTTCAATGACACAAATTTCGGCTATTGGAAGTACCGGATGGAGATGTTCCTTAGGAGTGCTTCTCTATGAAAAATCCTCCACAAGGAATATGTAGAGCATACGGAAGAGGACAATGAAAAATGGACACCCGCTGAGAAGTCCGCAGAGGTGAACAACGTCAAAGCAATGAACACTCTTTATTGTGCTTGGGAGCCCGATGAGTTCAATAAGATATGCACATGTAAGAGTGCACATCAAATTTGGAATCATCTCATCGTCACCCACGAAGGGACCAACAAGGTAAAATTGTCGAAGTTATATGTTACAGTGCAAAATTACGATATGTTTCAAATACATGAAGATGATAATATTTCTTCAATGTATGCTCGCTTCACCGACATCACCAATGAGCTTGAAGCTCTTAGGAAGATGTACATTCAACAAGCTCTTGGGAATACATACACTCAACAAGAGAAGGTGAGGAAGATCATCATGTCAATGACCTCAAAATGGTAAAGAAGAACAATGGCGATTGAAGAGGTCAATGACATGCAAAGCTACACCGTGGTGAACCTCATCGATACACTCATGTCGTATGAAGTGAGAAGGGAAAATCGCTTGAAGATAAGGGGAATGATGAAGCCAATGGAGGCAAAGAAGAAAGCAATAGCATTCAAAGCTACTTCTTCATCCTCCGGAAGAGATGAGTTCGGTAACGAGATGGATTTGGAATCCATGGCGCTCATGGTGAAGAAGTTTCAATGCTTGTTTCGCAAAGGTAAATTTCCCTCTAAATTTAAATTTGATTTTACTACCACTTCTACTCTTTGTTATAAGTGCAACAAAGCAGGGCACATCAAGAAGGATTGCCCAATGCTAAAGAACACGGAGAAGTGGAAAGCTCCAAAATACAACAAGTCCGACAAGTACAAGAAAAACAAAAAGAAAGGACTTGTAGGCACTTTCGATGACTCGAGCGAACATTCATCGAGTGAATATGAGGATGAGAAGGGTGAGAGTGCATACATGTGTTTCATGGCACGTAAGGATACACCCTCTGATGGAAACTCTAGTGAGAGTGAAGAACCCGAGGTAACTATGGATGAATTTAGAATTGCTAATGAAGAATTATTTTCTAAGTACCAAACTCTCATGCTTAAATATATTAAGTCTAAGGAGATAAATGCTAGTAAGTCATCCATGTCACCCATCACCAATAATGACACCATTGTTGAAACACTAACCCTTGAGAAAGGTACTTTGCTTACTCAAAATGGGTCTTTGAGAAATGAGGTTAAATCCCTCAAACCTCAATTGGATCATGCATCCATTGTGGATTGCAATGATCGTAAGATTGAACATCTTCAATCTCAAAACATGAGTTTGGGTATTGAGAATGAATCTCCTAAAACCTAAGTGCACGAGCTCACCACACTTGTGTCCACCTTGGACACTACCATTTCTTCTCTTGAGAAGAGATATGAGCTCATTTCCTCCAATGTTGAAAGATTCAACAAAGGGAAAAGAAAATTGGATGATTTTCTCTCGAATCAACTACCGGCCAATCATCGTGTTGGACTTGGTTATTCGAAGGCAAGTGCATCCAATGCACACACCACATATAGTGGTATCACTATAGATTTTGTGAGGCCATCCTCTGGTGCATCCACAAGTGTTGTTCATAACACATTGGATAGCAAAACTACCAAGAATGTCACCACTTCTCACACTCCCTCTTTTGGAAAGAAATCCACCAAGGGTGGAAATCAAAAGAAGGGACATGCCTTCATGTACACCAACATACACCCACGTAGGAACACTCATATTTCACATGTGAACACGTATGTTGATTTTTATGCACCACACCTATGGTCACGTGCAAACCAACACATGAGATATACTCATGCACGTGCTCCACCACATACATACGCGCATGCATCTCATCCACATATGTATGCACATCCATATGCACCACATTATATGCATGCTCCTTATTTATCACATGACCATTATATGTCTCATGCATATCCTCCACCATTTTCATATGCTAGTCCACATGCTCATAAGCATCATGCACCACATAGAAAACCAACTCATGTGCATGCAACTAGGAAAAGAACTCCCAAAACTTACACTATTTGGGGTCCTAAGGATACTAACATACATGATAGGAATGTATATGTAAAATATTTTTTAAGAATGTGGTTAATTGTGATAACTATGTTGGAAAGCCAAAGTCCACTTGGACTTGGTTTACAAAGGGCTAATCCCCTTGGACCCAACAAGCTTGGATACCATAAGCTTATGGTAAATTATGTAGGTACCCAAGAAAAAGAAAAAGTGCAACAAAAACAAAATTAGCTCTAAGATAAAGGATGGATACTCGATAGTGGTTGCTCCAAGCATATGACGAGATATCACTCATTGCTTTCCGAAGTGATCCGCATCAAGAATGGTGCAATGATGACCTTTGGAGGCGATGAAAAGGGAACCCTCATTGGAGTAGGTAAAGTCGATAATCCATCTAAACCTTTAATTGAAAATGTATATCTTGTAGATGGCTTAGATCATAACCTCATTTACATAAGTCAAATTTGTGACAAATGTTACAAGGTTAACTTTGGAGAGGGTATGTGTAGTATTATTGAAGATAAATCTAGTGTGTTATTTTCCGACACATGCCAAAAAGATAGTTATATTTTAAGCATGCCAGAATCTATAGATTATTGCTTAGTAGCACACACGAATAAACAACGTTTATGGCATCGTCGTTTTGGACATGTTCATTTTAAACTTCTTTATAAATTGTTTAAGCATGATTTAGTTAAAGGATTTCCAATAATCTCTTTTAAAAATAAAAGTTTTTGTGATTCTTGTTAACGTGGCAAACTCCGTAAATCGTCATTTAAACTTAAATATGGCATTACGTCTAAGAGGCCCTTAAAACTTCTTCATTTAGATTTATTTAGGCCTACTAGAGTTGCATCTTTAGGAAATACACATTATGGATTAGTCATTGTTGATGACTTTTCTAGATTTACTTGGGTATATTTCTTATCTTCTAAAAATGAAGCTTTTGAGAAATTTACCAAGTTTGCGAAGAAAACTCAAAATCTCTTAGGAACCACTATTATCACTATTTGTAGTGAGCATGGAGGGGAATTTGATAATAAGATTTTCTCTATGTTATGTGATGAACACAGTATAACTCACAATTTTTCTTTTCATCGTGCACCACTACAAAATGGTGTTGTTGAGAGAAAGAATAGGACTCTTATTAAGTGTGCACGCACAATGCTCCATGATAGTCATCTTGGATTTCAATTTTGGGCGGAGGCAGTGGACATGGCATGTTATGTGCTTAATAGGATCCTAGTGAGGCTCCGTACGAACAAAACTTGTTTTGAACTATTTTATGTTAAAAAGCCTTAAGTAAAATATTTTCGAGTTTCGGTTCAAAATGTTTTATTAAGAACACATATGGTAATCTTAATAAATTTGAGCCAAGATTCGATGAAGGGATCTTTGTTGGATATTCCACACGTAGCAAAGCCTATCGGATATACAACAAGAACACTTCAACGGTTGAGGAAACACTTCATGTTTTTTAATGAAGATTTTGATTTGCCTCACGTTGATGATGATATTTTAGATGTTTTATGTGATTCTATTAATAATGTTAAACTTGATGATTTTTTTGACGAGTAAGTGTGTATCTTTATTTATATCAAAACCATACAAAAACAAAACTCCACTAGTGTTAAGGCCAAAATTGACAGAGATAGTTGTCAAGCTGAAGTAGACTCGAGATGCTGAGTTGGAGCCTCGTCAGCAGTTAGAGTGGGACCCTCGGTTGGAAGAACCAGGATCGAGTGATAGTAGTTGAGGATGATGCGACATTCGATCGACCTTCGAGCGGTAGTTACGTCGATCGTTCAAGGTTGGGAAGTTCAATGTCGACCTTCGACGTTGGATGATGACCGTCGATCTGCACCACAGGGACTCGTCAGGGGGGTTGGATCTGGGTTCCGACCCAAATCCCATCTGATACTTAAGTCAGTATGGAACTTCAGGGAGAGAGGGAGCTTGGTGCAGCAGAGATTGACCCACGGAGGTTCGTCTCAAGACTGACGGTGCAAGCTTGAATGTATCAGAATTACAAGCTGAGAAAGTAGAGTTCTATGTCGTAGACTTCGTACCTTGAAAATGGGACCCTTTCCTCTATTTATAACCGTTCAGGGTCCTTTTGGAGACGTTGGGGTGATAATGGCCACCCATAATGGGGCCACGATCTTCCCCCATTAATAGGAATAAATGTTGTGCACGTCCCTGAGATTCACGAGCCTGCCTTTAATCCCACGTTCGAGTGAAGAGAACTCAACGGTCGACCGACCATTGGGCTTTGACTGAGTCGGTATCGGGCTTCTTTGGTGGGACTTGCGGGCCATAATCATTTGTCGACCGAGTAATCTCGAACGCTGGCCGAATGACCCAATAATGGCCCCCGTTGCACGACCTTGAAGGATCCATCTGTTGAAGTCAAGTGACGTTACATCGCATTAATGAGGCTCGACAGTCGAGAAAATAATACTTGAGTTCTAGGCACCAAAACACCCGCCTCGTCGATTCAGATGATTTGTCGATTCGAAATCCAAGACATTCTGGGCTCTTGGATCTTCAACACGTGTTCCATCATGCAGTTGTTGTCTCACCCATATATGATGGTTCCAGCACTAGAGTGCAAAAGTCCCGTCTTCATTCTCTTGATTCAGATTTTCCTTCTTTTGAAAACAATGGCTTCGTCCTCCAGCTCTGCCTCCAAAGGAACTTGTCACAACCATGCAGAAGAATCAGGAAGGGATCATGGAGCCGGGCTTGCTGGCGAATGTGAGGTTCAAAGTCAAGGCCGGTCAGATCATCGAGCTTCAGAGGAGTTACATCCGTCTCGACTACCAAATTAGGCTGCCTGGGAAGGACGGGAGGGCTCATCGGTTTGGCGATTGGGAAGCGGGGGTTTATGTCAAAGCCTTCGAGCATGACCTTTGATTTCCCATGCACGCTTTCATGCGGTACTTCCTGTGTACCATGAACATTTCCCTTTGCCAGCTGATGCCGAATGCCATTGGTATGCTGATGGGCTTCATAGTTCTATGCGTAATGAATGGGATTGAACCATCTCTGAGTCTGTTTAATCATATTTTCTCGATCCCTCCCCTCAAGACCCTAAGGTGATATATGATATTATCCCATCAAGG
The DNA here is from genome assembly GCA_030789695.1 of Scilla litardierei. Lineage (NCBI taxonomy): Eukaryota > Viridiplantae > Streptophyta > Magnoliopsida > Asparagales > Asparagaceae > Scilla > Scilla litardierei. Next base: position 192,963,637 of record CM061133.1, read on the forward strand.
TAAGAAGATGCTGGAAGATCTTCCCACCTCCAATCCCAAGTGGAAAGGCGAGTTTGTGGTTTTCCAAGGGGAGGCTAACGTTTGCACCAGTTGGGTTGCCCCTGATTTGGGACTTGCCGGTGATAGGCCGTTGACTCTCGAGGAGAAGAAAGCCGCCGATTTTTTGATGAGACTACCGAGGAGATAAGGTCGGTCAAGTGGCTGTGGTCCGATGACGTACTACGTCGGACCGTGTGGACAAAAGGTTGGTTCTGTTGTGCACACCAACTGCTCGACCTTTGTCTTTCGACCTAACTTGTTTGTTGCTCTCGCAGACATGGCTAGCATGGATTATCAGGTGGATCCCGCATTGAAGGAAGCAGTCGAGGCTTCCATCAAAGAGGCGGAGGCGAGAATGTTGTCACCCCGGGAGCCGACCATGGGGAGACCGATAGCCCAGCCGTCCGGTGATCGTCCCAGGGTTGTCGAGCGGGTTGCTCAGGTGGCTCACCCTCAGCAGAAGAAGAAGAAAGGGCCCCCTTTGAATTTGAAGTAGTTGTGCTGGAGGGGACCAAGAGGAGGCGAAAGCTTGTTCTCAGCGACTCGGAGCCGTCTGGGTCGAATGTAGCCGCGGAGCGGGTCTCCTAGCCAGGGAGTGATACTTTTCATGAGGAGGATTCAGGGGAGACTCAAATTCTTTCGAAGCTTCTCGTGCACCAGGACTCCTGGTCTTAGGGGGGTTTGTTCCTGCTTGTAAGGCTGTCTGAGGACATCCCCGATGAATACAAGCTGATTTTGCAGGAGGACCGATCTCCACAGTGTAGAGAGATGATGCCCTCAAGGTTATTTATCTCTGTGTGTATAGCACAAACATCTTGTTCCAAATAACAGTAAGCTGTTTGGTAATAATTTATCTAAGTTAGTTTATAATGTAGTAAACATTAGATATTAACTTAGATAAAGTCCTGAGATTTTATGCAAGGTCAAACATGTATCGAGATGAGTATCTCGATCATGGAGAAATGTTTGACCGCCTGTAGCATAAGTCTAAAAGGGTTCGTGGTCATAGATGTTTCGAGACAAGGATATCAAAACATTGGATAGACCATTGTGTCTTAGTCTTCACCGTTTCGCGGTGGCGATGATCTCATGATCGTTTGACTTGGCGAAGTCGAAGACGAGACACAGGTGCTCATTAGAGAATGAGTTCACTGAACGATCCACAAGAGTTATCATATGGTTATATTGACCAATCTGTCAATGATAACTCTCAGTGATGATTGGCAAGTTGGTCTTTTGACTTGAGGTCATTTTACGAACCTATGCGTGAATGGTGCCACTTAGATCACTGACCTAGCTTCGAGGCTAGGCCTGTCGAAAGGTCTTTGATCGGGTGTCACTTGAAGCGTACGAGGAGAGTAATGACCAAGAGTGGATTCGTCTCTCACGATCAATGGGAGTTAGTGTCATAGAGTTAGTTCGGTCTTTGGTAAAATCCCTGGTCAGAGTATGTTGGAAGAAGTCCAACATTAGTTGACTAAAGATCGATAGAAACTAACCAGAGTCAAGTTATTGGGGGTGACAGTTTGACCGTACCTTAGACTTGATCTACACGACATAGTTAAGACGAAGAGACTATAACAGTGAAATTCATCACAGAAACAGTCAGGGTTGTTCCGACAATACTCATGTCGATGAGTCAACCACATAATGATGATTCTGAAGCAGGAACGACAACCACTGCTCGTGGTCACTGCCGTAAAGGGCTTCGAGCCCAACCTGTTGTAAGGGTCAGGCTGTCGGGTCTCTCACAAAGTGCGACCTTCGTCTAGTAATTGGTAGAAATTAGTTACGGAGAATAATTTGCATTTGATGCAAAGGAAGAGAAAATTACATTTTGATGCAAATGACAATTTAAGCTTAGACATGGACTAATTTGCATATGATGCAAAGGAGATTAAATGGGTCTTAAATAGTTTAAGACAATATTTAATGGAATAAACGCGTTGAAAAGGTTACCTAAATGACGGGATCGTCCTGCTCTAAACGCAGGTTCAAACCACGTCAAAAACGGAGTCCAAATGCACAAGTTATAGCCAAAACAAGTCAGCCCAAACTGTTGGGCTGAACCCAGCGAAAATGGAGGCCTACCAAGCCTGAATTTTCTAGTTAGGGTTTTTTAAAACCCGGGATTTTTTTGACGGCTGGATTTTCCATCTTTGAATGGTTTTGGCTAACTTTGGACGATCAATTGGAGGGTCAAACGGACTCCGATTGACTTGCTGTTTTTTTCCTATGCGTTCACAGTTGAACACCCTTCGATTCGGTAGGTTGTACCAAGATTGAAGCTCAACGGTGTAGGAGTTAAAATTCACGAAAGTTTAGCCTTTGTGCAAGGCAAACTAAATTGAATTTATTAACTCCATTTAATAGTCCCACATCGGTTGTGGAGAAAAGGGGAGAGTCAGCCGCCTATATAAATAGAGTCCCCCTTCCTCCAAACTCATCCCAAGCTCCAGATCTGAGCGGCTCCCGTAAATGTTGGAGCATGCTCGGATCTAGGCTTAAAATTAATATTCTCTATCTCCCTATATTTCTGCCTTACTCCTGAGGGCTTTGGCAAAGCCACGAAGGAGTTCGGATTCAGATCCGAAATCTTGGCGAAGGCTTTCACTCGTGTGAAACTTTCTTCGGTGCATGGTTGGCTCGGACACGAGGCGTGATGCAGAGTAGTTCGAGGAGAGGTTCGAGGAGCGGCTCAGCGTTGGACGGGGAGCAGCTCGGAAGACGGTGCGGAACATCTTGCCCGCCCCAGGGTCAAGATTACGGGTATGTTTTTAGAAGCTTTCGTTTTAATTATTCGCAGTAATTTAGATCCCTCTTGGGGTGGTCAGATCCACCCCGAGTTGGCAGAGATCCTGGTTAAGAGGGTCTGGTTCCTTAGGGCTGGATGTTAATTAGATTAACATAATTTTTCCACTGCAATTTCATGTCTATTTTCCGTCCGACTTAGAATAGGAATAGAGTTTTTGTGCCCTAAGGGTTTTATAAAACCCTTCAGTGGTATGAGAGCCATATCTGTATGCTGATCTAGGACTGCGATTAATTAATTGGTCGCTTTTAAATACAGAAAAATGTTTTCTTTAAATTTATGCGATAAGTTTAAAATGATTTTACATGTTTAAATATTTTATATGATAAAATTTTAAGCATGAATTTTTTTTTTAAAAAATGATGTTTTAAATTTTTATGATAATTTTAAAACTGATTTTAAATTTTTTAATTTATGCGATAAGTTTAAAATGATGTTTAAATATTTTATATGATAAAATTTTTAAGCATGAAATTTTTAAAATGATGTTTTAAATTTGTGTGATAATTTTAAAACTGATTTTAAAACTCTAAAAATTTATGCGATAAGTTTAAAATTATTTTAAATGCTTAAAAATTTTATATGATAAAATTTTAAGCTTGAAATTTTTTAAAATGATGTTTTAAATTTATGTGATATTTTTAAAATTGATTTTAAAATTTTAAATTTTTTATGCGATAAATATTTTAAGTAGCATGCAAATTTTGTGATTTTTAAATGGCAAGTTTTTATTTTATGAGATAAAATAAAATGTTTTAAAAATCATAATTTTAAATTTAAATGTTAAATTTAAGTATGCATGCTAAAATTATTTATTTGATAAACGTTGATCTATTTAATTGTTAAATAGTTGCACACTTTTCTTTTATGCGATAAAATTAGTGTAAATTTATTTTAATGGCTATGTGAATGTTGTCACTTATTTGATAACATAAGACAACCCTCTTAGGATAGCCATTAAGAATTCGTTAAAATTTATGAGATAAATTCTGATGACATGCTATGTTTTAATAAAACATTAACAACAATTTAAGACCTAATTCCTGATTAGGGTAGTCCCTTTAATGAAATTTTAATTCTTATTGTTATGTGATTAATTCTCATTAAAGGACTTCGCTTTTAGCGTTGTTAATAAATTTATTAAAATCCTAATAATGATTAGGATAGCACGAGAACCTTATAGTTGATAAGGATTTAATAAAAGTTATTAAACAAATCCTAAAATTTCGAATTTAAGGATTCAACTAGTTGATATGATTAATTAGTTGTTAATAAAAGCCTTTTAGTCTATGGCACGCATATAAAAATGACAAGCTTCATTCAATGGATCATGATCCAGTCAATGTGCTTGGCTAAGTTTGCTGGATCACCCTAGCTAGTCTAAGGGATAATGATCCTGGCTTAGTCAATTTCCTGGCTGTGTTCCGCTGGACCGCAATGACGCGAATCATGACTATTTGACACCCTGGACTATATCTAAGTAAAATATGTTAATAATCTTCTTCAAGATTAGCCGGAGCCCTCCTTGTTTTAGGGGTTGGTAACTATAGGACCCGTGTTCCAGTTGTTGAGCTACACTCAAGCTGTGACATGGCAACTTTGTAGAAACCAACTCCTTAAATACATAAGATGAAATCTTGACATGACCCAAACTGTCGTGTCGTGAATACACCGAGCACCGGCATAAGTTAAGTCAATGATGTATTCTGAATAGATGTAGTCTAAGTCCTGACCCAAACCAACGTGTCGTGAATACACCGAGCGCCGGGGCAAGACAGGCTAGACACGAAAACAAGGGTCCGACTAGACTAGACATTGTGATTTGGATGAGCACACTCATGATCACAAATGGCTAGGGGTAAAAACCGATAAGAGGGCCATATTTGATATGATCGATGAAGAGTCATCTTCCGATCGTAGAGTCAAGCAACTTGTTGAGCTACACTCAAGGTTGTTAGGCTCAGGGTGATTGGATCTCTTACCCATTTTTTAATTCGATTAAATCGTTCATTGTTAAGGCTTAAAAATGATCGTAAAAATAGTGGGAGGATATAGATAGATAAAAGCCATTCTACCTATATTTAATATTGATCATATGCTAAACTAGCAAAATGGAATTAGTTAACTGGTTAAATAGGTCGATTAATTGAATATCAAGTTAAATTCTAATTGATAGAATTAAACTATATTCTCGTTGACATTAAAATGACCTTCTTAAGAACAGACTTAAGAAATATGATTTCATTAAGTTCTGGGTCCAACAAATAAATTCATGTAACTCGCCTTTATATGGGGCAGCTTGAACATATATGATATTCGAAGTATGTTTCTCCCTACAACTTGTCGAGCTACACTCAAGGTTGCATGGAAAAACAATTTTGATCCGCAAAGTTCGAGAATTCGATCAAACTGTTTGAGTCAAATACGAGTGCATGAGCGGTGCAAGACTATGCATGCCAACCGGATCTTGAGACAAGCAACGTGTTGAGCTACACTCAAGGTTGCAAAGCTCAAGCGTTTGGATGCATGAGATGCTTGCATAGCTATTCATTTATGTTGGGCTATTTAATATCTAAATATGATTTAGAAAAGGAAGAAGGCACTCCGAAAAGTTAATTGAGAAAGTTAGTTATATTTATCATTAGTAAAGGCATAAGTAGGAGAAAATGAAAATGTGACATATTTTGACGTCACGATTTCAGAATAATTGTTAAACAAAAGACGTCTAACACATTTTGACGAATGTCGTCACCTTGCTTCTGAAGCAATGTTTTGTGTTAGTAATTTGTAATAACTATAATATATTAAATGTTGATATATAAATACACAAGGTAGTAGAAAACTTATGGCAAAATAGACTAGGCCGTATCGAGAGACTAAGCTTCACAAGTCACATAAAGAGGGGTCTGACCTCTCGTATTATGAAGTCTACGGACACTTGTAAATCTTATCCTCTTAGATATAATGGCCGAAACCCATCTGTAAGACAGTGGAAGAATGAGTTGTTGAACTCAATCTCGTACATACTGATGTACCCGAGTCTAGATTAACCAAAATAAGTTATTCTTATATTTTATTAAGACACATGTTCTTGATGAAACACAAGTCTGATAAAATAAAGAACGAAGTGACCAAAGTATTTAAACTGATTTGATTAGATCGAATGGTTAAATACTTATCTATATAAAATCTTGTGTAATTAAAAGAAAATGTGATTTTCTCCCAGGTCAAGTCTGTTAACACATTGGTGTGTTAAAAGATATGAATCGCACTTAGTTAGACTTGGTGCGATCCATAGCCAGTGACTCTGAGTTAAGTCCTCCCTCTGGGTTAAGTCCCAGAGAGTAATGCCTAGGTTTTGATAATGTTCTATGAGGACATTATCAATAAGATATTCATTAAATCAATCGTAAGGAAGTTGTATAATTACTCGAATCTCGTGAGACGAATTGTCGAGTTAGACATCATATCTATGATGACTTAGTCAACTTCTGGGATGAAATTCGGAAAAGAAATTCCGATTTATAAGTTGATGCAATCAGAATAGGTCCATGTGCATAAATAAATTTTGGAATTTAGTTTACGTGCCCAAGGAAAATGTTTCCTCATTTTCTGCAAGTAAATCTTTAAGTTAAAAGATTGGTACAGAAAGAAAATAGTGAAGTACAATCATGTTGGTCGAGAACGGTTTTCATCCTAATTCCTATAAAACGGATTATAATGAAACCATTTTTCGCCAGCAGATGTGTACAGATCTACTCGGACCAAACTCGATGTAAACGCTCATGTTGACCATAAAAATTGGAGCATTCACTTATAAGTTCGTTTTCCTAAATATGATTTAGACAAACCAACTTATATGAATTAGCCAGAAAGTTTTCAAGGTCAGTGGGAGCGTATAAATTACATGCGAGGTAGCAAAGGGATGGAACATATATTTTGACAAAGTAATCATAGAGTTTGATACTTTATCAGAAATAGATATAAGCCATTTGAAAGTGACCAGTAACAAATTTAAATGATTATCGTAAGGTACGATGAACTGGATAAGATCTAAGGAAATAAAATATTATGGATTCCGAAAGACCAAGTGAATTATTTGAATGAGATTCAAATGGTTGTTCTAACATGAACATAGAAACCCCTTAAGTCTATACTGTAGACAGTTTTAGCAGATCCACTCACAAAGGCTCTACCACATGAAGTCTACAAAAACTTATGTGTAAAAATGCTATAAGATACCAAGATAAATGGGCCAGAGTGCAAGTGTGAGAGGTAGAGAGTTATGCCCTCAAGGCTATTTATCTCTGTGTGTATAGCACAAACGTCTTGTTCGAAATAACAATAAGCTATTTGGTAATAATTTATCTAAGTTATTTTATAATGTAGTAAACATTAGATATTAACTTAGGTAAAGTCCCGAGACTTTATGGAAGGTCAAACATGTATCGAGATGAGTATCACGATCATGGAGAAATGTTTGACCGTCTGTAGCATAAGTTAAAAGGGTTCGTGGTCATAGATGTTTCGAGACAAGGATATCAAAACATCGAATAGACCATTGTGCCTTAGTCTTCACCGTTTAACGGTGGCATGATCTCATGATCGTTTGACTTGGCGAAGCGAAGACGAGACACATGTGCTCATTAGAGAACGAGTTCATTGAACGATCCACAAGAGTTATCATATGGTTATATTGACCAATCTGTCAATGATAACTCTCAGTGATGATAGGCAAGTTGGTCTTTTGACTTAGGTTATTTTACGAACCTGTGCGTGAACGGTGCCACTTATATCACTGACCTAGCTTCGAGGCTAGGCCTGTCAAAAGGTCTTTGATCGGGTGTCACTTGAAGCGTACGAGGAGAGTAATGACCAAGAGAGGATTCGTCTCTCCCGGTCAATGAGAGTTAGTGTCTAAAGTTAGTTCGGTCTTTAGTAAAATCTCTGATCAGAGTATGTTGGAAGAAGTCCAACATTAGTTGACTAAAGATCGATAGAAACTAACCAGAGTCAAGTTATTGGGGTTGACAGTTTGACCGTACCCTAGACTTGATCTACACGACATAGTTAAGACGAAGAGACTATAACTGTGAAATTCATCACGGAAACAGTCCGGGTGGTCCTGACAATACTCAAGTCGATGAGTCAACCATATAATGATGATTCTGAAGCGGGACGGCAACCGCTGCTCATGGTCATTGCAATATAGGGCTTCGAGCCCAACCTGCTGTAAGGGTCAGACTTTAGGGTCTCACACAGAGTGCGACCTTCGTCTAGTAATAGGTAGAAATTAGTTAGGGAGAATAATTTGCATTTGATGCAAAGGAAGAGAAAATTGCATTTTGATGCAAATGACAATTTAAGCTTAGATAGGGACTAATTTGCATATGATGCAAATGAGATTAAATGTGTCTTAAATAATTTAAGACAATATTTAATGGAATAAACGTGTTGAAAAGGTTACCTAGATGACGTGATCGTCCCGCCCTAAATGCAGGTTCAAACCACGTCAAAAACGGAGTCTAAATGCACAAGTTATAGCCAAAACAAGTTAGCCCAAACTGTTGGGCTAAACCCAGCGAAAATGGAGGCCCACCAAGCCTGAATTTTCTGGTTAGGGTTTTTTAAAACCCGGGATTTTTTTGACGGCTGGATTTTCCATCTTTGAAGGGTTTTGGCTAACTTTGGACGATCAATTGGAGGGTCAAAGGACTCCGATTGACTTGCCGTTTTTTCCTATTGCGTTCACCGTTGAACACCCTTCGATTTGGTAGGTTGTACCAAGATTGATGCTCAACGATGTAGGAGTTAAAATTCATGGAAATTTAGCCTTTGTGAAAGGCAAACTAAATTTAATTTATTAACTCCATTTAATAGTCCCACATCGATTGTGGAGAAAAGGGGAGAGTCAGCTGCCTATATAAATAGGGACCTCCCCCTTCCTCCAAACTCGTCCTAAGCTCCAGATTTGAGCGGCTCCCATAAATGTTGGAGCATACTCGGATCTAGGCTTAAAATTAATATTCTCTATCTCCCTTTTTTTCTGCCTTACTCCTGAGGGCTCTGGAAAAGCCACGAAGGAGTTCAGATTCGGATCCGAAATCTTGGCGAAGGCTTTCACTCGCGTGAAACTTTCTTCAGCGTTGGTTGGCTCGGTGACACGAGGTGTGATGCAGAGCAGTTCGAGGAGCGGTTCAAATAGCGGCTCGGCGTCGGACGGGGAGCGGCTCAGATGACGGTCCGGAACATCTTGCCCGCCCCAGGGTCAAGATTCCGGGTATGTTTTTAGAAGCTTTTGTTTTAATTATTCGCAGTAATTTAGATCCCTCTTAGGGTGGTCAGATCCACCCCGAGTTGGCAGAGATTCTGGCTAAGAGGGTTTGGTTCCTTAGGGATGCATGTTAATTAGATTAACATAATTTTTCTGCTGCAATTTTATGTCTATTTTCCGTCCGACTTAGGACGAGAATAGAGTTTTTGTGCCCTAAGGGTCCTAGAAAACCTTCACACAAGACCCATTCGACTGCTCTGAGGAGGAGCTCGTTCGGGCGGGGTTTCCATTGAGGCGTGGAGATTCTGCTCTTCTTGACTACGAGACCACCTCCCGCATCGCTGAGAATACGACCCTCTCACGGGACAGGGCTGTCGTAGAAAGGGTCGATTATAAGCGGCTTGCGTCAATAGCCGTTCATGCCAGCACCTAGGTAATTGTTGCTTTAGCTCCCTTGTAGGTGATTCCAGCATGCACGCTTGCCATGCATGGTCCTTGCAAGTCCTCGTGGCGACTGTATTGCGTCATCGTGCTCTGGTGAGGGCAATCATGGTGTCACCTTGGAGGCCGTTAGGTTGAGAGTGGAGAGAGCTCAGGCTGAGCTAGATAGAATCAGCCTTCTCTCTGAGATGAGATTGGATCGCATTCGAAAACTCGAGTACGAGTTAAGCGAGTCTCATAGGAGAGAGGCCAAACAAACTACCCTAAGAGAGCGAGCAGAAGATGCCCAACTGGAGGAGAGAGTCAAAGCCGAGGTCATTGCAGAGAAGGTATTCGGGATTTCACGGATTCATTTCCCGATTTCGACGAGAGATACAATGCAGGCTACAAGCGATGGTGATTGGAGATGAAGAATCGATTCCCTGACCTCCCCGTGGAGATTGACAAGATCCTGGTGATATATTTGGACCTTGGTGACGATGAATCGAGACAAGGCACGGAGGAAGCTGCTCCCCTGACGATGCTGCCATTGCTGATGATGACGACGCAGGAGCAGACGCCGTGAGAGATCCAGAGTTCGTGGCCGTGCCAGATGGAGACCAGGGGCCTAGCCAACCGTTGTAGGGTTTCGGCATTTTTACGCCTGTTTAAGAAATTTTTTGGATGTATAGGGGTTGATGTAAATGTGAACAAACAAACAACTTTTTGTAAGAGGAGTGCTAGATTGCGTCAATTTGTTTGCTGTTGTGTATGTCGTGTGGTGGTCGTAACGCCGGATGGCCCCTTTCGATGGGTTAGGTGCTGCTTCAGGATGATCGAGGATAAACAATCAAACTATGCTTAGAAGTTAACCACTGCGCTCCATGGCGAGGGAGAGATTTACACGACTCGCAGTTGACAGAATGGGAGTCGTTCAGTGGCGAGGGAGTGGCCCCTTGACTTACGGCTGAAGACACTCTGGGAGAGTTGTTCGATGGCAAAGGAGTAGCCCTTTGACTTATGGCCGAAGATGCTCTGGGAGAGTCGTTCATTGGCAAAGGGGTAGCCCTTCGACTAACGGTTAACTCTCGTTTAGGAGAGTCGTTCAGTAGCGAAGGGGTGACCCCTTCGACTAACGGCCGATGCCTGTTTAGGAGAGTCGTTCAGTAGCAAATGGGTGGCCCCTTTGACTGACTGCTGACGCTTGTTTAGGAGAGTCGTTAAGTAGCGAAGGGGTGGCCCCTTCGGTTTACGGCTGACACTCGTTTAGGAAAGTCGTCCAGTAGTGAAGGGGCAGCCCTTCGACTTACCGTCGACGCTCGTTTAGGAGAGTAGTTCAGTAACTAAGGGGTATCCCTTCGACTTACAGCTAACGCTCGTTTAGGAGAGTCGTTCAATATCGAAGGGGTGTCTCATTCGGCTTACAGTTAACACTCGTTTAGGAGAGTCGTTCAGTTGTGAAGGGGTGGCCCTTCGACTTATGGCTGACGCTGGTTTAGGAGAGTCATTCAGTAGTGAAGGGGTGGCCCCTCGACTTATGGCTGATGCTCGTTTAAGAGAGTCGTTCAGTAGCAAAGGGGTGGCCCCCTCGACTTACGGCTGACGCTCGTTTAGGAGAGTCATTCAGTAGCGAAGGGGTGGCCCCCTCGACTTATGGCTGACGCTTGTTTAGGAGATTCGTTCAGTAGCGAAGGGGTAGCCCCTTGACTTACGGCTGCCGCTCGTTTAGGAGAGTCGTTAAGTAGCGAAGGGGTAGCCCCTCGACTTACAGTTGACGCTCGTTTAGGAGGTCGTTCAGTAGCGAAGAGGTAGCCCCTCGACTTACGGCTGACGCTCGTTTTGGAGAGTCATTCAGTAGATAAGGGGTGGCCCATTCGACTTATGGCTGTGCTCGTTTAGGAGTCATTTGCATCAACGTAAGTTCAGTTTTCCCAAAACCTCATGAGGATCAAATCTTTTTCGAGGGGAGGTTTGATAGGATAGTTTCTGTAGACTTTACGAAGGATTATGGAAGCAATAATTTATTCGACAAAAGAGACATTCTTTATTGACGGAACTAACAGAAAAACGAAAAAGGCGTACATGTGTTTTTCGATTGATGTCAGAGTTGTTGCTATTCATTGCCCCTTTATTCGCCTCAAGTCTCAGATGGCTCATTAGTCAATCACCTTGGTGACAGGTGATCCCGTCATCTTGCCCTTTTGCTTTGAGGATCCTTTCTTGCTTAGTGGATCGTTAGACGGGTTCTTGGGGTGTCCTCGCTTGACCAGTGCATTGATCTCTTTTTTGAGAGTCCAACAGTCGTTGGTTTTGTGCCCATAGTCGTTGTGATATTTGCGAAATTTGAGGTCGTCCCTCTTCTCTTATTTGCCTTTCTTTGATGTCTCTTGGATCAGCTCTTCTTGTGGGGCATAGACGAAGACTTCTGTCTTAGGGGCGACCAGATTAGCATAGGTAGGACTCTCCTTGCTTCGAGGGCTCCTTTCCCTACACCTCTTATCTCGAGACTCTTGGCGGGGGTCCCCAAGGTTGGTTTCTCTCGCCTCATGTCTCCGCGATGGGATGGGGTGCTCTTCACATTAGCTCCGGTTGGGTTTTCTGCCTCCTCGGAGGAAGTGAACCGATCCGTTATATTGAGCATTTCTGCGACGGTGTTCGGGGGGAACTGGTGAAGGGCCATCCTTCGGTGTTTATACCGGACTGCCTTGGTAAGCACTGCTATGACGGTCACGTCCGGTGGCTCAGTGGGGTCTTTCAAATCGTGGATTGGATCAGTAACAATCCTCCTGCTTCAGGTTGCACATAGTTGGCTCCCGAGGATCAGTTCGGGATTTCCTCCCTCCTCATGAATCCACCTGCAGGGTTATGTGGGTTATAACCTGGGGAGCCCCGTACAGTACCTGATCTAGGATGCTGCGGGTTGCTGCCCGGTAATTGGAGGGGGTGGGTTCTCCCTGGAGAATGAAAGCTCGATTATCAACCCCCGCTTCATTGTATTGGTGGGCCAGGGGGTCGAATTGTGGAGGTTAATCTCCAGTTGATCCACCCTTGGGTCCCCCAGGTCTAAGAGGAAAGTCGAGCCTTTGGTTGGTATTATGTTCGGGCTTAGGGGCGACAACGCTCATTTACGGGTGATAGGCTCCCCATGTTTTGGCGTATTAAAGTTGCAAATGCACCTAGGCTCCTGTTGATCTGCTCAGTAAACTGGGTGAATTCCTTTTGGGTCACCCCAAGTTCCTTCGGGACTTCTGTTGTTCATGGAGGGGGTGTTGTGGAGTCTGTAATGTCCTCCACCAGGGTGCTATTCGCTCTCGGCTTCTCCTTTGGACCTTCGACCGGTTCAACATTGCTAGGTCCAGCTGTCATAGCTTCTGGATTTCTTTGGGATGTCAAGCTGGTTAACATTTTCCCACAGACGTCACCAAACCATTAAGGCTAAAATTGACCGAGATAGTTGTCAAGCTGACGTAGACTCGAGATGCTTAGTTGGAGCCTCGTCAGCAGTTGGAGTGGGACCCTTGGTTGGAAGAACCAGGGTCGAGTGATGGTAGTTGAGGATCATGCAACGTTCGATCGACCTTCGAGTGGTAGTTGCGTCGATCGCTCAAGGTTGGGAAGTTCAATATCGACCTTCGGTGTCAGATGATGACCATCATTCTGCACCACATGGACTCGTCAGGGGGATCAGATCTGGGTTCCGAACCTCCCCTCCGATGCTTAAGTTAGTATGGAACTTAAGGGAGAGAGGGGGCTTGGTGCAGCAGAGATCGACCCACGGAGGTTCGTCTCAAGACTGATGGCGCAAGCTCGAATATATCAGAAGTACAAGCTGAGAAAGTAGAGTTCTATGTCTTAGACCCTGTACCTTGGAAATGAGACCCTTTCCTCTATTTATAGACGTTCAGTGTCCCTTTGGAGACGTTGGGGCGATAACGGCCACCCATAATGGGGCCATGATCTTCCCCCATTGATAGGAATAAATGTTGTGCACGTACCTGAGATTTACGAGCCTAACTTTAATCCCATGTTCGAGTGAAGCAGACTCAATGGTTGACTGACCATTGGGCTTTGACTGAGTTGGTATCGGGCTTCTTTGGTGGGCCTTACGAGCCATAATCATTTGTTGACTGAGTAATCTCGAACGCCGGCCCAATGACTCAACAACTAGGGTAGTCAGGTAGGTTGGAGAAAGAGTGGGGAAATGTCACAAGCACCGTCACCCACTACTAACTACATCCCGACCTAGCTACTCATATGGTAAAATAAAAGTGGCAAAAATAATGTACACGTAAGCTCCATTTACAAAAGTCATATGTCCAGAAAGCCCAATTTGCCAAGGGCGTAATAGCTGAGGGGTGATCCTGCTCAATATCTCGAAGTGCAATTAAGACATCAGCTGCGATGGCCTCAAATAGCTCCGTTTTCTCAACCCCCCTTCAAAAATCCTGCTGTTACGCTGCTTCCATATATACCAAACCATGGATGCCAATGCCTTTTTGATAGAATGCTCACACTATCCTTTTTGTTGAAATTTGAGAGGAAATGATCGCCCACTCCCACTAGAGTAGAGGGGGCCGAACATGTGATTCCAAGCTTAAGAAGGCACCTGCAAAGTATATATCGAGTATAACTACATCAAAGAAGAGATGATCCACACTCTCAGTAACATCATCTTTACATAACACACAGATTTGGCTAGTGGTAACCCCCCACTTGTGAAGGATATCACTCGTGAGAAGCTTACCATGGAATGCACGAAGGAGGGTGATTGCCATCTTAGGGATGTGATTACTATACCAGACCAATTCGCAGTAATGAAAAGGGATGCCCAGCGTGCACGTACCTTCCCAAGAATCTCGAAAAGTGCAAGTAGGGCCGCCTAGCCATTCCCAAGCATCACTACCATGGGTGAGGTAGATCAACCGAAGTAAAGCCTGAAGAGAATGGGTATCTGGATCGTTGTTCCACCTATCCGTGGACCAGTAGTCGCTAACTAGCTTCTTCTCTGCTCCAACTGGAACCTCCTGAAGGAGAGAAATAGGACCACATGGCAACCAATTATTATACCAAAAAGACATGGAGGAGCCATCCCTAACAATACGTCTGATAAGCCTCTGAGATGTGACACGGCTGCGATGGAGGAATTTCCAGGTACCAGAATTAATAGGCTTAGCTTTGACACTGTAGAAGCCCGTTGTCCCTGAGATATAATGCCGCCTCATGTATTGAGCCCACGGACCATCTGAAGAAAGAAGTCTCCAAGTCAATCGAACACCTGATGCCTCATTTAAATCAGTGAGTAATCTCAGCCCAACCCCCCCTCCTCCTTCGGGGAACACAAATCTCTTCAGGCACACAAGAGCTGGTTTCGACAAATGAATCTCCTACACGTAGAGGTGATAGTACAAAGAATAGACGTCGGGATACAATAGGCATACATCCAGAAAGCCATCATGCCATAAATCACAGTGCGAATTAACTCAATTCTTCCAGCAATTGAGAAGAGCGTTGATGACCATCCAATTAGCCTCTTCTTATATTTATCCACCAACCATGAAAACATGGATGCCCTAGGGTAATTGGCTGATAGTGGCAGGCCAAGGTAAGTCGTGAGGGAGGAGACTATCTTTATGCCAAGAGTACTAGCGAGTCGACTAGGCTCCTTGGTACCTTTGCTGAAAATAACTGAGCACTTCTCCCAATTAATCTGAAGCCCTGAAAATAGATTAAATGTACCTAGTAACTCAAGTATCCCATTTAAAGAGTAGGGATTGGCACGGCAAAAAACTAGGAGATCATCTGCAAAAGGAGATAGGCTATGGATCCAGTTCCCCACATAGGTTGAATAGCATGAGTAGCTTCAGATTTAGCCATGAGTAAAGAGAAATCTTCCATCATAATAACAAAAAGGTAGGGGGATAATGGGTCACCTTGCCTCAGGCCTCTGTTGGATGAAAATAAACCCGCATGGGATCCATCCACCAATACTGAAAAAGAAGGAGATGTGATGCATTCTACAATCCATTGAATGTATCTGAATCCAAACCCCATTTGATGAAGCATAAATAAGATGAACTCTCTGTTGACAATATCAAATGCCTTTCGAATGTCTAATTTAAGGCAAGCTCTGGACCCCATAGGGTTACTAAAATCCTAGATTTGTTCATGTGCTAGTAGAGTGCAGTCACTGAGAAGACGTCCCTTAAGAAATACAACCTGGTTTGGGGAGATCAGCTCATTAACAACCATCTTCATCCTACTACAAAGAATCTTGATGATAATCTTGTAAACTACGTTACAACATGCAATAGGTCTGTAATATCCTAACCCAAAGGCATTAGAATTCTTAGGCACCAAGGTGAGAAATGTATGATTTATTTAGCGTAACATGGAACCTGACCTGAAAAAAGAGGAGACGGCTAACACAACATCATTGCCCACTATATCCCAGTCATGCTGATAAAAATAAGCATTGGACCCATATAGCCCAGGGGCTTTGTCCTTCCCAATCTGAAAGACATATTCCTTGATCTCTTTATTAGTGACTACTCTATCCAACCAGGTAACGACCTCTGCAGTTAGTTTGCGTTTTGGAATCAGGTTAGGGAAAACATTCCAGTAATGATCTTGGAAGTACAACTGCTTATAGAATAGGGGGGCCTCTTCTCTTAGACTGTCTGGGTTCAAATTCCTGCCACCATCAAAATTTATAAGGCGTTTGAGATTATTATAATTTTGCCTGGATTTCATTGCTGTGTAGAAAAATCTGGAATTTCTATCTCCCAACTTAAGCTAATCTTATCGGCTTTTTTTTGCCTCAAATCAAACTCCTCTGCATCAAGGGCCTGAGCCAGCTTGAAGGTTGCGGCCTGTTCTAGCTTTTGCAGATGACGATCAATTGCAAGCTGAACATTCGCCTGGATATTATAGAGATCCTCATGGCATCTGTTAGAATTCAAACTATCCCTGTTCTTTGTCACCAAAATCCTCAGATTTTCCTTAAGATTTTTCAGTTTTGTTACAAGGAGATGCATAGGTGAGGCAACGTGGATTTGAAAATTTACCCAAGCCATTTGCACAACATCTCTATAGCTAGGGAGGAAGCACCAAGCATTATAGAATTTAAAGGGCTTGGGATGAGAGGGTACCTTTGGGAGGAGATGGACAATCATCGGTGCATGGTAACTAGTCCCCAGATTTGCATACTCCATGTAAGAATGAGGTAGAGATTTAAGCCAATCCGAGTTGCAAAGAATCCTATCGAGCCTCATCGAGATACGCCCACCTCCAATTCTTCTGTTGTTCCAGTTATAACGATTCCGAATACTCTTCATATCAAGCATCCGGCATCTACCAATGCAATTGTTGAAGTCGTCAACTCCTCTAGCATCCAATGGCCTTTCACCAACCTTCTCATTCAAGAATCTCACACAATTAAAATTGCCACCGATCATCCAAGGGAGCTTCCCAAAATGAGATGCATCTGAGTCAATATCCGTCCAGAGATCTTGCCTGAGAGAAGCAAGATTGAATGCGTATACAATGGTAATCCTCGTAATAAATCATGATACGTTAGAGAGTTCCAACGAGATATGTTGGGCCGAATAGGAATGTCGATGGCAGTTCCATACTGAACCATCATAATAGATGACTATGTATCCCCGGGTTCTTCAATCTATTATCAACACAAGCCTAGGTTTTATGAAAACATTTAGAGATCCTCACCAAATTTTGCTCCTCAACTTTGGTTTCTAACAAACAAGCAATAGAGGGTCTTAATTTATTAATCCGATGCTTGAGATCACTCCTCCTCGAATACTTATTAAGCCCCCGAGTGTTCCAGATGAAGACTGACATTAAGACGAGGTGGGGGGAGCTCCATTGCTGCCAGCTAGTCGTGTGCTCCTACGAGTAGCAGTTGGAGATGCTTCTTCCTCAGATCGCTTCTTGATTTATTCTTGCTAGTCGAGCATCTCAAAGCTTCCTATTCAATTTCCCATTCAGGGTTTAGATAAGGGAGGGTACCTGGAATGTCTGACTCATCAGTGACAAGGAGAAGGGAGGAGTAGCTCTCCCCTTCCCATGTAATTCAGCATTCCCTTGTGCTGCAATTTCAGCCACCGGTCCTCCAGCTGTAGGTGAATGCTACTGAGCATCCTCACCAATATATAATCCTCCCAGGTTGCCAAGATCATGGAAAGAGGATGGGGTATTGACCTCTAGGCCCCCCTGGACTGCCAGAAGCGGCAGCTTGTGCAGGAGTTGCAATTTCTTGTAACTCAGGCTCACTTCCTTCACATGCAGGCAGGCTATCTACCTTTATAAAATCCTTTTGTTTATTGGCATTGTCAGCCTTATTACTGGACAAGCACAGATTTGCAGAACCTCCTACATGTTCGACAGCTGCACCTTCAACCGTATCTCCCTTAATAAGCACTGATTTATTTGAGTTTGAATTCTGCACAGAAACTTCACCAAGTCCAGATTTATTAGAACCAAGATCCCCCACAACCTAAGTAGCTTCAATATTACAATTCAACCCGGTTGCTTCACCATCAGTAGCACTCACATCACTTTGGATTGAAGAGGGCTCCTTAGCCGCATCATTAATTGAACACTGATTTTTAGTGTGTCCAAAACAGGAGAAAGTTTTTGATCTAGGGGGTTCCCCCCATGTATTTGACGTCAACTGATAAGGAAGTGCCATCATCCAGCTCTACCAACACATTCCTAATCAATGGGCTATTTGCTTCCACCTCAACTAGGCATCTAGCATACATGATCCTATCCAAGTTTGCAGCAGCACGATCAAGGCATATAGGCATTCCAACAACGCTAGCGACAATATTCAATATATCTAATGTCCACAGAGAGAGAGAGAGAGAGAGAGAGAGAGAGAGAGAGAGAGAGAGAGAGAGAGAGAGAGAGAGAGAGGTAAATTGTGAAGCTGAATCCATGCCGGGACGGCAGTGAGGATGTTGCAATCATGCTTTACGGTTGGACTCTAGAGAGAGAGAGAGAGAGAGAGAGAGAGAGAGAGAGAGAGAGAGAGAGAGGTAAATTGTGACGCTGAATCCATGCCGGGACGGCAGTGAGGATGTTGCAATCATGCTTTACGGTTGGACTCTAACGTTAAAGAACCACTAATCGGCCGTCAAACAACCATGGGCCTACATAGTGGATTGATTCACAATCTTCTCCTTTTTCGAATCGAAAATAAAAGAAGCCATTTTACTTACTAAAAATTTGATTATTTCCTTTTAGATTCCAGAGATGCTCAGTCCAAGCCTTGATCTGCTCATAGTAGGGAACATCCCCCAGCACTTTGCCCACTAACATGTTTCTCCAATGTGCTGCACCAGTCTCTAGCAGAGCATTCAAAATGTTTGCTTTAGCCATACCATCCTCCCCAACAACAGGTGGGATGAGAGACACCACCAATGGGTCAGCATATTTTCGCCTAGTAGAGCAGATATCCACCCACGATCTTTTCCCAGCATCAGGATTGATGCGAATAGAGGCTACTCGTCTTACAAAAATTTTTTTTCACACACTTTCTGTGCATCAACGTTGTTTGTAGTAGGACAACGTGGTAGCCCTCCAAATCGCTGCATAGGGGGTCTGTTAAATCTAGTAATCACCTGATCATTCCTCCATCCCCTTCGCTTACCCCAACCCTGCATATCCCTACCGAGATTTTGATTTTTGGTCGCCCTCTTCCTTGTGTAGTCCACGCGCTTCCAGCCATCTTCTGATGAGGAAGGCCAAGCATCTGTTTCTTTCGAGCCCTTGCCTTTATCTGAAGATCCATCCAAGATGATACCATTGAATCCACCAGCCCCTGGATCGGATTCAGTTGGCTCCTTTGTGTTGCCAGCTCCATGAATTTCGGATGCCATTATTATATATAAACTTGATGATGTTATTGAGACTAACAATACTAATAAAGATGTTGAGATTGTTCCTGTTACGAGGTGGAACTCGCGCACAATGAATTTGTATTGAGGGAAACCAAGGGCACGGTGGTTATGTTGATAAGAGGGTTTTGGTGGGCTATTTAACAGGTGATTAGTGGGCTGAAGAGGCTGGACTTGCCGTTGGGGGTGGCTGTCACGACCCGCTTCCCTAAAATGGAGGCGAGACGTGAAAAGGTCCGCACGAGAGTGGAGCTGTGAAGCCCCAAACCCGATAAGCGTCAATAAAACATAAGCAGGTCCCTGTAACCACAACGGAACAAAAAGAATAACACAAGGAGAGACTGAAATAAAATCTCACATCTCATAAAGTCCAATATCCAAAATAAGTCCAACATCCAGAAAAGCCACCAGGCTAAAAGAAAGAGTCTAAAGGCCCAGAACAAGGCCAACAAAAGCAACGACATAACAAGTATAGGTGCTACGCACCGATAACAAACAACTGTCTAAACAAAAGTAAAACACAACGAAAACACTAGGACTGGTCCCCAGTGTCCACGTACTCCCCGTCAAACACAAGCTCGGGCTCGGCGTCAGCAAACACCACGTCCTCAACAATGTACTCAGGCTCAGGATCTAACATGTGTCACCCAAAAGAGTAAAGGGGCACATGTCAGCAAGTCTAAAAAGACTTGGGTAAGGAAACTGAAAGTAAGGCAACTAGCAACCTAGCAGTTATAGTATGCATGACATGGCAGTTATAACATGAGTGCACCATCAAGACATGGCAAGACAATTTGCACAAGAGAACAATCATCGGGACAAGGCAAGAGTAGCCAAGCTACTATCAATCTCAATCAATTCACTATTCATGTTGTTTGTAGATGTTTACGCCTTACAGCTGAATGGTTTCACATTCGCTGATTGGCCGCTTAACACTACCCCAAACCCAGAGTTTACGCCTTACCACTGCAGTTGCTGATCGGGCAGACTCCCAGTTGATTGGCCGCTTAACTCTTACCCCCAATACCCACACGTAATGGAGCCAGGGTCCCCGCACATGAGCTCAGCAAGTGAGCAGGGGTTGCCCCGCACATGAGCTCGCATTCTTAAACATTTGGCGTAGGGGTGCACCTAGCCGGAAACAAGAAATTCGGGCATTGGCTATCAACCAACACATGGCCCGCTTCTGGAACACGAGCCAGGAACACAAGCATTCGTAACGAAGCTACGCAATCACAGAAGCACTTATAGAATGCAATGACATGACAATTAATTTGCGTACCGTTAATGGAAAGTAAACATGACATGGTAATTGTGCAACATGCTATATGTCGGAACTAGCTTCGTTGTCAAGCTAGTTCCCCAAATTTGCGCCTAGGCGAGTATCATTTCGTCGCCTAGCCTCTTTTACGCCTACAACAAGCAAATGGCCTAAAACATGGCCTAAACCCGAAGTGGCAAGTTTCACTTGCCTAGCACCGGGGATGACGATCACGAAGGTTCGTCTTGCGGATGCTAATCTACGGGGGAAATCGCTGTTATGGGGAAACAATCATCAAACAACATGAAATTTCATTAGGGTTTCATAAAAATACAAATAGGTTATGAAAACATCGAGAGATCGATTTCTTACCGAGAGGAAGCGGAAGAAACCCTCCGGAGAACCCTAGGACCAGATCCGGAAACCAATGGAGAAGTTTGGGGAATTAGGGGTTTTGGGGGATTTTGGGGGATTTTGGGGATTTGATGGAGATTTGGGGAAAATGAGAGGCAGATAGAGTTGATGGAGGGTTTAGATGATGAATCTAGGGCTTGGGATGAAGGAATAGAGCTTGGAGGAAGATGGTGGCTCAATGGGGGAGATTTTAGGGTTTTGGGTCGAGTAGAGGAAGAAGAAAACGTTTGGGAGGGGTATAAATAGGTTGGGCTGGCGGCTGCCCAGAAATTAGGGTTTTAACACAGATTAGTCGGTCAAAGAGCAACCACTGACCGACTAGTATGGCAACTAGTCGGTCGGTCGACCAACGCAGACCGTCTAAGTGTAAACAGTAAATTCTGAACGAAAATAGGATTTAGAATTAGTCGGTCCATGAACAAATACTGACCGACTAGTTTAGCATCTAGTCGGTCGATGAACGTTCTTAGACCGGCTAAGAGTAAACAGTATTGATACTAAAATTTAGATGATGAGTTAGTCGGTGAAAGAAGCATTGCTGACCGACTAGTTTGCAACCTAGTCGGTCAACCAACGTTCTTAGACCGACTAACGATAAACAGTAACTCCTGAGAAATTTAGAAAGCCAACTAGTCGGTCCAAGAAGGATTGCCGACCGACTGGATCGTCATCTAGTCGGTCGGTGCCCCTTCTTATACCGGCTAACAAGCACAAAAAGTTCCGATACGGAGTGCGGGGCCCCGGGATCGATTCCTAAGACTCCTAGGCTTGATCTAATAGTAAGATACGACCGTTATGAAGTCCGTCACGAATGACATACTTCGAAATCGACAATCCTAAGGAAGAAACGAGAAAATACGACGAATCGATCGAAAATGAAAGCTACGGAGACGAAAACCACACATGAGGAGAAAATCCACCAAAACATATATTATATTATAATAAATCCAGATACATGAAAAGCAGTCGTTACATCCTCCCCAACTTAAGAAAAATTCCGTCCTCGGAATTTCCAAATACTCACGAGTCCGGAAACAAAAGTGGGAAACGCTCTCGCATCTCATCCTCATTCTCCCAAGTAGACTCTCCAGGTGAGCCGTGTCGCCACATCACCCTCACAAGATTGACAATCTTGTTCCGAAGCGATTTCTGACGCCTGTCCAGAATCTGCACTGGATGCTGGTCATACGTCATATCGGGGCGAACGGTAATCTCCGAAAAATCCACAGCATGAGATGGATCGCTAATGTATCGACGAAGCTGCGACACATGGAAAACATTGTGAACTCCTTCCAAAGATGGCGGCAAGGCCAAGCGATAAGCTACCTCGCCAACCCTCTCCAAAATGTCAAACGGTCCAATGTATCGCGGGCTCAACTTCCCTCGCTTCCCAAAACGAATCACACCACGATTCGGGGAAATCTTCAAGAACACATGGTCGCCCGGCTGAAACTCCAAAGGACGACGTTTAGCATCCGCCCAATGCTTAAAACGGTCCTGAGCAATTCTCAACCTCTCCCGAATATTCCTGACGATATCCACGGCCTCCACGATCATCTCAGGTCCCAACAACTCCCGATCACCAACGTCATCCCAACTCAATGGCGATCGACATTTCCTCCCATAAAGAGCTGCGAAAGGCGCCATGCCAATACTCTCCTGGAAGCTGTTGTTGTAAGAGAACTCCACCAAATGCAGATGGTCCTCCCACGAACCCTTGAAATCCAACATGCACGCCCTCAGCATGTCTTCCAAAATCTGAATCGTCCTCTCGGACTGGCCATCCGTCTGCGGATGGTACGCCGTGCTGAAACTCAGACGCGTACCCAAGCTCTTCTGCAAACTCTGCCAGAACTGAGATGTGAACCTCGTGTCTCTGTCCGACACGATACTCACGGGGACTCCATGAAGTCGCACGACCTCCTGCACGATTCACGTTACATCACTATCCACACTAGGAAAAGGATATAAAAACGGAGAGTAAAAGAATTTTACCTCCATATATCTCCTTGCTAGCGCCTCAGTGGACTGTCCCACTCGGAACGGAATAAAGTGCGCAGATTTGGTCAATCGATCTACGATCACCCAAATCGCGTCATTCTGCTTCGGACTCCGAGGTAGTCCAGTTACGAAATCCATAGTGATGTGTTACCATTTCCACTCCGGAATCGGAAGCGGTTGTAGCAACCCGGCCATACGCTGATGCTCCGCCTTCACTTGCTGGCAAACCAAGCACTTGGCTACACTCCGAGCCACACTCCTCTTCATACCATGCCACCAATAGTTCAGACGAAGATCCTGGTACATCTTGGTGCCACCAGGATGCACAGAATACGGCGAACTGTGTGCCTCCACCATCAACTCCTCTCTGATATCCCCAGCTGGCACACACAACCTGGCTCCAAACCTCAGCGAGCCATCCTCATGAATCAAAAAGTCAGTCCGCAGACCGGCTTCCACCTGCCCCCGAATCTTCACCAGCTTCGGATCCTCAGCCTGGCCAGCCTTAATCCGATCCACGATCGTCGACTGTACCTGCATGTACATCAACGACGAAGCCTCCCCAGGAAGAACAATCTCCACACCAGACTCGCAAAAATCCTGCTGCAATCTCCACTGCGAGGTCAAAATCATCACCGCTGGAAGCCTACTCAAAGTATCTGGAACAACATTCACCTTGCCAGGGTGAAACTGCAAATCAATCTCATAATCCGCCATAAGCTCCAACCATCGACGCTGTCGCATGTTGAGCTCCTTCTGAGTGAAAATATACTTCAAGCTTTTGTGATCGGTGAAAATCTTCACTTTCTCACTCAGCAAGAAGTGCCTCCAAATCTTAAGAGCAAACACAACAGCGGCCAACTCCAAATCATGCGTCGGGTAATTCTTCTCATGAACCTTAAGCTGACGAGACGCATACGCCACAACATGCCCATGCTGATGCAACACACAACCGAGACCCTTGCCAGAAGCATCGCAAAAGATCTCAAATCCACCGCTGCGATCAGGCACAACAAGAATAGGGGCAGTCGTCAACCTCTCCTTCAGAACGCCAAAAGCACTCTCACAATCACCCGACCAAACAAAAGCAACATCCTTCCGCGTCAACCTGGTCATCGGCTCAGCAATACGAGAAAAGTCCTTAATGAATAGCCGATAATAACCAGCAAGTCCAAGGAAACTCCGAATCTCAAACGCAGACGACGGAACAGGCCACTCTCTGATGGCCTGAATCTTCTCAGGATCCACTGAAATACCATCTCCGGTCACCACATGCCCAAGAAAAGCAACCATATCCAGCCAAAACTCGCACTTCGAAAACTTAGCATACAAACGATGCTTCCTCAAAATCTCCTACACCGTCCTTAAGTGCGAGGCATGCTCTTCCTCCGACTCCGAATAGATCAGAATGTCGTCAATAAAGATAACGACAAACTTATCCAAAAAGTCGTAGAAAATCAGGTTCATCAGATTCATGAAACTGCGGGCGCGTTAGTTACGCCGAAAGGCATAACCACGAACTCATAGTGTCCATACTTCGTCCTAAACGCTGTCTTCGGAACATCATCCTTCTTCACCTTCAACTGATGGTAACCACTCCTCAAATCCAATTTTGAAAACACCCTCGAACCTCCAAGCTGATCAAAAATATCATCGATGCGAGGCAACGGGTATTTATTCTTAATGGTCACCGCATTCAACTCCCGATAGTCCACGCACATACGACGCGAACCATCCTTCTTCTTTACCAGCAACACCGGTGCTCCCCACGGAGACACGTTAGGATTAATATAACCCTTCTGCAAAAGCTCATCCAGCTGCTTCCGCAACTCTTCCAACTCTGCAGGTGCCATACGATACGGCGCCTTCGAAATCGGCTGCGCACCTGGAACAAGATCGATAGAAAATTCTAGGGCTCGATCAGGTGGCAAACCAGACATCTCCTCGGGGAAGACGTCGCCAAAATCTCGCACCACAGCTGGCCACTCCAGCTCCATCTGCATAGCCACAGCCTCCACCGGCCTGGCCCGAAATCTGACAGGACCAAGCGAACTGCTACCACGACTGAACTCAAATACTGGATGTCCGGGAATCTCGAACACCACCTTCTTCCTCCGACAGTCGATCATAGCATAGAAGCTCGCAAGCCAGTCCATCCCAAGAACTGCATCATAGTTGATGATGTCGTGGACAATGAAATCAGTGAAAAGCTCATGTCCACAGACCACCAACGAGCAAGAATTGCAACCACGATGCACCGAGACCACGCCATTCCCTGTAACGATATTCCAACTCTTGGAAAGAGGGGACGTCGACAAGGAATGCCTCTCCACGAAGCTCCGAGAAATAATGCACATCGATGCACCAGAGTCAAAGAGGACTCGTGCAGGAAATGTGCACACCAAAACCACACCTAACAATCAATTAACAATCAAACCCTAGTCTAGCAAACAACCATGTTCAAGCAAACAACACAATCTAACAATCAAAACCAGCTAGGAAAGTAACAGCTAGATTGAGGATTACCTGCGATAACCTCATCCACAGCCTCGCTCTCCACAGCGGTCATCAGAAAAGCCTGCCTCCTCGGCGGAACAGCCTGCCGAAAAGCCTGCCCCTGTGGAACAAGAGCTGCTCCATGACCAGCAGGAACAGACGCTCGCTGCTGCAACGGCTGTGCTGAAACAGGTGCCCTCCGCAGCTGATTCGCATGCCGACAATCCTTCGTGACATGGGAAGCATCACCACAAACCAGACACTGGCCCAAAAACTTCCGACACTGATCCTTAACGTGGCCAGGCTTGCCGCAGAAATGGCAAGTCTTCAGAATAGGCCCTCCTGGCCTCTTAAACTGAGCAGACTGATTAGGCCTGAATCCAAGTCTAACCACAGCTCTCGCCTGTTCCACAGGCCTCTTCCCAGCACCAACAATAGACCCCCTCCTCTTGTTCACGAGCAGCTCCTGCCTCTTGGCTGCTACTAGAACCTTCTGATAAGACTCCCGGTCAGAAGAGGTCACAAAACTCTGGAGCTCCGAAGCAAGTCCCTGCAGGAACCTCTGAGCTCTCTCCTCAGCGTCCTGCACCATCTTTGGTGCAAACCGACTCAGCCTCATGAACTCTTGGTGATATAGGTCCACCGACGAGCTCCCTTGCTTCAAATCGATAAAACGCTGCAGCATCTCTTCCCTGGCAGCTTTCGGAAAGAACTCACCCTCAAATCTGGCCTTGAAGGTAGCCCAAGCTATCGGCTCCACCAGCATCTTCTCTTCCGCATCCCACCAATTCCGAGCATTATCCTTGAGTTGCCTCTTCGCCAAATCAACCCATCCAGCCGGGGTGATCTTGGCCATCTTCAGATTGTCCTCGATGTTCCGAATCCACTCATCGGCAGCCAGAGGACCCTCAGACCCATCAAAATATGCGGGACCCAGCTCCCGAAATTGCTTCGCTCCTGGCTCAGAGCGAGGGGCATCCGGAAGAGCCCGGGCAGCTCGAGCAAGTGGAGCATTCTGGAGTTGCAGAAGCATGCCCTGCTGCACTTGCATCATCTGGAGCATCATCCGCATCATCTCACCGCTGGTGGGTTCCCGCTCAGGCTCCTCATCATGAGGGAGCGCACCACTGCCCCCAACACGGGTGAAACGCCTTCCTGCCATATAATGACACAGAAAACGAATCAGATTAGACTCATAGCTTGCGACTCGGACGTCGAACTTAATTTATTGGACATTCTAATATTATTATCGCTATTCCAAAATCGCAGTTACAGAAGGACCTGCATGGGCCACCAACAAAACCTGTCACGACCCGGTTCCCTAAAATGGAGGCGAGACGTGAAAAGGTCCGCACGAGAGTGGAGCTGTGAAGCCCCAAACCCGATAAGCGTCAATAAAACATAAGCAGGTCCCTGTAACCACAACGGAACAACAATAATAACACAAGGAGAGACTGAAATAAAATCTCACATCTCATAAAGTCCAATATCCAAAATAAGTCCAACATCCAGAAAAGCCACCAGGCTAAAAGAAAGAGTCTAAAGGCCTAGAACAAGGCCAACAAAAGCAACGACATAACAAGTATAGGTGCTACGCACCGATAACAAACAACTGTCTAAACAAAAGTAAAACACAACGAAAACACTAGGACTGGTCCCCAGTGTCCACGTACTCCCCGTCAAACACAAGCTCGGGCTCGGCGTCAGCAAACACCTCGTCCTCAACAATGTACTCAGGCTCAGGATCTAACATGTGTCACCCAAAAGAGTAAAGGGGCACATGTCAGCAAGTCTAAAAAGACTTGGGCAAGGAAACTGAAAGTAAGGCAACTAGCAACCTAGCAGTTATAGTATGCATGACATGGCAGTTATAACATGAGTGCACCATCAAGACATGGCAAGACAATTTGCACAAGAGAACAATCATCGGGACAAGACAAGAGTAGCCAAGCTACTATCAATCTCAATCAATTCACTATTCACGTTGTTT
The DNA here is from genome assembly GCA_030789695.1 of Scilla litardierei. NCBI lineage: Eukaryota > Viridiplantae > Streptophyta > Magnoliopsida > Asparagales > Asparagaceae > Scilla > Scilla litardierei. The sequence goes on from CM061133.1 coordinate 192,991,261, forward strand.
GTAGATGTTTACGCCTTACAGCTGAATGGTTTCACATTCGCTGATTGGCCGCTTAACACTACCCCAAACCCAGAGTTTACGCCTTACCACTGCAGTTGCTGATCGGGCAGACTCCCAGTTGATTGGCCGCTTAACTCTTACCCCCAATACCCACACGTAATGGAGCCAGGATCCCCGCACATGAGCTCAGCAAGTGAGCCGGGGTTGCCCCGCACATGAGCTCGCATTCTTAAACATTTGGAGTAGGGGTGCACCTAGCCGGAAACAAGCAATTCGGGCATTGGCTATCAACCAACACATGGCCCACTTCTGGAACACGAGCCAGGAACACAAGCATTCGTAGCGAAGCTACGCAATCACAGAAGCACTTATAGAATGCAATGACATGACAATTAATTTGCGTACCGTTAATGGAAAGTAAACATGACATGGTAATTGTGCAACATGCTATATGTCGGAACTAGCTTCGTTGTCAAGCTAGTTCCCCAAATTTGCGCCTAGGCGAGTATCATTTCGTCGCCTAGCCTCTTTTACGCCTACAACAAGCAAATGGCCTAAAACATGGCCTAAACCCTAAGTGGCAAGTTTCACTTGCCTAGCACCGGGGATGACGATCACGAAGGTTCGTCTCGCGGATGCTAATCTACGGGGGAAATCGCTGTTGTGGGGAAACAATCATCAAACAACATGAAATTTCATTAGGGTTTCATAAAAATACAAATAGGTTATGAAAACATCGAGAGATCGATTTCTTACCGAGAGGAAGCGGAAGAAACCCTCCGGAGAACCCTAGGACCAGATCCGGAAACCAATGGAGAAGTTTGGGGAATTAGGGGTTTTGGGGGATTTTGGGGGATTTTGGGGATTTGATGGAGATTTGGGGAAAATGAGAGGCAGATAGAGTTGATGGAGGGTTTAGATGATGAATCTAGGGCTTGGGATGAAGGAATAGAGCTTGGAGGAAGATGGTGGCTCAATGGGGGAGATTTTAGGGTTTTGGGTCGAGTAGAGGAAGAAGAAAACGTTTGGGAGGGGTATAAATAGGTTGGGCTGGCGGCTGCCCAGAAATTAGGGGTTTAACACAGATTAGTCGGTCAAAGAGCAACCACTGACCGACTAGTTTGGCAACTAGTCGGTCGGTCGACCAACGCAGACCGACTAAGTGTAAACAGTAAATTCTGAACGAAAATAGGATTTAGAATTAGTCGGTCCATGAACAAATACTGACCGACTAGTTTAGCATCTAGTCGGTCGATGAACGTTCTTAGACCGGCTAAGAGTAAACAGTATTGATACTAAAATTTAGATGATGAGTTAGTCGGTGAAAGAAGCATTGCTGACCGACTAGTTTGCAACCTAGTCGGTCAACCAACGTTCTTAGACCGACTAACGATAAACAGTAACTCCTGAGAAATTTAGAAAGCCAACTAGTCGGTCCAAGAAGGATTGCCGACCGACTGGATCGTCATCTAGTCGGTCGGTGCCCCTTCTTATATCGGCTAACAAGCACAAAAAGTTCCGATACGGAGCGCGGGGCCCCGGGATCGATTCCTAAGACTCCTAGGCTTGATCTAATAGTAAGATACGACCGTTATGAAGTCCGTCACGAATGACATACTTCGAAATCGACAATCCTAAGGAAGAAACGAGAAAATACGACGAATCGATCGAAAATGAAAGCTACGGAGACGAAAACCACACATGAGGAGAAAATCCACCAAAACATATATTATATTATAATAAATCCAGATACATGAAAAGCAGTCGTTACATTGGCCATAGAGCCAAATCTCATCGGACACGGCGGAAGAAGATCGGGTGGCGGGAGCCAAAGGTTGACGTCGACCAGGGGGCGAGCTTTCCTGCACCACGAGAAACTCGTCAGAAGGGCGGGGTTGGGGTCCAACCCTTAGCCCCTCTGATGCCTAAGTCAGTAATATGGCTTAAAACGGGGGCTAGACACGCCGGTTGGACTGAGGGTGTGTCGACCGTACGTGGCGAGCTATAAGTGGGAGAACAAAGATATGGACGACCTTTGCTCTCGTGTGTGAGTAATGGATTGAGAGAAAGAATTTGCCAACCCCCCCACCGTAAGAAGTTGGGGGGGGGGGTATTTATACCTGATGGGAGATGACTAGGTGGGGCTGACCTGGCATGCTGACTCGACGTGCTGAGCTGGCTTGGCTGTCAGTGGAAGCTTCGGACGAGGATGTTAGGAACAGGAGTGTCTGCCCCGCTTTTGTCAGACGACGCAACGGCCAGGGGCGCTTTTGTCAGGGTGTCAGGACTGAAAGCATTAAGCGTCAGGAGGCTCAGCAGCCAGGGGGTGCTTTGTCAGATGGTCGGGTGGCATTAGTGTCAGTCGTGTCCTTGCACTAGGTTGTTTGTCGTGCATGATGAACTATAGGTCCGACCATGTTATCCCCGGCTACGGGGTTCACGGGGACCCGCTGGGTCGACCTGTTCGAGGGTTGTTTGGCCCGGCCGCGTACCTCTTCGGTCGCGGGTCGTGGATCGCTGGCAGGGTGGGGTATGCCCATGCCTCCGTCAGCATCCCGGGCGGCACTGTCGATGCGCTCCCCAGGCGCCCTGCCCTTGGCGGGCCGAGCGACTGAGTTTGTTTGCCTCGACCGGAGGGAGGGGGCGCTGCGAGGTGCGCCCATTCCCATGTCGCCTCGGACCTCCGGGACGGTGGCCCCCTTTACAAAGGGGTGAGTCAACGAGGTATATCAGCGGATCGGGGCGGGAGTCGGACTCCCACGATCTTTAGGTCGTAACAATTGCCCCCGGCCTTCGAGCTTGAGGCAGGAGCCCGGCTCGGCTCGGAGGGCAAACTATCTCCGACGTTTTGGACCATCGGAAAGGACCCTGGCCCTCGCCCGGGGGGGTGGCGGCGTTCGCTTCGGAACTCCCGCCTTACTGGTCATTATTACGATTTGAAAGGGAGGGTTGAGAAAAACGAAGCGTCTCCACAATTGGGTTCGTGACGCGTGGATGAAGTGACACTCATGCCAGTCGAGGCATCAAGGACATCCCGATGGGCGCCGCGTGGCGGAGGACCGACGACCGTGATGACCCGGTGGCCCACTTTACAAATAAAAAGGTTTGGAAGGCGGTCGGCGGGAGTTTTTCACCCATCTTCGATTCTTCTCCGGTGTTCAACACTTCTGTCTATCGCTTGCTGGCTAGGTTGTGACTTCCGTCGCCGGTCATCTTCTTCCGAAAGTCTTCCTGATTTGACGGATCAGAAAGGTAATAATAATTAATTTCCTTTCTCTCCGACCGATGGCTTCTCGTTTCGAGGTCGGAGGCGGTAGCTGAGTGGGGGAGGAGGAGTTGGTGGGAGAGGGGGCATCGCCGCGGGGGGTGCGGTGGCATAGGGAGAGGGGGTCATGGCGTTTCGTCGTCCCGAGAGTGATTGGATCCCTCCGATGTAGGCTGGATAGAATTAACATCAGGGAGATTCGCGTGCGGTTCGTGCGACAACCCTATGAGGTTCGGGTCCCCGGGTCAGAGGAAACGGTGTGTTCGCCTGGAGATAATGAGGCCGGAATCTACGTCCGGTCATTCGAGTTAGGGCTTCGTTTCCTGATCCATCCGTATTTGCTTTATCTGTTGAATTTTCTGGAGTTGCCGATATTTGCCCTAGCGCTGCGTTGCTGGGGCTTGTTGGTGGGGTTTGTTGTTTTGTGCCTTGCCTGCTCCTTGAGTCCCTCACTGGTGTTGTTCCAGCATTTCTTCGTAGTCCGGAAGAGGGGAATGTATCACTGTGTTTGCGCTAGGAGAGGACGAGAACTTATCCGTGGGGTGCCCGACGATGTCGGCGAATGGATGAGGGAGTTCGCCTTCGTGATGATGCCAAGCGACGTGGTGTTGATGTCGAACTGGGGGGGGGCACGCAATCCACTAGTGAATGAAAGGGTGGAGCTGACTGGGGAAGATCTTGCAAGAGCTCAGATTCTGATGGAACTGCCCGAGGCTTACCGTCAGCTAGCGAGTTTGACGCGGAGCAGCCGGCTCACCCAGGACTTTTGGCTCCTAGGTATGTTTGATATTTGGTAGACCTTTAACTAGGCTTACCCTGATCTCTTTTTCCTTCGTAGGTGGGGACGTGATACGAGGGCCAGAGGAGGTGTCAGGATCGGCCGGAGCCCCCGTCTCGGATGACACTGATCCTCGCGAGAAAGGCAAGGGGGTGGCGAGCGAGGTAGCATCCCGGGAACGGGGAGACGGGGTCTCCCATGGGGAGAGGGTGCATCCGGGACGGAGGGCAGCCGAATCAGGTATATCTGCCGATGGGCCCGACGTAGGTCTTCCTGCGGGCTCCGTCCGCACGGGAGGCCGGTCCCTCCGTCCCGCCGAGGGTATCGGAGGTGGTCGAGCCTCGCAAGGCGCGTTTGGTTCAGAAATGGCCACACGGGATCCCTTCGTGGGATATGGGGCGGTCGTCGAGCCCGAGTTGTGAGGGTGCCCTCATTCGTTTCAAGAGGACTCTAGAGGAGGTCGAGGCGTATCCAGAGGACCGTCTCCGTAAGTTTCCTTTTCGAGTAGGTTGTGATGAGTCGGTTTTTGAGGACGTCGGGGTGGGGGCGCGCCTCGCCGAGTATTGCGGGTTACCGCGCGATCGTGAACCCAATCGTGGAGACACTTTGTTTTTCTCTACCCCCCTTTCAAATCGTAATAATGACCAGTAAGGTGGGAGTTCCGAAGCTAACGCCGCCACCCCCGGGCGTGGGCCAGGGTCCTTACCGATGGTCCAAAATGTCGGAGATAGTTCGCCCTCCGAGCCGAGCCGGGCTCCCGCCTCAAGCTCGAAGGTCGGGGCAATTGTTACGACCTAAAGATCGTGGGAGTCCGACTCCCGTCCCGATCCGCTGATATACCTCGTTGACTCACCCCTTTGTAAAGGGGGCCGCCGTCCTGGAGGTCCGAGGCGACATGGGAATGGGCGCACCTCGCAGCGCCCCCCCTCCGGTCGAGGCAAACAACCTCAGTCACTCGGCCCGCCAAGGGCAGGGCGCCTGGGGAGCGCACCGACAGCGCCGCCCAGGATGCTGACGGAGGCGTGGGCATACCCCTCCCTGCCAGCGATCCACGACCCGCGACCGAAGAGGTACGCGGCCGGGCCGAACAACTCTCGAACAGGTCGACCCGGCGGGTCCCCGCGAACCCCGCAGCCGGGGATAACATGGCCGGACCTATAGTTCATCATGCACGACAAACAACCTAGTGCAAGGATACGACTGACACTAATGCCGCCCGACCATCTGACAAAGCACCCCCTGGCCGCTGAGCCTCCTGACGCTTAATGCTTTCAGTCCTGACACCCTGACAAAAGCGCCCCTGGCCGTTGCGCCGTCTGACAAAAGCGGGGCAGACACTCCTGTTCCTGACATCCTCGTCCGAAGCTTCCGCTGACAGCCGAGCCAGCTCAGCACGTCGAGTCAGCATGCCAGGTCAGCCCCACCTAGTCATCTCCCATCAGGTATAAATACCCCCCCCCACTTCTTACGGTGAGGGGGTTGGAAAATTCTCTCTCTCAATCCATTACTCACACACGAGAGCAAAGGTCGTCCATATCTTTGTTCTCCCACTTATAGCTCGCCACGTACGGTCGACACACCCTCAGTCCGACCGGCGTGTCTAGCCCCAGTTTTAAGCCCTATTACTGACTTAGGCATCGGAGGGGCTAAGGGTTGGACCCCAACCCCGCCCTTTTGACGAGTTGCTCGTGGTGTAGGAAAGATCGCCCCCTGGTCGACGTCAACCTTTGGCTCCCGCCACCCGATCTTCTTCCGCCGTGTCCGGTGAGATTTGGCTCCGTGGCCACCCCCGACAGTAAGTCCAGCCTCTTCACCCCACTAATCACCTGTTAAATAGCCCACCAAAACCCTCTTATCAACATAACCCCCGTGCCCTTGGTTTCCCTCAATACAAATTCATTATGTGCGAGTTCCACCTCGTAACAGTTCCTAGTGATTCAGGCGTTCCCAAAGGTTATTCAAACGTTCGTGACCACCCACATGACCAAATTATTGGAGATATTGGAGTGGGTGTCCGGAAAGGTCAAGGATTGATGAATTCTCCCATTGTGCCTTTGTCTCCATAATTGAGCCAAAGAACATCCAAGAAGCATGTGAAGATAGCTCTTGGATCATGGCAGTGGAGAGGAACTCATTCAATTTGAAAGGAATTAAGTTTGGAAGCTTGTCCCTCTATCAAGTGAACATCAAGTCATTAGGACTAAATGGATTTTCGAGAACTAAACGGACGAGAACAAAGTCGTCACAAGGAACAAAGCAAATTTAGTAGCTCAAGGCTACCGACAAGAAGAAGGAATTGATTTCGAAGAATCTTTTGCTCATGTAGCTAGATTAGAAGTTATTAGATTATTATTGTCTTTTGCATCTCATAAAAATTTCAAATTATTTCAAATGGATATTAAAAGTGTATTTTTAAATGGCATTGTTAATAAAGAAGTTTATGTTTCTCGACCTCCCGGATTTATTCATGAAAAATTTCCAAACCATGTTTTCAAACTTAATAAAGATTTATATGGGTTGAGACAAGTTCCTAGAGCTTGATATGATCGCCGTAAGAACTTTCTTTTGGATTTGGGATTTAAAATGGGAGAATTGGATTCAACTCATTTTACTAAATCGTATGCAAATGACATTCTTCTTATTCAAGTTTACGTAGATGATATTATTTTGGATCTACTAACTATGATCTTTGCCAAGAATTTTCTAAGTTCATAAAGGATGAATTTGAGATGAGCCACATGGGTGAGCTCAATTATTTTCTAGGACTTCACATTCATAAAATGAAGGATGGCATCTTCATACAACAATCCAAGTACACCGGGTAGTTAATCAAGCGATTCGAAATGGAATCGTCTTCTAGCAAAAGAACTTCATGAGTATAGCTACACATCTACACAAGGATGAAAACAGAAAAGATGTAGACATTTGTCAATATCGAGGTATGATTGGTAGCTTACATTATTTAACTGCTAGTAGGCCCAATATCATTTTTTCTGTTTGTTTATGTGCTAGATATCCATCACAACCTAATGAATCACATTTAATTACGGTTAAAATATTTCGTTATCTCAATCAAACATTAGATTATGGATTATTTTATCCTAAATATAGCACATCTGAGTTAATCTCATATAGTGAGGCCGATTTTGCTGGATGCAAATCCGATAGAAAGAGTACTAGTGGCACTTGCCATTTTCTAGAAAATTCTATTGTCTCTTGGTTTTCCAAGAAGAAAAATTATGTATCATTGTCCACGACCGAAGCAGAATATATTTTCGTGGGTCTTGCATGTGCATAAGTTCTTTGGATGAGACACACTCTTAAAGACTATAGTATTAATTGTGATAATTACCCTATCAGGTTGATAATAAAAGTGCAATCTGTCTCTCCAAAAATCCTGTACATCACTCCCGCACTAAACACATAGATGTGATACACCATTTTATTAATGATCAAGAAGGCCATCATTCTAGAGTACATTGAAACCCAAAAACGAATCGCCGGTATCTTCACAAAACCTTTAAAAGAAGATTCATTTGTGAGGTTGCATGAAGAATTAGAGATTATGGGTGTTCTGAAATCTAGGACTACATTTTCATATGCTATACCATGTTTTTGAGTTTATATGGTCATTTTTATATTATATATCAAATGTGTCTATTTTCTCCATATAGTTTATATGAGATTTATTGGAGAATTTTATGAATTTATGATTATGTTGATGACCTTCATATGTGTATTACCTTATATGATTATGAATGTTATCTGATGTGTTTAGAGTGTTTATAGTATAGGTCTAAGGGTGAGAGAACTCCATTCTTTGTTTTGCCTCAATTTGGATTTTAGAACCAGGACAGGCACCTGCCTCCTCTTCATCAGGAGCCAGCCCATAACCTTAGATTTTCTCCTTTTTTGCATCTCCCAGCTAGGCGACTGATGTACAATTTTCAGGCGCCTGGTTGTCATCCAGGTAACTGAAATTGTCATCATGCGCTCATTCGTAGTGAAAAGTGTATATTTATACCCCCTAACTACCTCCACTTTGTGCCAAGATTAGGCTTAATCTTGCTCTTTTGAGTATATTATCACAATATGTCACTTTTACGGCTTATTCTCATTCTTTGCACAAAGTATAGATTTTATCATCCATATTGGCTTCCTAGTATTTTTCATATGCTCTTGCTATTATTGTAATCATATTGAAATTTTTTGGGAATTATTTGAGCATTGTAATATTTTATAAGAATCATTGGGGGTCAATATTGTTTTATAATAGTCATTATATTCATTTTCTCATCATATAGACTAATTTATCCCTCTTATATTTTTCAGGTACTATTAGGATTTTTCTGGATTTTCTGAAATTTTTCCAGAATTTTTTGGAGCTTGGAGCTATTTTTGGGGAATTATTGGAGCAAGAGAAGCATTTCGGGGAATTTTGGAAAATAAAAAACAAAAAAAATCAAATATCAGTTCTTGTGGGCCGGCCCGCTGGCTGGCCCACTCTCGCGGGCCGCACGTAGCTGCAGGCCGCTGGTGAATTTTTTTTTAAAAAATTTAATTTAAAAAAAGCACGGCCTCGCAGGCCGGCCCAGCGGCCGGCCCGCTCCCGCATCAGGCGGGAGGGGGGCACGCTGCCCACGCGTGCCCCCCAGGATGAAGGCGCATCCCGCGCCCTCGGGTCCGGCGCCCGACCCGCAATGACTAAGACGAGATTTAGTGGTTTTTGCGGGTTAATGGGTGCGAAACTCGACCCAGTTCGCCCCCTGTAGACCCGAAATTGCTGAAACATATTTTTAGGGTTTTTGGGGCTTTTTTCTGCCCCATTCTTCTTTCTTTTGGAGTTTTTTAGGGCATGGAGGCCATAGGAGAGATGGGGAAGCTTGGAGGAGGTGCACAAGTGAGAGAGAAGCCTCATTGTTTGAGAGATTGGTGATCTCTTTCCTCTCTTTTTGTGTATTTTGCATTTCTTTTTGTAATGAACCTTGGATGAATTTGTTTGTGAATTTCATCTTGTTTAGTATGATTGAGTAGTGTGATTGGTGTATGTTGCGATTCATTATAATGGGTTGTTAATCTTAGTTCTCAATGCCGCTTGCCTATTATATTGTTGATGTTGGATAAATTATTAGGGCACATTTTAATTGGCTAAGACCCAAGTGGGCACTCTTTGAGAAGTGACCATGTTTAAATTTTGATTAGTTCCATGATGATGCATCTATCCCTATTGCAATTTATTGTGTTCTTGAATGCTAAATATTCCGATTGAGTGTCCTTAGCCGGATGATCAATTGAGTTATATGCAGGTAATTAGAGCTTGATTAACACCAATCTTAGGAAACCCATAACCCATGCTTTCTCTTCTAGATATCCTAACTCTCCTTTGGTTCTCTAACCCTACTTATTTTGGTTAGAATTATAGATTCAACACAAATTTTCTCACTCATCAACCATTAGTTGAGGTTGTTGTATCACGCTATTATCTCTTTGTATCGATCAATTTTGCGAGTGTAGAACGACTTGTCCCAGTGATCCGACCCGGTACTCACCGGTTATATTTTATTGCATTGACGCTCCTACGCTTGGGAGTGGAAGGTGTGCCTTTGCACGTTTTTCGGTTCAATCAATTGGCACCGTTGCCGGGGACAACGGTTTCTACTACTTGCATTTCATTGATTGATTTTGAAAGTTTTAGTGTGATACTTCTATCTCTTAGTGTTGTGTCTTTTCATTTTATTTATTTTCCACTTATTAAGTCTTTTGATTGTTTATTTTCATTTTCGTGAAATTTTTTACAACAAAATGGCATCATCTTCAGATTTTTCCGACATTGATTTGGAGGATATCACACTTCCGCCATACTTTCATGGCTCGGAGTGGGAGACCCCTCATTTACATATAAAAAATTTGAAGAATGGATGTATTCATGTCTTGGTGGGAATATTTGTGATGCTTGCATATATTTTAGATTCTTCCCCTATTAGTTGCAAGATAATGCTAGATTGTGGTTTGATTTATTGTCTCTCGACTCATATTTTACTTGGTTGTCATTTTAGGCTGAATTTCTCCGAGTGGCTTTGCCTACTTTCTTGGAGCAGGTACATGGGCGGTAGACCATGGAGCAGCATATAGCGAGCTTTACCCAAGCTGATGGAGAGGCCTACCATCAGGCTTGGCAGAGGTTCATTGATTTGATGCGTGCCCACACCATTGTTTCCACGAGGATCATCTCCTGGAGATATTTTATACAGGATTATCTCCATCTGGGCAAGATTTAGTGCAGATGAGCTGCGGATTCATGGTGTAACCTGAGGGACCTTGGAGAGTATGAGGATGCAGTCCAACAGGTTCAGGTCCAGCCTGAGGAGCCAGCTGAGGGCTCATTCCAATGCGACCCTATGGAATACCAATAAAAACCTGTGAATTGGGTGCATTGGGGCCAAGTAGAGGAATTTGAACATATACATTTGGTTGAGTCGGAGGAGATGGATGATGGAGTACGTGTCGACCAAGTTGATGACACGATGCATTTTTATGTTGGTGGTGATGTTATGGGGGATGCATGTGATGGCACGAGCGATATGGATGATATTGGAGAGCCTGAGTTATGTTTCCCATCTACTACATCCGCCCATTTTGAGGTGTACGAGTGCATGGGACAGACTGCTGAGATGGATTTCTTTGATGATGATGACGATGATTTGGGCAAGGGAATAAGTTTACAGACCATGACGGAGCCTGAGCCAGACCTTCCTCCTACTTCAGTGCAGCAGGTCATATACCCTTCACCTCAGGATATTCACCATGCCATCATTCATGGAGATTTTCAGAATACACTTCATAGTCTTGGGAGGTTTGCAGAGCCTACACTTTCTGATAGCGAGGAAGATTGCGAGATGGTTTACGTTGAGCCTGAGACGTCGTTTCCTCTAGATTCTCTTCTGCAGCTGCTTCCCCCTCCTCTTGAGGCAGAGTATCATGCCACACCTAGCGCCATTATTCAGGAAAGTTTCCACCATATCATGCCTTGCATTTTTTAATCTCAAATTGCACTTCGGCACATTTTTGATTCAGATTGTCGTCATTTACATTTAAATTCTTTTTTGACGACCCATTTTGCAATGCTTTTGTTGCAGGGCATGAGGACATGGCTTGGATTGATGCAGCTCGTCTCCCACATGATACCTACTATCCAAAGAGGACACTGGGAGTTGCATTACTGGAATCTAAGGAGGCAGGTGGAGGCCTTGCTCCAAAGCAGCTGGCGGAGGAGCAAAAGGAGCTGATAGATCAACTTCCTCTACCGTTATACATTTGAGATCTACCTTTTGCCATGGTGTGTTCTTTCCAATAGTGTAAATAAATAAATGTTCGTATGCTTTTCTTTTCTTTTCTAGGATCTTTTATGAGATGTAATACTCTCCCAACATTAAAGACAATGTTTATTTTAAGTTGGGGGGGAGAGTGTTAGAATCTTTAGGATTATTAGGATTTTGAGTTTAGCTTAATTTTATTTTGAGATACCTCCATTTTGCCATCACCCATTGCTCTTTATTGCATATCATATTTTTCATCCTCGTCCCTATGCCGCTAGTTTTATGCGTAGTCCCTACATGCTTAATGCCATGCAATTTTTTTCGGATTTTCATTTTGGTATCAAATTTATAGATGTTGATTGGCATGTTTTAATTTCTTTTCCAATTTGGAGTCAAATGTTAATATGCCTTGTATGAAACTATTTTAGATGTTGTGATACTCTCTTTGAGATAATTTGGGAAAAGTTTGGTGTAAGTGGTTGCATGAGTTGGGATGAATGGTGTAGTTTTTGATTGGATAGGGTGTGGCCAATTGTGCATGCTTTGTTTTCTTCTTAGGAGTGGGTGGATGAATTGCTTGGTATGTTGCGAATGAAAAAGAGAGCGTTAATATAAGTGAATGGTTTTCCTTATCAAATTGAGTAGCCGGTGCCCTACGAAACATTGGGGAGGACACCAAAGATGAGATTTAGGGGATCATTCCATCCATTTGCCTATATAGCGTTATCACGTGTATGCAAAAGGGGGCGGTGTTTGCATTTCATAGCGTTATCGCGTGAATGCAAAACATAAACATAAACAACAAAAAGAAAACAAAAAAAGAAAAGAAAAAGAAAAAGAGAATGAACAAATGAGTGAATAAGCAACATGAATGATGCAATCTCATCTCCCACAACTTAGGGGAAATTTCTTTTGTTTTGGCCATTTCCTTGAAAATTAGAAACTTTGCCATTTGTGATATATCCTGATAAATGCGATACAGTGCTTATTACTTCACTTTTCTTTGAATTGGATTGAGGAGAATTTCATTTGTTGTTTACTTTCATACATTGGGTATATTGAATTTGAAATCACTTGGAAATAATATTTTTGGCATGCCATGATGATATCTTAATTTTAGTGCATGTTTTCACTTGAATCCGAATTTATCGCATGTTTTGCTAGGGACTAGCAAAAAGCTAGTTGGGCGATGTGATTCGTAGTGAAAAGTGTATATTTATACACCTTAACTACCTCCACTTTGTGCCAAAGATTAGGCTTAATGTTGCTCCTTTGAGTATATTATCACTTCATGTCACTTTTACAGCTTATTCTCATTCTTTGCACAAAGTATAGATTTTATCATCTATATTGGCTTCCTAATATTTTTCATATGCTCATGCTATTATTGTAATCATATTGATATTTGTTGGGAATTATTTGAGTATTGAAATATTTTATAAGAATCATTGGGGGTCAGTATTGTTTTATAATAGTCATTATATTTATTTTCTTATCATATAGACTAATTTATCCCTCTTATATTTTTCAGGTACTACTAGGATTTTTCTGGATTTTTTGAAATTTTTCCAGAATTTTCTGGAGCTTGGAGCTATTTTTGGAGAATTATTGGAGCAAGAGAAGCATTTCTGGGAATTTTGGAAAAAACAAAAAAAACAAAAAAAACAAAAAATCAGTTCTTGTGGTCCGGCCCGCTGGCCGGCCCACTCTCATGGCCCGCATGCAGCTGCGGGCAGCTGGCAAATTTTTTTATTAAAAAAAATTTAATTAAAAAAAAAGAACGGCCTCGCAGGCCGGCCCGGCGGCCGGCCCGCTCCCCCATCAGGCGGGAGGGGGGCACGCGGCCCACGCGTGCCTCCAGGATGCGGGCGCATCCCGTGCCCGCGGGTCGGGCGCCCCAAGCGCACGACCTGCAATGACTAAGATGGGATTTCGGGGGTTTTTGCGGGTTATTGGGTGCGAAACTCGACCCAGTTCGCCCCCTGGAGACCCGAAATTGCTAAAACCCGTTTTCAGGGGGTTTGGGGCTGTTTTCAGCCCCATTCTTCTTTCTCTTGGAGTTTTTTAGTGCATGGAGGCCATGGGGGATGGGGAAGCTTGGAGGAGGTGCTCAAGTGAGAGGAAAGCCTCATTATTTGAGAGATTGGTGATCTCTTTCCTCTCTTTTTGTGTATTTTGTATTTCTCTTTTGTAATGAACCTTGGATGAATTTGTCTATGAATTTCATCTTGTTTAGTATGATTGAGTAGTGTGATTGGTGTGAGTTGTGATTCATTATGATGGGTTGTTAATCTTAGTTCTCAATGCCTCTTGCCTATTATATTGTTGATGTTGGATAAATTATTAGAACACATTTTAATTGGCTAAGACCCAAGTGGGCACTCTTTGAGAAGAGACAATGTTTAAATTTTGATTAATGCCATGATGATGCATCTATCCCTATTGCAATTTATTGTGTTCTTGAATGCTAAATATTCCGATTGAGTGTCCTTAGCCGGATGATCAATTGAGTTATATGTAGGTAATTAGAGCTTGATTAACACCAATCTTAGTAAACCCATAACCCATGCTTTCTCTTCTAGATATCCTAACTCTCCTTTGGTTCTCTAACCCTACTTATTTTGGTTAGAATTATAGATTCAACACAATTTTTCTCACTCATCCACAGTTAGTTGAGGTTGTTGTATCACGATATTATCTCTTTTTATCGATTAATTTTTCGAGTGTAGAACGACTTGTCCCTGTGATCCGACCCGGTACTCACCGGTTATATTTTATTTTATTGACGCTCCTACGCTTGGGAGTGGAAGGAGTGCCTTTGCGTGTTTTTCGGTTCAATCATGCGCTTGCTGTACTCTCTAGAAATTTCCTCCTAACACATCACACTGTTAAATTATTCACAGGCCCCTGTAGGTCATTTCACAAGCACATGTCCATCGACTGGCAACCGTGATTTCTTCTACAGGCGCATGTGCTTCTGCTAAGCCATTTTTAATTCAGGGCTTGACGGGCGACTGTACTTTGTGCATCAGTCGCCTGTCTGTGCTGTTTGGCGGTTCGACTGCTTAATCTCAGCCATCTATTTCTATCCGACAATCCAGATCAAACCGACTATTGCTTAAAAGGGTCGATCATGGGTTCTTATGTTTCATCCTATTCAAATTCCCTCAAACTCTTCTCGATCGATTCGTGAGTTACTCCGATCACTTTGTCGTCGATCAAACAATCTCCAGCTATGTTCTTGCAATTCCAGCCTGCCATCCATCTCCTCCTTCCTACTAGGTATCATATTTCATCTCGTTCTCCTCTAATTCAAGCCCTAGAACTAGGTTTCTCTCATTTGCAAATTCGATGGAACCAAAGCCCGGTTCTTCTTCCAAAACCAAGACATTATCCCTAAGAAAGCCTAGGGAGCCTAGGGTTAGGGTTTCCAAAGTTGTTCCTACTAAAGCTCATACCAAGAAAGCTAAGCCTCCCTCTCCTTCACTGTCTGTGTCCGATTCTGATTCATCTTGGGCTAGTGAACCTGAGCCTCTTCTCCGAAAGCTCAAGAAACATGATGTTGAAACCCCTTATTCCAAAAAAGCTCATGTTTCAACTTCTCAACCCCTAGCTTTGGCCAAAATTCCTCATGTTCAATATGAATTTCATGTTGAAGCCCAAGTCAAACCATCAAATCTTGATCCTCAAGCACACAATCTACCTGAATATCCTTCTCCTACAGTACCTGCATCTCTCCCAACCTGTCATGACGACAAATGTAGGAGAAAACATAATGCTCTTATCAGTGTCAAGCTTTTGAAAGAGATATTCATATCTTATTCAGCTTTTAAGGCTGGAAATCTATCTCAGCTTTTGATGACGACCAAGCTTGTCGATCTCTTTCGCTAATCTCCAGCCGATTCTCCCAAACCTAACCCATGCTTGTGAAACTTTTTTATGCTAACCGCATTCACGGTGAGTATATCGATACTGGAGTTATTGATACCGTAGTTCAGGGGATGTCTATCAAGCTTGAGCCTAAGCTTTTAGGATCCATTCTTAGCATTCCATCTATAGGATCCCTTCCAGCTGACATCAGTATCTCCTCATTTTGCGATCTTTATCAGGATGTTCTTCAGGACATGTTTAGGGTTATTCATCCTATCCTCGCTTTTGGGGTGAAAACCAGCATGTTTTCCAAACGTGGATGTGCAGCCACCACGTTGTCAAATCCAACATCCTACCCAAATCAGGATCATTAGATCAACCCTCCCATGATATTTTGAAGTGCTTGTATGCCATTTTTTGGCATAGAGGTGAACCGTGCTGGTGTTATCCTTGATAGGATGGATCGTGTTGAGATCACGCTTACCATATCTCACCTCAAATACAACTGCCTTTGACTCATATCTTTCGTCATTTTCAGATCGACCTTGCATCCTATGAGTCAGTTCCTCTTGGTCTCCTCTTGAATGAGTCTAGGAAGCTGAAGTTATCTTCAGCTTTGCAGATTGCAGCCAAAAAGGTACATGTTGTTTCTGGTCCCTCCTCCTCTTCAGTGCTTATAGCTGATACCACTATTCATCCTGTTGATCGTACCATTCCTTCATCTTCTTCAATTCGATCACCTATTGATCCCTTCTTTATCCAGTTGGATAAGAAGGTGATTCTTTTGGATCAGAAGATGACTGTGTTGCTAGAGATGCTCAACACTTCCCTTGAGCATTAGGGACTATCTTTGCATGCTTCCCTCCAGTCATTGCTGCATCCTTCAAAGGATACCCCATCCCAGATTGCTCCTCTAGTCGATGTTACCCAGGCTCCTCCAGCTTATGTCACCTAGGCTCCTCCTACTGTTGATATTCCACCTGCTGCTGCTGAGCCTGCTGAGGCTAGTCATGTGATCACTGCTAATGCTGCTGTTGTTTCTACTTCAAAGACGGAGACTCAGGGCTTCGATGCAGAGATGAGAGCTCTTGAGGCTTCTCTCATAGTTCAGATTGATGACTGATGCTCATCAGAGATATCTCACCATAGGACTTATTTTTTCGTTAGGGTTTGAGAGTATATGAGTTGTTGTGTGATGATGTAGGTTGTTTAGATGTATTGATGATGATACTTCATCTTGAGCTATACTTGTATGGATGTTTGGCTGTTGGTGTACTTTTGTTGTGAGCTTGTGTCATGATGTATTGGAGATGATATTTTTTTGTACTCATTGCTTACACACACACACACAAACACACACAAACACACACATGAGGAATATGGGTTTGAGCTGACAGCGCAGGAAATTTTCCTGCGCTGTCAGCCATTTGAGGCCCAAAAAATAATTTGTTTTTAATTTATTTCAGTATATTCTACTACTTGTTAACTAGCTCCCCACAAATTTTCAAGTCAATCCAACACTGTTTGAGCCCCCATCCATGTGTTTCAAAAAGATAGCTCAAATTCTGGAAACTGCCGGCGCAATATTTTTGAAACACATGGATGTGGGCTCAAACTGTGTTAGATTAACTTGAAAATTGGTGGAAATCTAGTTAACAAGTAGTAGAACATACATCAAAAAACAAATTTAAAAAAACAATGTTTTTTGGGCCTCAAATCGCTGATAGCACAGGGAGGCCGAATCTCTGCTGTCAGCTCACCTCCATATATATATATATACATATATATATGTATGTATACATACATATATATATGTATGTATACATACATATATATATGTATGTATACATACATATATATATGTATGTATACATACATATATATATGTATGTATGTATGTATATATATGTATGTATGTATGTATGTATATATATATACACATATATATACACACATATATATATGTATGTATATATATATATATAAGAATAATGATGAGCGTGTTATGCGGAGAGGGCGACTCCGGTGACCAACCGGAAGCGATCGTATATATATATATATATATATATATATATATATATATATATATATATATATATATATATATATATATATATATATATATATATATATATATATATATATATATTATAAAAGAGGGATGTTATCAAGAGAAATTGGATAAGAGATATTGGAAAAGAGAAATTGGATAAGAGATATCTATATTATAAAAGAGGGATGTTATCAAGAGAAATTGGATAAGAGATATCTATATTATAAAAGAGGGATGTTATCAAGAGAAATTGGATAAGAGATATTGGACAAGAGAAATTGGATAAGAGATATCTATATTATAAAAGAGCGATGTTATCAAGAGAAATTGGATAAGAGATATTGGAAAAGAGAAATTGGATAAGAGATATCTATATTATAAAAGAGGGATATTATCAAGAGAAATTGGATAAGAGATATTGGAAATGAGAAATTGGATAAGAGATATCTATATTATAAAAGAGGGATGTTATCAAGAGAAATTGGATAAGAGATATTGGACAAGAGAAATTGGATAAGAGATATCTATATTATAAGAGAGGGATGTTATCAAGAGAAATTGGATAAGAGATATCTATATTATAAAAGAGGGATGTTATCAAGAGAAATTGGATAAGAGATAATGGAAAAGAGAAATTGGATAAGAGATATCTATATTATAAAAGAGGGATGTTATCAAGAGAAATTGGATAAGAGACATTGGACAAGAGAAATTAGATAAGAGA